>VWZF01006235.1:998095-1243947 GCA_013396755.1 Sclerurus mexicanus | reverse complement strand
CCCCCCCAGGTTGGCTTTTTTATGGATTTCTTTTCCTTCTGATCTGTTTCTCACCATCTCCTCCAGTTAGTTACCTGTCCCTCTTGCCAACTCCTGCACACTTTCGTCATACCTGTTTTTTCATTTGAAGAACAGTTGGGACCATCTCACCTGATTTCAGTTGTCTGGAAGTTGGCTTTTGGCCTGTGCTGTTTGCTGATACTGCCAGTCTGGTGGGGAATGTGTGTTGCCCTCTGCCAGCACTGCTCCCTCTCTAGTGTCTTAGAGGTCAGATCCATGCCTAAAATGAAGCCCTTGGAATTCCACCCTGAATGACAGTCTGTAGTTGCTGTTGTCTCCACAGTGCTTCCTTTTGTGAAGAAATTGTATCTTCATTTGGGTGTCAACTGTGCATCTCTTGTTCTTACAGCAAACCCAGTAAAGAATGCAACAAGTATAATGGTGATCAGGTGCTGTGTTATTCACTTGTAGGTGCTGATACTTTTCTTAAAAATACTATCTTATCCCATTTCTTTAAAGAGCTGCTTATTGGAAGACCCAGCATGAATTTTACTCTTGCTCAAAACTTGAGAAATGAAAATCCAGGCAGATGCTATGGAATGTACAGGGCTGTGCATGGTCAGGAGTTGGTATGTAGAGGGAAAAAAGCACCCGTATGACATAGGGCTGCGTTTCAGGTAAGCATGGTCTTTCCTGGGTTCAGTGAAGGTTTAAGAATTTCAGCAGTATCAGGCTGAGATTGGGAAAGTCTTAAATGCATCTCAGTGTCTGAAACCATTGATAGCCTATTATTTCAGTGGAAAAGCATCTTTCTTTGAGAGCCTCTCATTTTAAACTCTCTGCTAGTACTTAAAGGATAACATTTAAGAATCTTTTCTATAGCTAGAACTTCAAAAACATCATTATACACTTCTTTTTAGAATGTGATTTATAATGCTGTTACACTACTAGCATAGTCTTCTGTTTATATGTTTTATTGTTCCTGAGAGGAAGAACATTACTTGTCTTTCTCTTGAGAACATGGTACTAGACATCTCACAGCCATCAGATATGCTATAGCAGAGTGAAAGTGGCATTGGTAGAACTGGTTTCTGTTCTTTCGCAGAAATCCTCTGCAGCTCTTGGAACTGGGGTTTCTCTGTGTCATTTTCCGTATTTGGTTTTGTCTGTTGTTTGTTTGCTTGTTCATTTGTTTGTTTTTAAGAAGTGCTTTCCAGCCTCCGGCTCTGATGAGTCTTGGATCTCTGCCAACTATCGAACACTTCGGGATAGGGAGTACTGGAAAAACAATGTTGCTTTAGCTTTTTCCCTGAACGAGAAACAGAAAGTCTAGGTCAGTATCAAACTTCAAAGACAGGGATTGCGCTTTCACCTACAGTTGCTGAGTCCCAGTCTCTATACCAGCCGTTAATCCTGTTGTTTAACTTCTTCATAGGGTTCTGCAGGAATGCTGGGTGCTGCAGAACGAAATGGCTTGTGTCTGTCACTTTAAGGGGGAAAAAGAGACTACAGTAGATGGTCGTGACATCTTTTTTGAGAAAGTTTGGGATATAGATGGAGCTAGGAAAAGTTCTGCTGAGAAATTCTTGGACTGGGAGCTCTGCATAACTCTTTGGAGGTGGCAAGTACAGTGTTCCTGCTAACAGGGTAGCAAGTGTTTTCCCTGTTTTGCAGACTGTGTTTTCTTTGGTTTGGTTATCTGCAAACTGCACATGACCATGCATGCTTTACATGCCTGAAGATAGTGTCTGGAGCAGCTGCAAACAGTGAGATATTTCTTTATAACATTGGCACTGGGAAATCCACAGGTTCTCATTCAGTCTTTCTGGCCCAACAGTGCTCTGTGCATAGCACACACAAAGTCCATTTGAAACTGTCTAAATGCAAAGCATTGCAGTGAACTTTTAAACCTTCATTGAACATAGTATGTGAGAGAATTTCCAAGGGGAAAAGCCATTGACAATTAGTTTATAAGGACTTGTGAGCAGTGTTCAAATATAGTATTGGTCTAAGACTACCTCTATAATCTAATAAAAATGGTATGAATAAAGAGATAAAGAGTTTTATTTCAGCTTCAATGTGACATTAAAAATACCACATTTAATTTTTTTTCCCACCAAGTGTGTACCTTGCTCAGACCAGCTAGGTATAGAGATCTACTCTAATATCTCCTGAGGGATAAGCAGGACCTAAAATTGAGGAATAGGCATTTGTATACAATGTGTATATATATATATATATGTGTGTGTGTGTGTGTGTGTGTGTGTGTGTACATGTGAAGATACACATGATTCTTTGAAAAACAAACCCAAAAGCTCTGCAGACATTCTTTGTAGTGCTTTACAAAGAAAAGAGTTGTGGCTTTGTTTTCCCTTTGCCTCTTTGAAGGTTCAGTGTAAGTCCAACATTTTTGCATTACACACTGTCAAAGCCATTTCTCATTTCTGTGCTCCAGTTTCGCTGTTGGGGTGTACAGAGTGAACCTAAGCTTTCCAGCTGGAGGCAGAGGGTGCTCAGTGAGCAGGAGGCAGGTGTCACCCCAAGGATAAGTGGGGTCACATTTTCTGAAGTGGACCTTCAGCAGTGTGAGAGCTGTTTTTGTAGCTTACCCTTTCTTGGCAACTGAAATTGTTCCTTTGGGATTAAAGCCTGAGTCCATGTGCTTCCACTGGGTTTGTAAACTTGAGTTGTGAAAGAAATCCTGAGGCAGAGTTTGTAAAGCCCATAGCTGGAATTAAAAATGGATTTCTAAGCATCCCAGAACTTGTTACATCCAACTGTGACGCTTATAAAATGGGCTTTAAGATTTAAAAGACTTTTCCAGACGTCTGTGCAGAGAGTGCTTTGCCTAGGACAGCACTGGAGTGGTGGCCCTGTCTACCCTGCACACAGATGCAGTGCCTTTGGCTACCCTGGAAGGCTGGTGCTCTTCCAGCACTTCTGGCTTCCTTAAGGCACAAAGAACACTTCATGGACAAAAACACCGAGTAGCGTTGCTGAGGAGAAACTAAGCATTTTTGTGTCGAGGGCACTGCACACTGCATGGGAGGTGGCACTGCTCTTTGCCTGGGTGTCAGTCCTGTGAGTTATTCTGTCCCACTGGACCTGTTCCTCTACAGACATCTCCCAGGCCTGTCAGCACCCACCTGTCTGCTATGTTGGGGTGGACCAGCAGGGCTCATTCCTCCCAAGCTAGCCTGTCACTGCCCACAGCTCCGCCTGCAAATCGCTTGTCAAAGGCAAAGCTGGTTTGATGCTTCCAAGATCGAGTTGCTGCCCAGAGGGTACCTGGCAATGTGCTTTAGCCCACCAGTGGGAGCTGGCCTCTGCTGTACACCTGTGCAAAGGTGGCACTGATCCTGCACCCCATGGGGTGCTCCTGTCCCTAACAGTGCACATGGGACAGAGACACTTCCCCATTCCTTTCCTGCATGACAGAGCCAAAGGGTGACGCTTAGGTAACGTGCTCTCATCCTGCAGGAGGAGGAGGGAGGTTTTCCCTATGCTGGGACTGGTAGCATCAGGCAGAGCAGCTTAGCACCTGTCGGGGTGGGATGTGAGGAAGCTGTTACACACTGTTCCATTGGCACAGGGGAAATGTTTCAAATCATGGGCGTTTGCAGATGGCCTGTCTGAATTAGCTTTGACAAGTACTTAAGTTCCTTTAAGTTACACCACAAACGGGATCCTGAAGCTTTCTTTTTTTGTCACTTTTAAATAAAGCTTTTTCCCTCTGCCTGGTACAGCATTTCCATGTTTTTTCCATGTAAGGCTCTTGAGAAGAAATGAGATCTTTACGTAGCTTATGAGCTATATTTTGATTGACTAAATGATTTATAATTAGGTAGCTTCTGCCAGTTCTCTTCATATGTTGATTGAGACTTGCCTGCAGCAGATCAATGCAGGCAGAGCTGACAGAAAAGCATTCTGGTGCCTTCTAACAGCAAATACCTTTCAACCCCAAATTTCCTCATTTTTCAGACCAATTATCTTTATGGCCAGTGACTACAGGAGTTACAGGGTTGCGCTCCAATGGGCATCAGTGGTTTCATAACAACACCCGTGCAGCTATTGATGGTCTGTTGTGTGGGAGTACTGGTGCTGGCAGCCTTGTTAGAGCCTGTGGATGCACTGTGCATGAAAAGGTGAAGGCAAGTATGCCTCTGCCTTTGAAGGATGTGAAGCAAAAGCCTTTCCCCACCTGGTAGAAGCCGCTTGACCTGCTTGCCAAAAAGGTGGTTCTGGAGCGGGCTCACTTGGGCAAGATTAGAAACAGAAGAAAGATGGCTGCTATGGGCCTTTGAGGAGATACTATTGTGGGGTTTTTTCTTCTCTGTTGAAATTATGGCATAATGGGCACCTGGAATAGTCTAGCCAGGAAGGAGCTGGTCACACAATCCATCCCCAGCTATCGCAGAGGATCAATAAGAGGATTCTTTGTTCCCAATTTCTTGGGTTTCCCTTGGCTGAGGTGAATCTGGCAGTGCTGGGCAGACAAACTCCCCTTTTGGGCAAAGGAAATCTTTGTGAGCTACCTTCTCTGTAGATGGGCAGGTTGGAGAGACAGGGAGGATGATGGTTGCAAAGAAAGGGCAAAAAGTAGTAAACAAGGAATCACTTTTTTCCTCTTGGCGATTGTATCCACCTCTCTATTGTGTTGGACTTTGGTATCAACAAACCATCACCTGCATGAGCCATGAGTGCCCTATGTATTAAAAATCAGCTTAAAGCCACATAAAATCAGGAGATTAAAAATAAAAGCTATCTATGAAGTACTACTTAATTTTCTTCATGGATCTCAGCTTTTGGAGTTTTACATTTGTATATTTCTTTTCTATCTTCCAACCAAGGCAAGCAGAACCTTTCTAGGAGCATACGGTCTAAAGGACATCCACTGTTACAGATATCAATCATAAAATCCCCTACCTAAATGTACTATTTTTCTTCCATAAAGGTAGTTAGCTTACTAGCATCTACTCTTTCTGTTGAAAGTCTGCTACAAAACACTGTTTCTCTGATGGTTAGAAATGTGCTTTTGGCTTAAAATAGTTGATGAAATTTTTTCATGCAATTTGTTCGTGCCAGCATTGTCTTATAGCTTGAATGATTCTTCTGCCATGCTGATATTTGGACATATATTTATAAAGTGTAATTGTATCCCCTTCAGCCTTTCTTTTGCTAGGCTAGCACTATAAAGCTATATTTGTCTCATCAGTAAAACTGACTCCCCATTCCTGTCCTACTAGGTCTCTGCACCTGTTCTAGTTTCAGTTCAGCTTTCTTAGAGCTGTGGTTGGCATCCTGCTTGTGGTACCACCAGGGGTATGCACAGTACAAAAAACACCCCTCCCTGCCCACTGCAGTACTTCACCCAGCGCCTCCCAGGATTTTTCTCCTTTGTGTCATGCCAGCAGCTCTGGGCCATTCATCAGTCCTTTGGCTGCTGCCCCGCCTCTCCTTCCGTGTGCTGCGTACAGAGGATGAGATGCACATTACTGCGAAATTTCTCTTGGCTGGTATATATCTGCTTGACTTTGTTTGATTAGATCTCTGCTGCCTTATTGTGAGAATTGAATCCCCATGATTCTCATGAGTATATGTAATTTGAGCAGCTGGCAGTTTTAGGAAAACATTAGAAATTATGTGACTGTAAGAAAAAATAATTATATTCAGCATTCATTTTTCAGAGATACAGTTTAGATGTGATGCAGTTGTCTCTAATCAACATTGATGGATCAAGGTGTTGCTGTTACATACAAAAAAAAAAAAAGAGATGTTTTGACTATTATGCTGCCAAGTCTCATGACTTCAACTGGTGTTTTTCCTCAAATCCTCACTCCTAAAATTGTTATTACACAGTTAAATTTTCTGACTTTTACTGAAATAAGAGTTTCAAGTTTCATAATGATATCTAGAAAGAAGTATATTGTAAACCTCAAATCCAGAGAACAAATCCTATGAACTTAAAAGGAACAGATTACAAAAAGAGAGCAGGTTTAAATCCTAGACTAATGAATTTGCAGGGCATGTAGCAATATTGCTAAGGTTTTCAGAGTATTTGGAATCCTTAGTGCTACCAAAGCATGTGAAATAGTGTGATTTGAACTAATAAGTCTTCGTCTACACATTTGAGAGTTGCTTCAAGCAGAGACATCAAACCAGATGTGGTGGGACTTGTGCCATACCTGGTCACCTTGCATTGAAATGTCTTACACTGAGCGCTCAGGTACACTGTTCTAACTATTATAAAAAGACATAAAGAAAGAAGATGATAACAGTAAAGCAGCTGTGGAAAGCAGGGAATATTTAAAACCACTGCAGTGAATTTAGTGTCTATGAGGAACTGATAGTGAGGCTGAACTTTTCAGTGCATGCTCTTATCATGGGTCATGAGGATGCCACATATGGGCTGACCTCTGCTTCTACCGATTCCCAGTTCTATGTCACTCATGAAAGGGTTGCAGCTGGTGAGGGGAGTTGGATGTGCCAACTTGTGGGCTTCAGTAGGATTCACGAAGGAGTTTAAGTAAAGACTTGAAGGCATGTCTTCAAAGGTGATATGTTTAGACTGTATTGACTCCTAGGGCTAGCTGTGCTCTACTATGTTCATCCCAAAAGCACAGATTTCTCTAAAAAAAGGCAAAGCCCATACTGATGACCAGGGAGAAATCCTCAGTGTAAGTGTTCACTGCCTATCCCTTTTATACTGTTTAATGGTGAACTCTCACCTGTACAGAAGAATGGAGTTTTCTTGCAAAGAAAGGCTTGTTCTTGGAATTGGAATTGTTTCTGCTCTTTCCTTCAACACAAAGATTCCTGGACAAGCTAAGAGAATGTAATGAATGGAAAGGCAAGAAAGTAGTATGGATGACTGATTTAAAGCTGGGAAAAGACTCCTTTTTCAAGAACATTTTGAATATTTATTTTGAAATATTATCAAAAGTGGGAATTTTTTAATCTTGCAATCTTTTGCTTTTTTCTTGCAGTTTACAATTTTTTTCTTTCCTTTCCAGCATTCAATTTTCATTTTTTCCACAGGAACCTAGAGAAAGAGAAAACAGATTAAAAGTGAAAAAAGCCACAGGAAATCAGTTTAAACCTGAAATTGAAAATACTGCAAAAATTTTGCATAGAGCTTTCACTTTCAGACTCACATTTCCAGAAAATTCACTGAAAAAAATCAGTTAAACCAGTGAAACAGAATCATGGAATCACAGAATATGATGAGTTGGAAGAGACCCACAAGGATCATCGAGTGCAACTCTTAGCCCTGCACAGGACCCTTCCCAGGAGTCACACCATGTGCCTGAGAGTATCATCCAAACGCTTCTTGAACTCTGTCAGGCTTGGTGCTGTGACCAGTGCCCTGGGGAGCCTGTTCCAGTGCACAAACACCCTCTGGGTGAAGAGCCTCTTTCTAATATCCAACCTAAACTTCCCCTGACACAACTTCAGGCCATTCCCTTGGGTCCTGTCCCCAGTCACCACAGAGAAGAGATCAGTGCCTGCCCCTCCTCTTCCCCTCACAAGGAAGTTGTAACTGCAATGAGGTCACCCCTCAGTCTCCTCTTCTCCAGGCTGAACACACCAAGTCACCTCANACAGTCATGTCCCCAAGCTCAGGGCACTGAGACCCCCTTGGTCTGTCATCCGTGTTGAAGACAGAGGCAAAGAAAGTGTTAAACACCTCTGCCTTGTCTCTGTCCCTGTTCGTGAGGTGACCATCCTCATCCTGTAACAGGCCAGTGATATTTCTATACTGCCTATTGTCATTAATGCATTTTAAAAAACTCTTTGTATTGCCCCCCACATTTCTGGCAGCTTCAACTCCAGCTGAGCTTTGGCGACAGCAGCAAGCAGCATCTCTGAACTCTTCCCGTGCCACCTGACCTTGCTTCCACTGGACATACACCTTCCTTTTTTGCCTTATTTCTAAGAGAAGATCTCTGCTCAGCCAAGCTGGCCTTCTGCCTCACCTGCTTGACTTCTGACAATTGGGAATTGCCTGCTCCTGTGCCCTTAGGAGGTGATGTTTGAAAAGTGACCAGCACTGATGGACCCCAACACCTGCAAAAACATTTTCCCAGGGGACCTGAAGCCTGCTCTCCTCATGTCCAGAGTTGAGGTTTTGCTGGCACTTTTCCTCCTGTCAACAGAGATTTTAAACTTGATCAGTTCTGACTGAGACAGTCACCAATCTCCACTCATGAGGTTCACTCTGTTGAAAAGCAGCAGATCAAGCAGGGCATCTTTCCAAATCAGCTCCCTCAGGACCTGTTCCATAAGTCATCCAGGTTTTTAGGAATCCTCTGGCCCAGGTTGTACCATTGTGTGATACTCCCAGTTAGTTTCTGGCAAGTTGAAGTCCCGCGTAGGGACACGGGCAGTTGATTTGAAGGTATCCCTTAGTTCCTCAAAGGATAAATAGTTGGTGTCATTATCCTGGCTGGGAGGTCTATAGTAGACTCACACAATAACATCCACATTATTTGTTCCCCCCACCTTGATTCTCACCCAGAGTCTCTCAACTGTGCCATTGCCAAATGTGAGCTCCATACATTCGAACCCTTCTGTTACACACAGTGCCACCCCTCTGACTCTTCTGCTCTGTCTATCCCTTCTGAAGAACCTGTAACCATCCAACAGGACACTCCAGTCACAGGTCTCATCCCACCAGATTTTACTTTGCCAGTGATGTCAGATCTCTGGGCCTTGGTCAAAGCTTAGCGCTCCTCTTGTTTGTTCCTCAGCGGCATGCATTGGTGTAGAAACATTTCAGTGGTGGCACATTTATAGCCAACATCTCTTGAAGCAGATTGAGGGATACCACTAGTGCTTCTTTCCTCAAGTTTTGGCATACCATCCCATTGCTCATCACTGGCAAGACTTGTTTTGCCTCTTTTGGATCTACATTTGGATTTTCTGTACAGAGGGGTTTTATCTGAATAAAACTCCAATCTTACAAAGATTTTATTGTCAGTTTAGCTTAATGCACATTAACAGTTTTTATTGCCAGAGTGGATTAGAAGTCATGTTCAAAGGGCTTCTGTAAAGCTTTTGATTGCTCTAAGACTTCACAATAAGGACCTTAAATCCAAAAGAACTCACTTTGTGTGGTGACTGGAAAACACGACAATATTATGGTCTGGCTTTGGATAAACAGAGGAGAGGATAACCAAGGCCCACTGCTGAATAAGTCAATATTCACACACAAGACTTTGCTTTATTTTTCTGTGAGGGCTTAGGGAGCATGTGAGTACGTTTGCTTCCTGAAGATGATGTTTAGATTAAGTCAGTTTAGGAGAATGCAGTTGTTTCTACTTGACAATGAGCATAGCCAGATACAACTATATTCTGGTCCAAGGCTGGGGCAGATTTTGGTTTTGGCATTATTTGTCCACTTTGTAACATCTATTTTTTCTCTCTATTGCTGCCTTTCATACCAAGATTATTAAATAAAATCAACTGAATTTTAGCCTTAAAAATGGGCAAGGGAGCAGGCTTATAAAACAACCTGCTCTGGGAGCTAGTGGGTTTGTGTCTGTTGGGTGATGCAAAAAGTCAAGGTGGAGGAGGAACATGGTTCAATTACTGACAGCTGCTGTCCAGCTGATGTAATTCAGTAATAGCCAGTGACAGGCAGAAAGTATAGAAGATACAAATGATAATTCTTTGGGGAGCTCTAGATATAAATAATTCATCAAAATTAATTTTATATTAGGGGTCAAAAGAAATTGAAGTCAGCCTGAATGTTAACTCTCTCAGGGAGAAATTGACAGATTGTTTTTGTATGAACTATGCAGGGGGGAAATACAGGCAAATTAAATGTAAATTGAGAATACAACATCGTTGCTACTACCTGGAACCAAAGTAAGAGAGACACGAGAAATTAAAAAAGGAAAGGGTTATTAAGGAAGTGCCAGTAACTAAAACTGCTGTTGGAGAACAGTGCCAGAGAGGTGCTGGGTAACAGCAGCAGAAGAGTGAGTTGTCACAGATTCATACTGTTGCACGATGTATGTATCATATAGTCACAGCAGAACAGTGTCTTCTTAGTAATCAGCTCAATCACTTGCCCATAGTTAGGAGCCGATTAATCTCCCCAAAATATTTCATGTGTCCAAGTAAGGACACATGTCTGTCTGTGAGGGAAGGACAGAAATGCCAGTGTTGGGCATTGTTCTGGCTCCCACAGGTGGCATCTGCAGGGGACTAACTGACAGGGTGGCTGAAACCATGCATCTGAGTTCCTCAAGGAAAAACAGTTGTGCTTCAGCTGAGCAAATTTAATGTCTATTTCTCTGGGACTGCTTTTAAAAACACTTTGTGGTGAAGCTTCTTTTGAGCTCGCCTAGCACAAGGTGACTATTTTTCCACATACCAGGCTGTAATTCCGCAACCGCTTGTGTTTGGGTTTTATGTTTGCCTTAGTTTGTGAACTCTGACTAGTCAAATAACTTCATCCAGGGGAAAGTTGGTATTTGAATAAATGCTGGTTTAGGAATAAGTTTTTATAAGCCTGTGAAAATGGCATGTTGCTTATGTACAGTACAAAATTTTCCACCCAGGCTTATATTTTCAAAAATGGTCTCTAATTTTGGGTATCCAAATTTAATCACCCAGAGACTGACTTCCAGAGGTCTTGCCTGTCCCCGAGTCTGAGTATGTATAGTTTACAGTCCTAAGAATAGCTTCTCCAGATCAGTCTGCTTCATTGCAGAGAGAGCCCTTGTTTTGTGCTATTATGGATTTGTATTTTGTCATTGTCTGAGAACTGTTGTCTCTAACATATAAAATGTTTTCCACATTGTATGTTTTGTGCTCCCTAAATCTGGGAAGCTTTCTTTTTTGGGAACATTTAATACTGCCTTAGATCAAAACTCTTCCTCCTATCCAGATGCAGGGGGAAAAAAAAAGAGAGAGAGAAACTTTATTTTCCTGTATGATCACATGCAGACTGCAAATATGAGAATAAAAGGAGACATGCTCTAACTACTTCAATTATTTTAAAGCAAAAAGGAGAGGGAGAAGGATCATTCCTTATTACAAAAAAACATTAGGCTGACTGAGACCTCACTGTAAATGATGCCACTTGAAAAAAGTTGTTTGGTCCCCCTTACTCCTGTTTAGCTGAGTAACTTAGAGAAAATCTCCTTTGAGCAAAATGGGGCAGGGGCAATCAGATAATCAAATACTTAAAATGTTACATTTTTTGTGTGCTAACTTCGTGAAAGATGGAGTTTGCTGCTTGCTTTCTTTTTCCCCTTGTGTTCTTGCACCTTTTCACAGGAAAGCGTTTCTCATGTTCTTATCTGATACCAGTTAAAATGTGAATCTTTCTCTTATGTGCAGAGGTATTGCTGTGATTTAGGGAAAAAGGATGTGCATGTGGTAACATATCAGTTTCCAAAAATAAACAGAAGGATACTGTGGTGAATTGTGCTGATCACAGGATTAATGCTCTCTCTTATTACTGGATTCATGCTGGGTGCAGGTAGCATGAAAAGAGGCTGGAAGACCACAAGGGACTCTGTAGGGTTTTTTTCCTCTTTAAGACAAAAAAGCCTGCCTCTCCTCTCAGTTATATGCAATTGCCAGAGCCAGATAAGAAGCAATGACATGAAAAATAAATGTCTGTGTCACATGATAGGACCTGCCCATGGCCAGACTGGTGTCTGTCCAGGCTGTTTCTGCAGCTTCTACTGTTTCTACAGTGGGAGCAACAAAGCCACCCTTTTTACTCTGAATTCTTCAAGATCACTCCTTTTAATCCACTAGGTAATGTTGGCATCAATTCCATGGTGATATAGCCCAGAAAATAGTGAAGGAGGAAAAGCTGCTGCACCATTTTTCAGAAAGCAAGAGGCTGAACCCTGTGCAAGGGATGCCAGCTGTTGCTGAAGAGGAGTGTATTTTTTTGACTGAGCAAGTAGCTGAGTGTCAGAAGCAGAGTGTGTACACAAGGTCACTTGCTGGGAACGTACCAGCGTGCTCTTTGCACACTTTTTTGAGCAACAAACCCAGCGCTGATTGACAATTTTGCAGATGTACATGCGGACAAAGAACAAAAACTTTCAGCCCTTATACCATGAGGCAACACAATGCCAGCTTTTGCCCATCTCCTGCAATACCCAGTGGTGTCTGTTGCTGTCTGTCCCCATTAATTCACTCTCCCTTTGAAGAACAAGGGATGAGTTTAGAAATCACAGTGCAGCCCTGATGGAACACAGGGTGGTGGCAGGACCCTGCAGTGTATAGTACAGGGGCAGGGGTCAAGGTCCCCCCCCAGCTGCTCCATTACTGTAAGACTGAACACAGCAAACACTGCTCTCTTGCCCCTCAGCTTGGCCAGGGAGCCCTTGGGCTGGTGGGCACTGAACTGTTGCTTGTAAATAACTCAAACCAAAACAAGCAGAAATAAGCCAGGAGTGGAGGAGAAAATGGGTTTCCCTCTGGATGAGACCTAGAGTGAGAAATGGCAGGCAGAGAGATGCTCCTGTGATTGGGGTGTGGCAGGTGTCCTCCAGCCAGTTCCCCTACTGCATTTGCAGGGAATCCTGGAGGACATGGGCTGTGTCCAGTTCACAGTAAAAGCCTCTAAATTATTGTAATGCAGGCATAGGATTCCCAGCAGTGACCAGTGACTGCTGGACCGTGGCTCTTGCTAACAGGAACAGTTCCACCACAAAATTATAATAGGGAAAACAAGGATTTTTCTCATTTTCCCTCTCCATACTTGATGCTCTCTCCTTTCCTTTACTGGAAGGGGGAATATATAGTGCTCTTTTTCCTTTTCAGGGCCAGACACATGGATATGTACTGGCACTCCCTACTGGCAGCATAGGATTAATCTTGTATTTTATATAGGTCTCCCTTGCTCTCAGTTGTTAGATTTTCAGTGTCAATGCAGAGAGGGCAGCAGGTCGCAGTGTCCCCACCAAAGCTGCTATAGCATTACCCACACAAAATGCCTTTGAAGTGAGAGACTTCAGTCTGATCCCCAGTACAAGAGTGCCTATCACAAACCTGACACTGCCAACGAATAAATCCCTTGTGGCATTCTACTCTTGCTACTGGGGTAGTAAAACAAAGGGATGGCACAAATCCTTTCCCTCTGTGGAGTTTTAACAAGCCATTCACTTGCTGATGATATCTGGACATTACTGGAGGGCAATTTTACTCATCTGATTCTCCAGAGAGATATATTTGTTCAATAAGTTGGTGCTAAACAGGAGTGTTCGTTTTGGTTTTCCTGCACTGAGACCACAACAGCCACTCTACAGTGTTAAGTCCTTCAATAATTTCTATAGGTGTGGCTTTTCTCCGCACATTCATCAAGCTTTTTAAAAATGAATTTCCATTATTTCCTCTGAAAAAGGGAATTAACTTGTAGCAAATTTTTATAGGTAGACTTCCCTCCAAGAATGGGATGTCTGCTCATTTAGACATAAATGCAATGGCAACATGACATGCTGATATTTATAATGATGCAATTGCATGAATTACTCTCCATAAAGCTCATCTAACCTTGTGCTCTTTGTTCACTCCTGGGAACTGACAACTTCTACCTGAGGAAAGCAGCACTGTGAGGTATTAAAGTGTAATTTATGGATTCATTTACTGGGGTTCCAGAATTGATTTCCTTAAATGTTATGGAGCATATCTGATGCAAATCCCCTGTGATTTGGAGCAGTATAGTAAAATATCATCAATTCCTAGTTCCTTTTGTAATCATTTAATGAAGACAGAATGTCCTTTGTTAAATGGGCCCTTTCATCCTCTGGGTGAATTAGGTGCAATTATAATTAAACTTTCGCTTAGAATTGGAACTAAATTAAAATCATATAAATAACAGGATCTTCAGGATTGCTGTTCCTAATTAATAAGGTAACCAGTCTTGCTGGAATAGACTTTTGATGATGCATTAGTAACTCCGAATTCCTATTACATATTTATCTAAGGCAATACATTATATTTCAAATATTTAACAGAAGGTTTCCATAAGGAAACCTCTAATAAAGTACTCTAATAGATACCTGAGTGTCTGTACAGATTCTCCTAGAGCCTCCTGCTGCTCCTGAAGGCTGATACAATAAAATCCACATTGCAATGTGGCGCAACATTTTATCTGAAACTGTGTTCTTGGAGTGCCTTGGAGAAACTTGGTTCTTGGAGTGCCATGCAGGGTGCTAGTTTGCTGGCTTGGGTGACTTGCATACATACATACGTGCATACACACACAAACACACCCACCCACCCCCAATAGCATAATTTCATTACTTTCTTCTTGCCCCCAAGGGCTGGTTTGATATGTAGTTCAGAGACTTTGCATGTCATTCTGCAAAGTAGTCAATGCCAAGGGTTTAGACTTCAGATTGTGTTTCAGAGTAATACAAGTATTACTCTTGTGTCTTACACTGAACAGTTAGTAAGTATTTATTTGTTAAATCAGAGTCCTCCACAGATACCATGCTCAGCATGTGCCTGTTGTCAATGTAGAAAGAAACTGCTTCATGAGAATCTGTAACTGTGTAACATCCAGTTACTGTTACCTTCTTCTTCATCTCTGTAGTACTGCGACCAGCTTTGGAGTCCATGGTGTTCATTGCCCCAGGGTGACACACAGCATGGGACTTTGTGCAAGCTCTACTTGCCCCACTTGCAACACTCTAGGCCCAAGCATTTACTTTCAGCTTCCCTAAATCCTTCCAAACCTAACTGGGTGAACTGGTTGCAGGTCACTCCAAGTGAGTTCGGCTTCCCTAATATGCAGTAAGATGCAAAACAACAGCAGAAGTTGTGAAAATAATCATCATTAGAACATAGGAGTAAGAATTGAATATAATCCTCTTTTAGGAAAACGTAAGAAAAGAGAAAGCAAAATTATGGAAGGTGTTAGCGACTTTTAAAAGATAATTTGATGGTAAGGCCAGTACAGAAAAAATTATACAGAATATAACTCTCTGCTGGCAAGAAGCAATTTGGGACACCTTTCTATCACTCTGATATCTAATTGCTCATTACTATCATATGTAAAATGCAACACATTTTTTCCCTTGATTGTTGTACAGTCTATGTAACTACACTTTTGCAATCTGCCTTGATTTTTTTGCATCAGAAATGTTTTGAAGTATTCATCAGTCAGCACCAATGAAACACTAACCCTCTCTGATTGACTGAAATGTATAGAAGTATATAATTTTCATTCCAGAATATATCTGACAAAGTTGTTTTTCACTAAGCTTAGACCTTATAGGCAGATATACTGTAGACCAGTACAACATGAATCCAATGAGACAGTTGCATGGAGCACCTTTTGATTTTTATACTCTCTAATTGCAGAAGAAGAAAAAAATCTCACCCTTTGAGCACTGCAGTCATTTCAGCAACTGAGCTGAATCTTTTGAGGTTGGTGAGTGCAATAAAACACTGTTGTGGTTTGCTTTTAACTGCTTAGATCAAGGTCCCAGTCAGCTTTCTGGCACAGAACTGCTGGAATGGATTTCATCATCTAGGGGCTGTTCATGCTGTGTTTTGTAATCAAGGCACTTAGTACCTATAATTCTGTGAGTCCTGTATATAATTTTACAATTGTGTTGTAGCAATGCTTGCATTGCTGATTCGTAACTTTGGAGGTGGGAAATTTTGGCCCCAAGGAGGGGAGAAAAATGGGCAGTGGGCATAAAAACTCCCTTTGATCGAAACCAAGGAGCATTTTGCAGTGCTTTGTGCACCTATGTTCCTCCATGACTATAAATTGTCCTGTTGATGTGCAGAGGTTTGAGTCAATCATACATTTGTTTTAAAACAAAATAAATCCTAACCCTACTTTCAAATTCATTAACTGTGTGCAACACAGGCTTTGTACTGAAGGAGCAGGATGTCTCTGCTTCTTGCCCTTTGCAAACAGCAAGAGAAGTCATGTCAAGATGTGCATCAGCTTTTAAAAAAATCTTACTATGTTTTCCTTTCATATGAAGCATTTCAAACCCCACCTTCTACCCCCCCACCCCCATTTCCCTTTAATGTGGAAAATGGCAAGAATCAGTGCCTGTTTCACATTCCCTTAGCTTTTCTCCAAACTAAATAGTTCACAAGGCTGATTTCCCAGAGGTGTTGGGTAACCACATTTTGGCAGAATTTGTGCTTGGTCAAATTTTGTGACAAGCAGGCAACTCAGAGTGTGGGAGTGGGAGGTGTGCTCCCTGGTTTGGTGACTTCTTAAACCTCCTCTCACATGGAGTCTCATTTCAGCATCCTATCTTTCTTTTGGGACCCTCTTCTTACTATTCCCTTTTTTAATGAGAGGCAGTGACTTACATGATAAATACATTGAAGGCACTATCCCATCAGCATCAACACTCTGTAATAGCTTATTTTTAAAAATTATAATCCTTGTTTCTCTTGCCAGACGGAACTTTTGTTCTACTGCAGTTGCATGATGATTTTTATTCATTTCCAGTGCACTCAAATCTCATCTCTGAAATATTAAAAGCAATACAAAAGTAAACTTGTTTTGGGGAGAACAATGCAAAAGCTTCAGCACAGCTGTAAACTTCACATTTCTGCTGCTGTTATGGCATCCTGCACCTACTGATTCACAGAACAGTACCCTTCCCCTGTGTCTGCAGAAATGTGCTGCACAGTGGTGTACTCCATCTGCCCTGGCCTCTGATGAGAAGAGGAGGAGGCTGCCACTCTACTGCCTGCCCCTCCTACATCCACTTCCCCTTTTGCCACACTCAGCAGCTCTACAGCCTGTCCTCAATGGGATGCTGGTTGAGCTGCTCCACTGCCATGCTGATTTGGCTTTACACACAGTGGATCTTGCAGGTTCTGATTTATCCTTCCATTTCTCTGGAGTTGTTCACCTGAACAAGGAGAAGACCTGCTTAGATAGATTCTAACAACAGCCATGTCTGTGTAAAAGGTCCATGTAAAAGTGCCAAAATTCACTCTGATATAATCTTTCAACCTTCCAGGAGAAAATAGCTTTCTAGGATGTTCTTGTCACATAATTGCCTTTGGACTGGATAAGGGGTCTCCAATGCTATGTCTATCAAGAGAAACTTTCCTGCAGGAAAGTTCCCAAACTGGGTACTTCAAGCCTGGGTAACTTTATCATGAGTTTTCAAGAAACTATAGAATAATTTAAGCTGGGTGGACCTTGGGAGATTGTCTGAGCCAATTCCCTGCTCGGAGCTGGGTTAATTTAGATTACATTGCTCAAGGCTGTGTTTGGTTGAGCTTTGAATATCTTCAAGCATGGATACTCCACAGCCTTTCTGGACACCTGGTCCAGTATTTGTTCATCCTAGTGGTGATTTTTTTTTCCCTGAAATCTAGTTGGAATTTCTTTTGTTGTACCTCATGCCCAGGCTGGATAAACTTGTTGGACGAAAGACCTTCATGCAAGTGGCATTAGGTTCCATTTGCTATGTCTGTAGTGGTGAAACTGGAATTTCTTAAATTGTAGGGCTACTTGGAATATTTGGAATCAGCTGTTGGTCTTAGTCCAGCAATGGCACCTGTGTCACAGAGCTGCCAAGATAATTTGAACAGCTTGTCAGCCTTTCTAGCAGTCTGAATGAAGAAGATAAGGGCTGAAAGGACAGATAAAACCATCTCCTTTGTGCCCATTGAGCTTTTTCCAGACAGGCTTAAAAGATATTGCCAGCAGCCACCAGTGCTTTGCTAATGGCTGCCCTGAGCTGTGTCTCTTGCTAAGGAGAAGGGCGCCTTTTGCCAGGGCAGTCATTGCAGCACTTGCTGTGAACACCAGAGGCTGGCTCTCTGCACTCACCCAGCTCCAGCGACTGCTGCCAAACTGGTGCTCTGTGACATGGCCCATTCTCCCAGCCCATCTGTCTCTTCTATCAGGCCCAGTGCTAGCCCTAAGCTAGCACAATGGGCCATACGCTCCCCACCTCAACACACACCTCTGTGCAGTGAAGGGAACAGAACAGTTGCAATCCTGGTGTGAAAGCCATCTACCCACCAGCCCACCTTCTGCAAACCAGGGGTATTCTCGTTTGCTGTTCTGAGGAGTGCCAGGAAGAACACACCGTCAGATCTTGGCCTGTTTTAACTATTGCACACACTTCATCTTGCAGATCATTGTAGGGTGAATATGTCTCCTTGGCCTAGACTTTATCTCAGTATTTTCACCTTAACCATATCCCCTGCGACATCTATTGGTGCAGACTCTTTTGTCCAGCTGTATTCAACTCTAGACAACATTTATTTTTATTTTGCTCTGATAGAGTTGGTTCGTGTTTCTTTGGCTTTTAACTTCTTTGTTCTTTGTCTTGATGATAAGAGGTCTTGTAGTGATACAAAACAGGAATAGCCCTCATTATAGTACCATAGCATTATGAAATAAATAAATAAATAAATAAATAAATAGGGAATATTCAAGGGATATGAAAAAGTAGTGTGCCAAGAGCCACTGCAGTACACTAGGCACATGGGGACATAATAGCTCAGTAAATAATCAGTGCCTATACAGAAAAAAGTATATCCAGCAGAGATAACCTTCTTATCCACAATAAAATGAGACTGACCAGAGAGATTTTCATCTGCTCATCTATAAAGCTCTCACCCATAAGGCCTGATCCTGGGCTGCTGCTTAGGGCAAGCTCTGACAGCACAGATGTTTTTGTTCTGAAGGCGCAGGATGTTTCTCCACTGCTTGCCCTTCTGCAAACAGGAGCATGTCCCATCTTTCCCAAAACTGTTGATACCAGCATGAAAGGTGCTCTTTCTAGGTTGCCTGGAGATGCTCTTCCACCTCTGGATCCTTTTAAAAACCTCTCTGTGCAGAAATCGTTGGAGTCTAGTAATATTTGATTTGTGTTCCTTGCTGAAGACTGAGACAGAGACAGAAATTGTCCTTGATTTCAGACAGTCCTGTGTTCATAGACCTGTCTTTAAAGACTTGAGAGAGAGGTTGCTGCTGCCTTGTCAACTCAAAATGATCACAGCAATTTTTTTTCAAGTAAGTAATACCTTCTTACGGGTCGGGAATTTTCTCCTCTTACTCAGTGTAATGTTTTCTGACAACAGCGAGGGAATAATTGGAGACAGGCTTTCTCACGTCTGCTTTTGTAGTTTGGTTTTTTTTTCCAGTCCCTTCTCTGACAGATAAATATATGGCAAGTATAGCTTGGTAGCTGCCAGAGTAGTCTTTTAATTCTATACTATAGCAAATGCTTTCCCATCTCTTCCCTTTCCTATCCTCTGTACTTCAAGTTCCAGGGCTGAGTCTTAAACTTAACCAAGTCTAAGAGACAAAACCCTATATGCTAATCATCAGCAGGGATAGAAAGTTCTCAGGGCAACAAAGGCACGAGAATGTCTGGGGACTGTTTTCACTGAAATGCTTCTTGTATTACAGAAGGGAAGGAAAACATGATGGTTGCCCATGTCTTGGCTGGGACTTTCAGCTAAGGCCTCCTGCATGCCTCTGAAACATTGAAGAGCATTCTGGACCTTGGCCATGCTGCCAGACGTTGGCTCCTACATAACTGGTCTGACTTCCAACATACTTGGAAAACACGCTAACTTCAAGGGTGTTGGTAGGTTGAAAATTCAGCTGCTCTTCTGAAGCTTAAACACAGGCTCAGGAATCCAACTTAAGCTTTGATTTTTTTTTTAAAAGTATGCCTTCAGTCAACAAAGAAATACAGGACTTGACCTGCTTTCCTTCAAAAGCCAGGAGTGCATTGTACAACTTATGCAATCTCTGCTCTGATGTGATCCTGCCTTCCAAAGGCTGTGACTTTCTCAGATAAATTAAGCCTTATCTAATTAGTTATTTATATATCAACAGTTATCATTGAGTGCTGAACACTGCAAAATTATATCATAGGTATAAGGAGGAAATTAAGCTTCATGCTTTGAAATGGAAGAAGGTATTAGCAATTCTAGCAATGACTTATCACTATGTCCCTTCACATAGGCTCTCTTTGTGATCTTCTTTGACCCTTAAGCTGAGTTCTGGAAAATAAGTGCAAAAGCCCAACTCTGCATTTTTTCAGAGGCCAATACCTTCCAGCTACACATTGGATCCCCTCAGGCCGCTCGCAATAGAGGTGCAGCCCAGCTAAGCCAAACAGCCTCATCTCAGTTTGGAGCAGTCCCTCCCTGGGACAGAGCCAGGGAGAGATGGATTACAATCCTTTCACAGTGATGGCGATCTGCCTGATGCAGTCCAGACAGCTGTCTGCTGCGTATTTGATTGAGTTCACCAAAGACCTCCACAAGCTCATTTTAGGTGGCAGTCCAAAGGGTGAAGGCTCTCTGCTCTGTTTGCAATCCAGTCTGCCACTTAAGCATTTTCCCCCTTTCTTTAAAGGTCAAAATTAAATGGTTATTTCTTTACCATTTTATAGACAAATGTTTTGATATGTGACTGCTCAGTGGCCACAGGGATGAATACAGAATATGGTAAGTATCCTGATAGACAGACGAGATTTTTAAAATACAGGATTCTGTTTGTAATATGGAACAGGAGGTGAATATTTTGATTGTTAGATTTGGCAGAGGTGGATCTCTTCAAGTTATTACCTTCGGTGCTGACTGAGTACTGACATTAGATAGTCAAACTGTATAACACATGGAGATTATTAGTATTGAGTAAATAGATATGTTTGCAGCTCTCCAGCCTGAAAATCTGCAGTGAAACTGTTCCCTCCAGCTGAAGGAGGCTCCAGCTGCTGCACTGACAGCATGAGCCAGAGATGAGGTCAAGGTATCACTTAGGGTCGGCCTGTTCCCTGTAGCAACAAAGACTTCTCCAGGGGCACAAGAGCCTTTTTCCCTGAAAAGGTTCCTTAAACAGTATCCAGAAAAAAAGAATCACAGTTCCTGCTCTCAAATGAGTGTATGTTCCCTCTGTATTTCCACAGAGATCTGCTTATCAGTGGACAGTAGCAAGGAAAGCAAGAAGCTGGATGTTTGTTAGAGCCACCCAGCAATGTTACAGGAAAACGAAAAGCTTTTGCATAAATGTGTCAGCAAACCTCTGCCAGAAAGCTGATGGCCTTTCTGCCAGGCTACCTCAGCTCCCCTAGGATTCTGTGGTTTGAAAGAAAGAGGAAATCAAATTGAATTTTAAAAAAAAGTCAAATTGATAAACCATTTTTGTAAATTGAATGAAGCACCTCATTGCGTGCACTAGTTGGGTAATGCTAACACAAACCAACCTCGGACATGTTGATGCCAGGGTGTCCACAGAGCTTGCTCAAACTGGTAGCATGTGCATCCTGTCATACTGCTGCCACAACAGACCCTGAGATGAAAGCCTTTGCCCTTGTTAGCTTTCTGGAAGGGTGATCAAGAGGAAAGTTCAACACTCAGAGCTCACCTTCCTTGGTTCTTTCACTTATTGGTAGAGTCCTGCTACCATTTGAAAATGCTTGCCTACATTCAGGGCTATGTATCAGTCACTTCAGTCAGCCTCTGCATCAAACCATATTTATTGCGTTCTGCCATATTGCAGTTGATTGTACTCTGCCATTCCTCATCTTTATAACAACAATAAAGCCTTAAAATTAAAGCAATTTCATTTTGGATATAAAAATATAATAAGCTTGTGAGTGAGCCTCTAAAAGGTCACAGTTGTTCTAAGTAAATATTAAAATTGATGCGTGATATTGGCGGATTCTGATGAGAAATCTTTATTAAAAACTGGTCTTAATTTTTAATAAGAGAACCTGCAAGTCTAAGCATTGAGGATCTTTATGTGTATATACAGGAGCATACACGCATACGTCATTTGCACGTGGCAGCGTTCATTGTGATTCCAAATTCTGAAATTTTTCACAAGCTGTAGTGAAAGGAAATATAAATTCTTAATAGAGTTTAGATCAAGGTAGTAAAAAGAATGTAAAAGGCAAGGGAAATTTTTTTCATAAGTCTCATTGCTCGAAATGTACAGCTAGTAATATTTTCACTTAATGGTACTTATTTAAGCCAGTCATGGCAGACGTCTCATACAGTCTTATGTGTAGAAAGTCATAGTCTCAGTCTTCAAGTATGTGCAATGTGCAAAACAAAAGGAAGCAAGAAGAGGGGCAGTGTGAACCCTCTTTTTCGCTTGTGGGAGTGGTAGCACCATCTTGCTGTGTGACCATCCTTACTCAGATTGTTTATGCTGGATAGTTTGTGGTTAAAGTAAGCTCTGAGGTGAGTGGGTGAAAGTTGCTTCCATGAATAATGAAAGAGATTTTGATGATGGTAAGGAGAGAAGTGGGAGGGGGCAAACATGGGCTTGCGTGAGAAGAGGAGATTCAGGTGACTGCGTGTGCTCCTGGTGTTGGAGTGATGGTAACCTTCTTTAAATATGATGACAAGACAGGAATTGTATCCCAAGAAGTTTTGAGAGACAGGACAAAAAATTGGCATCTGATGTGGTAGAAGGTGGAATGAAACTAAAGCTCAGTGGAATGGGTTCTAAACTATTGAAATGCTGTATATTTAAGAATATAACAAAACCTCAAAACTCTTCTTTCTAAGAAGTATTTATTTATATATACATACCTGTCATCTTGCACAGTGAAGTTACCATCCCTCAGCCTTTCTGCCAGGTTACAGGCAATGAATTTCTGCTCCTTAGCAGCTCCCATGAATTTCATGCAGGTCTCTCTGCCAGGTGGTGCTGGGCATGCTGGTGGCTCTCCAGGGATGAGCTGGCTGTTTAGTGCGGCTTGGCAAGCTTCAAAAATGTTGTGCCTCCTTGCTCCTGTTCAATTCATTGTACCAGGACTCTGTTATGCTCAGGTTATATTTTGTTTATTATTTCATTGTCCATTTCTATTCAGCAATCTCAGATACTTCCCATTGAAACTGTTTCTCGTCTTTTACATTTCTTCGCTCAGAACAGTGTTTAAAGTACAGCTTTGGTTATCTTCCTTTTTTGATACCCTTTCTGCTCCTGCCATAGTGTAACTTTTGACACAGTTTACACAATATAATGAGGGTTATCATTTGAGTGATTCAATCACTATGTTTAAATACTCTGCTTGAGTTTGCTGCCATTGGAACAGACTGTGGTGCTTGCTGACATTTTCACAATGGATCTTGCAAATTTGCCTAGTCCTCCTTAGTTTCTGATCTTCTCAGCCTGTGGACTGCGGATTATATGTTCAGAACTTGCATTTTGTTGCAGGCGAAATAAGGACTTTATTTCATCTCTCATAGCCTTTTGAGAACTTGCCCATAAATGAGAAATGCTGTTGAAAAAGCTTTGCCTTTCAGGACCTGAGTTTATGGCATGGAATGATGAGCATACAAGCTATGGCACATGGTGTGCAGTACGTGCCATTACCTGCTCCGTATCTTAAGTGACAAAGTGGAAGTCAGTCTTGTAATCAGCCCCTGATTATGCTATTTGCTGTTGTTACGTGCTGAAGGAGGAGAGCATCTGCTGCTTCTTTTTAAACACTTGTTAATGAAGCAAAAATTCTTCCTGCCAAGAATGTAAGTGAAGGACTGCTTGTATCCTGACAAGACAAAACTGGACTGAGAGATATATCTGAGGTTTGTGCAAGGTGTGAAACCTTCCTCGAGATGGAAAGGGGATTTTTAGCTCCATGGCCAGTCCCTTGAGGAAGGGGCTGTCCTCTACCCTCCCACAATTCAGAGAAGCCTTCCTCTGCTTTGCAGCTCTTCTTCTGCAGAGGGTTGTTGCCGTGGAGCAGCGAACGCTGAACCCATCAGCATCTGTCTTTTGCAGCCTTTGGCTACCTTACTATTTGTCCTCACTAAGGAACCTTTTCATTGTCATTTTCTTGCTCTACTTCTATCTCCCAGGACAGGCCTTTGACTTGTAGTAATTTGCTGGGTCTCAGGTATTACTTCATTGAAACAGCAACGCTGATGCTTGTTCTTTGTAGTTTCTACATCCCCTTTCCCAGTTGTAGCCCAGGAACCTGGCAAGGAGAAATGAACCATCCATTTCAGCAGCTTCAATCTGTGCTTTTTTTCTGGGTAAGGGCATTGTGAGAGCTTCTCTTTAGAGTTTAACAGTCTCATTGGTTGCATTTGAGCCTCTTCTTGGAGCATTAATAATTGTTTGGGATTTCACTTTAAAAAAATAATGGAATAATGGCAAGCTAGAAGATCCAAATAACTTATAAATTAGTGTGATTGGTGCCAAGTATATCAGCACTAAGCCAAAAATCCAAAGCCTTGGACAACAGATCATTCAGCTAGTTGATGTGTATTCATTAATTGTTATGAGAGTAGGGAGGGAACAATGCACAAATGGAAGGGAATTATTTTCTTCTTTGTGTATACAAATATTAAAATGGGGCTGGTTTTGTTTAATTGTTAAATTCCAAAGTTGTTGAGGTTTTTTTTTTCCAAAACCAAATTCTTAGTCCCAGCAAACAGTTGGAGAAACAATAGCCAATTTAATTTGTCATCTTTTGCATGCACAGCTGTGGATGGGAAGGAAAACTCTGCTTTTGCATCAAAGACCTTCACAATTCAGCCTTTCTAGTTTTAAGCCATTTTAAGAAGCATGCTTGGTTACTAATCTTTGTGTGAGGCAATACAAAGCTCCTCGAAAGCTGGAAATGTTGAGTTCACAGCTCAAAGTCTGTTCCAACCTGGAGGCTGGCTCCTTGTGTGTTGTCCTCTCTGTTGCTTAGCACTGCCTGTCTTTCACAACATTTAATTGCAGGCTTGCAAGACCACTCAGAGAGCGAGCTACGAATAGCAACTTGCAGGGGAAGAGTCAGCCTCAAGGGTTTTCCTCTACTTTCTCACAGCCATCACTGAGTGGTGACACAAACTTTTTATTTAGCGGTTGTTCATCTCCTGTGATCTCTAAAATAAATCCACCCAAATAATTGCCTTTCTGAGTGTTATTTTACTACTCATCTTGAGTTAAGGGATAAAGGGGCAAAAAAGGAACTCTGTGATTTGTCAGTCGTTAAAAGGGTGACTGGTGTCTCATCTTGCATTTATACTCTTAACTTGGAGTTTGCCATAAATCATTGAATCCATGTGAACTCAGGGAAGTGCAGGTAGTAGTGTGTAAGCCAGCAACCAACCTATACCATTGTATGCATAGAAGTGCTAGTGGTTTGTTCTTTATTCTTTCATGATGTCTCTATTCAGGAAAAGTGTGAGAGGAGGAAACAGAATTGATTCCTGTATCTGCAACCTTTCTTTTTGTTACAGGAGGAAACTCCCCATGGGTTTCCATGACAAGGGAACTGGAATTAAATAATCTCTTAAGGAGTCTTTCACCCCAAGCCATTCTATGAGGCAATGATTCTATGAAAGATCTTGTTTCCAAACCTCTCCCAACCTGTCAGTTGTGAGTACAATGCCTTTCAGAGGGGCATCAGAGAGAACAAAGAGGAGGGGGAAAATTGGTTTGTGAAGCTGGCATTGCCATTTCTGATACAGAGCATCATGATTATCAGTGGATAGTGGAGATAGGAGAAGGAAAAGAGGGACATATGTGAGGCGTGATGAACAGTCCTCATATGCACTAGCCTGCAACAGCGTAGAAATAGTAGTGCAAAAAAGGCTTCTACAAGTGTGCGCTTTGGAAAGTAAGCACTACACCAGCTAAAAACTGCACCTTGCTAAAGGCTGAGTGAAGTAAATGCTGAAATGACTATTTAAGCCTGAAAATCCATGTCAAGGTTGAGAACACTGAAGACATGATTGTGCTGTCTGCAGGTAGCTTGGTCTGAGCTTTCTTCACTTTGCGGCCAATATCTATTAGCCAAAATTACTGAACATAAACAACAAAAAGTAGTTGTGTTGTATGCAACAAAGCTGATGAGACTTGAAAGGCTGAGGGAATTGCAGATCTTCTTTCAAACCATTTTCTTTTTAAGTGGAGCTATTTGGGAAAAAAAAAAACCACCACAAAACAAAATAAAAACAACCAAACACTTGCCATTTTGGACTATCCTTTTTTAACATTCATGAGACACTGGATTACTATATTAATGATTGGTCCAGATGAACTCAAGTGTGTGTGTGTGGGGAAGGGACAGGTTGAATTCCACGAAAATGAGGTGGTGCCCTCCTGCCCTAATCCAGCCCCTTGGAGCCTCCTTGGGCAGCCTCATTCACTGGACACCAGGAGCACCACAAGCCCTGCAGCCCCTAACCCAGCCTCAGAATGGCTGGAACACTGGAAGTCCCACCAGATATAAGCAGAGACATGTGGTCTCCATGCCTTCAGACCCTGCCATCTCCTGGACTCCTGGTAGCTGGATTTACACTGGATCTAGGGGTGGTAGCTATTTCTTTACCTCTTCTTTTCCTAATCTCCTTTCTTAAAATTCTGGGTAACTTAAAGCTGGATCAGTTGGATTTTGCTAAGTTGCATGGGTTAGCATGTGCTAAGCCAATGCTTTTTAGAATGCATCTAGAGAGCCAAAAAATCTAAAGGACTCTGCACAAGATTCTACATGTTAGAGTTCATTCTTACAAAGAGAAGAATAGCACTTCAAAATTGCTGCGTGTTCAAATTGTCCTATAAAAACATTAAAAAATGGGATTGTTTGGCGCTTTTTTTTCCCCTAGAGCTTTCTACCCTTGTGCTAGTTTTTACTACTTAAAGTATTTTAGAGTGCTGGTGTGTGTGTGTGTCTTCAACACATGCTGCTGTACCTGAAATCTTGTGTCCAAAAACTTGTTGAAAGGACAACCCTGCAAAAGAGAAGAGAAAAGGTTATTTCCCTGTATTATTTTAGGGAAACCAGGTTTCCAAGAAGTTAAGGACTGGTCCAGGACAGCACTCAAACACATATATAGCACAAAGAAAGAAGTAGTGGTTTCAAAGCACTGTGTCCATGTGCTTGCTTTACTGGGGCCTCAGCACCTTCTAGCAGCAGCTGAAATGCTATTTGCAAAATCTGGAAGAGAATTTTACTCTCAGAGGAGTCTCTTCTGTGCATGTGAGTCCATATCCTCCTTTCACAAAGACCTGTGTGACTCACTGACTTGAGGTGCCTCAGGTTCGCGTGAAGTCTGGGACTGGGTGATTGTTGGGCACCCATCATATGTCCTGGCCTAAGGACTGGCATGTTTTCTTTTGCCACCTAGAAAATGCCTCCTAGTCTAGATTACAGTTTTTCTACTCTGACCGTCACTTCCTGAGCCAATCTTCAATGTATTACTCTTTTTTTGTTGTTGTTGTACTGGTAGCTAGTGGATGTAGCCCCAATTTAAGTTGCTTTTGCCCATTCTTTTTGATGTGAAATGGACAGATTGTGTAGTGTCTAGAAAACAACTTGAACAGGTTTGTGCCTCACAAACTATGGTCTGTGGAAAACAGTCTAAATAGGTTTGTGAAAAGCACACAAGGATGTGCTTTTAAAACTGAACCAAATAAAGCTAAAACTTCTGGTTAAAGCAACAATTTACCTTTGCTGCCACATAGTTATACTGATTCATCTACTAAAACATAGGTTAAAAATAATATCCTTGTCCTTAGAGCCTCAGTTGTCTTGGAATTTTTACATATGGTAAGAGAAAATTATTACGTCTGATAAATATTGTATCTGTAGCTTGGTATAGCAGAGCTCTGTATTTGTATGAGTTCTTTTCAGGGAGAAGAAGAAAATAAGCAAAAATCCCATATTGCCTTATTTTTCATTCATTTGCATCATTGGTATTTATACCCAGCTTATCTCAAAGTCACTTCTATTAAAGCCACTTTCAAGCTCACCCTCATAATGTTAGTTGTTTCGTTTACTCTCCTGAAGCAAGTTAGTTGTGATGGTCATGAAAGTTGTATAGGTCTGGGAGCAAAAGCAAAAAATCGTTCATTTTTTATATGTATCAACTCCCATCACAGGGTTTACTTTTGAATGAGATAAAAAAAAGTCTGAAAACTAAATTTCACACAAAAAAGCTTGCCATAAATCAGAAAAACATTTGCCCTTGGGATTTTCTTTGTCGGAAAAAGTCTTTCCAGTCACTCTGTTTTTCCTCTCCCAACTCTTTTTTTTTTTTTTCCTCTGCAGCACCATTACCAATACAAAATAGCAATATTCTACAGGTGACAGGAGGGGTTTTATTAAAAGTAGGATTGTTGTCAGCTGTGAGTCTCCAGGGTGCCCATTTCTAGGTTTTCCCAGCACTCCCAAGGACAGTGGTTTCCTTTCTTTTCCACCAGCCTCAGCAGGAGCACTGTGCTGTGCTGGTTTCCTGGGGCATTTGCCCATGCCAAGAGGGAGTGGAGCCACCCTGGTTTACAGCTCCAGGCATCGGCTGAGACAGGCCAGCTTGTTCTTGCACTGTCTCTGAGCCAGCCCTTAGTTATGTAAGTAACTGCCCTTCGAGTGCTGTTTGCATAAGGCTTTGCATGTATTTGATATTGGATTTGAGGAACAGCCCTTAGTTTTTCAGAACAAATGAGAGAACCATTTGCACAGATCTCAGTACTTGGCTGTGAGGGCTCAGGCTCCATCCTGCAGCCCAGCCCCTCAGCCAGGAAAAGCATCCCTGCTCCCCTATCAGGGCTGGCCCAGGTGGGCTCTGCTGGAAGAGCCCTTTGATATCTTGATTATAAAGAACATATTAAACCTGCTGAGAGGGAGGGACGGTTTGCTGATGGGTCTTTAAGTTCATGTGTAATATACCAAGATGACAGGTTTTCACTGGGATTAAATTTAAGTCGTATATATATGCAAATCCAAACTTTTGTAGCAAGCTCCTGTTAAAATTTTTGGTGTCAAAGGTGACTGGTTTGATTACAGCAGGGGAACAATTTTAAATCACCTTTTCTATCCTCAAAGAGTAAGTAAATTCCCTGAGCCCCAGCTCCTTATACAAATAACAGTGCAACATATCAGCCATATATAACAGCTGCTACCCTGTGTTTCCTCTAACTAAGAATGCAAAAATGAGTTCTTATAGCAAAAAGCATATAGTTCTGCACTCCTTCCAATAAAAAAAGCAGGGTCCTTTTGAAGACAGTGTGCTTCAAAGTTCATGAGAGAAACAAACCTGATCTGCTTTTTGTCCCAAAATAATGTTACAGAGTCACTCAATTTAGGGAAGGTGCCTTGTCCAGCCAGCTGCTGTGATAGGTTTTCATACCAGGAAGGGTTTGAATGGATGGCACTGTGGGTGTGGGGGAAGGGGACCTGCCGCAGCTGAGTAATGAATGACTTACAGCATGGGCTGGAGTCCAGAGGGTGAAAGTCTGAGCAAGTCAAGTTGTTGCTTCCTGGTCTCCACAGCTGGTTTTTCTATTACAAAAATGAAGCCTGTTGGCAAGCACAGGGAATAAAATGGGCACTGCTTAGTGCCATTCTTTCCTTACCCTGGATCAAGGTGTAGATGTCCCGGAGGCCTCTCACAAAAATGTCACACAGCTGTAAAATGAGTACAAGCATAAAAAAATAGCCTGATGATTGTAGAGTAGGATACAAAAGAGAGAACAGTTTCAGTTTCTTTCTATACCTTGAGATGAGAAAGGAATAGACAGACCAGAATGGACCTGCTTACGCTGCCGTTTCTGTTTAGCTAAGTGTAAATTGGCAGACTTCAGCCTCTGAAAGGTGTGTAAGTTGTTGTAACAGAGTGGTGATACAGCACTGAACACAGACTGTGATCTGCACTCACAGATCAGTTCCCTGTATGTGTACTTTAAATACAACTCCCCAAGCTACTCCGTTCATGGCCCTGAAGTCTGAAATTGGAGTAATCAGATATAAGGTTATGTGCTTGTCAGTCCGGCCTTCCCCAGTTGATCCTTGCAGTAAATGCATCGGATTTCTCCACATTTGTGAATTCCAGAAGCAAGACTGCCAGCCACCAGCTGTAAGTGTAGGAAACTGCTTATCCCTAAGATGGTAACAAGACAAACTGGCACCTTTTTTTTACTAGCAGGATTATCTACCCTCATCAATCACATCTCATACTTGCAAACTAAATTAACAGTTTTCCGTGTCAACTGAGTTTTTGTTGCCCAAGTTCAGCTGTGATTGCAAAGAAACTATGGAAATGTTTGCACACGTAAACACCAGGCACCTAGGAAACAAAATAGAGGAACATGACCTGCTTGTGCAGGATGTGAAACCAGCTATTGCAGCAGGGGCAGAGACATGGTGGAGCAGCTAAAGTCACTAGAACACACATATTCATTGCTCGGAAATGGAGGTGTAGTGAAAGTGACATTCATGGCTGTCAATGAACTTCAGGGATCTGAGAATTGAAGGAGCAAGAGATGTTGTAGCCAATAGACAGTTCATTTTGGTCCAAATAGTTTTGGAGAAGGAAGTAAAACCTCTGTTGGAATAGTGCTGAGAACTTGTTAAAGCACTTCCTTTCCTCTCTTAACCATCACTTAAATAAACCTGCAGCCTTGAAGCTTCCTTAGCCACCATGCCGCCTTCTTTCTCTTCTCTTGCTGCCTCATGAATCTCCACCGGAGTTCATTTGTTCAGGACTCTTACTGGATTTCTCCATACCTTTCACTGGCCAGCCTGAACAGCCTCTCATTACAGCCTGCAGGTTATAAATAATGCATTGAGAAGCTTTGCTCTTTGTTTGCACAATGTTTGAGCTGTCTGGCAGCACGTTCATTTCCTTTAGTCAGTATAATTGCCCAGTTTGTTAAAAAATAGGCCCAACATTCATATTTCAGGAGGGCAAATCTTGGGAGGCAGCTCTAGAGAGAGCAAGACGTCAGCTCAGCCTAATATAGAACGTTTTCCTTGTGAGAGCAGCAAAGCCTGGCTCTTACTGGAGGGCCTTAGGTCCACCTTCCCTGTGACCCTCCATGCACCCATCCTTCTCCACGGCATTGCCAGAACTGGTGTGGGGTCTCATTGTGCCTAGCCAGATGTGCCTCCTGCCCTCAGGGGGAGCATTTCTGCAAGGGCTGCTGCATAAAAAGCTTGGCCACCACCTTGGGCAAGTTCCATGGCCTTCTTTGTGCTCCATGGACCTCCACACAAAACAGATCTGAGCTGATAAGGATCACAGTATCTGGCCTTATGGACGGGCTGANGGGGGGGGGGGGTGTTGTAAGAAGTCTCAGTTCATATAAAGGGATAGAAAAAGCATTTTCTTGAAAAATTGAAAATCTTCCAGACTTGGAATAACTGAGGGACTAAGACATCCTGAACACATATCGCTGGGAGATTATACAGATTGATAATGGTTAAATCCTTCTTGTATGGAACCAGATAAATGGCTTTACCTCTAATGTGATTCATTTGCCCTTACACCCTCTGAAAGTCCCTGATTTATAAAGCTACCTGCCAAGCTCCACATACATGTAACAGGACCATTTCTTATCTCTGATGCTGACCAAGGAGTGATGCTGTGTAATTGTAAGAAAGTCCATACAAATACCTTTTTTGATTTAAATTCTATTGCTGTAATTGAAGGTTCAGCATTTAAAAGAAAAATGGTCCAAATGCATTATTCATCTAATATTAGAGAACATAAAACTTCTAGGAGTTAAGCCAGGAGGCCGGTAAGAACCAACGAGCACTCTATGTTTTGAAGAATAATAATGTTCTTGTATTAAGTGTCTATATGATGCAGGGCAAATGGGTAGGTTTAAAATGGCTCAGTATAGATTGAATTGAGATGAATCACCTTAATTTTCAAGGACAGCCTGTCTCTGGCATGGAAAAAGCCAGCTGGTACATGCAAATGCATGAATGTAGGAGTCTGTGTATTCAATTCTTCATTCCACGAGGGACTCCTCCATCCGATGCCTTTTATGTCTCCAATGTAGGGATGAAATGGAATTAAAAGGTCAAAATATTTATCAGTTTCATGAACTACAGAGACCTTTCCAACTCAGTCTTCATGTAGCAGGCTGAGGTGTTTGGGAAGGTGGGTAAAACATCGGGTACTTAGGTTGTGCCAAGCTGTGTGCTTCTCTGGCTATGCTGGTACCAGGATGTGCTTTATTTTGGATATGGAGGTGTGAGGGGAACGGGAGGCTGCAAGGTGCATACATTAAGAAGAAAGATAACTGTGAGCACCTTGGTCTGCTGTGGATTAGAACTGTAGATGTCTACAGTAGTATGCTTAAGTAACCACCATCTTGGCCTCTACTTAAAATGTCTTGATCAGTCTCTAATTGCTTTCTTGCCTCAGCACAAGGCTTCCTGCTCGAGAGAGGCTGTGAAGCCACAGCAGCACTATTTCAGGCTCAGCTGCTGCCTCTGTCCTCCTGCAATCACATGAAGGACTCAGAGGTATCACTGTGGTCTTACTACCAGTGATGGATTAAGTCAGAATTGCTAACTTTTCTTAATCTGCCAACAACTGTGAATGAAGCTGATCAGAGAGTCCCAGTCCCTCTACTGACACGATCTGGCAAGAATTGATCATTAGCTCAGTTTTTCCCTTGTCAATAAACTTAGAGGTGCATCCCACCAGACCTACCCTGTCACAGCTTCTGCTGAGAGTTCACATGACAGCTGTGGTTTGGCTGCTGTGCCATCAGTGTGCTGGTGACATTCTGCTCTGTGACTTTTTTTTCAGCAGATCCAGATGGTGTAATTTCCCTTTTTTCCCTGAACCTGGCCAAGACAGATGGCTCAATGAGAATCAGCTGGCAAGAGGAGGTGTAAGGTGCAAGGCATGAGGAGATGGGCAAGACAAGCAACCCAAGATGCAGTGGCAAGTGGTGACTGCACTGTCACAGCCCAGTTGCGACCACCTTTGCCAGTGATTTTGGCAATTTTTCAGTATTTCCCAGAATCTCCTGACTTTTGGATTCCCAGCTAATGAACTTTTGAGGCAGTATCTTTATACACAACAGGAGGGACACCTATTTTCTCTTGGTCTCACTGTCAGGTTTGAGTATTGCAAGGTGCTGCCCTGGTAGCTGTCTGTGGCAAGCCTGGTGAGGCTTCCTCTAGGACATAATCCAGGGGGGCTGTCTGGCCGTGCCAGGGGCATCAGCAGTATCTCACTTATTTCTAGCTGCTTCTGGAATCTCTTCTACCTAGTCTACCTCATCAACTTTGTTATGGCATTTGAGCAGCTCCCAGTAACAATTTGAAGCACTCACCACTCTAAGTCTGGGTCATGGAAACAACCATAGCAGACTTGCTACCTTTTCTGTGGAAAGCTTGGATTTGGCACCACCACCTGATTTCATCATCTCTGTTTGTTTGGGGTTGAGTATTTTTTGCCCCCTGCTATCACATTGGTTTTTTGAATTTAATTGCCTAACTTTTGTTTTGGAGAAGAAAGAATGAAAAGAAATTCTTGGAAACTCAGAGTTTCTGCTTGAACATTTCAAAAGTAGGTTGATTTGATTTTCATGTTTGTAGAGATCTTATGTGAAGAAGATAACCTTCAAAACCCAATAAACTGTTGCTTTTGATATGAAATTATGCATCTATATATACAGTTTTGATAGAAATACAAAGTTAGGCTTTTCTGACCTGCTAGTAATCCTGAGTAAACAGGCATTTGAATGAAAAGATGAATGATCTACAGCTGAGATGGTGATTAACAAACACCTCCAGTGTGAGGGGATGTTCATACTGTCTATCTTAGATGCTCTGAATTGCATAAATTCATACCTAAAGTACCTTGAAGGAGATGAGGTGATTATCTTACAACAGGAGGCATTTCCAAGAGCCACTAGTAGAGTCTTTCATTTCATAGTAATATGTCCAATCTATACCTTTTTTCTGGTGGCCCGCTTCAGTTTACCTTACAAAGACAGGTATTTTAGATCGCACTTTTGATTTATTGTTGATGAACACTAGCTGGTAGTTTAGATCAATGTATAAAGATGAGTTTGCTGTATTGGAGTCTAACAAGGTGGTCTAGGGCAATCTATTATTCAATTTGTAGTGGTAGAAACACACTGTACCTACTGGCTCGTTCTGACTATAAATAATGTGTAGTTGTCCCTTTCAGTACTGAGGGAACCTGAGCAACAGGAACATCTATTTATTTGCAGTTTTAGCTTCCTTCACGCATCACTGGTAGTGGAAATGAAACATACAAAAGAAAGATGAAAACTCTGCCATAAGCTTCAGTGGAGCTTTAACATATTGCAAGAAGTTCCTGTAGGGATTTCCCATCTGCCTTTACTTGCTGGGGTTACAAGAGCTTATCCACCCACAGCAGCCACAAAGAAATGTTTTCAAGATGTAAAAGCTGACCTGAGCATTAGACCCTGCTAGAGATGTCCTTTATGCAAAGATTTTGTAATTTGGGATGTTTGGTCTCCTACCTTGAAATCTGAATAAATTGTTTCGATTTTCTGTTCATTGTTTCCTCTCCCTCCCATCAGTAAAAAGCAAGGAGTGGTTTTCACGACCATTTAAGAATGGATGCAATGTGCTATAAATTATACATTTCTAAATAGTACATTTTGTGCCAAAGAAGTTTTTCCTTCTCCTCCCCACTTTTGTACTGGTAAGTGGTTACACTTTGTTGCTGCTTGAAAGTTTCCCTCACCATGTCTTTTCCATCATGAATTCTCTTTCAGCTGGCCTTTGTACAGCACCAACTTATAAAGTATATTTCTTTATAAACCTCCAAAGAGCTGGAGATGTGTAAATGAGCACTGCTGTTGCATGCCCAGAGGGTGCTCTTATGGTTTGGGAAACCACAGCCTGTGGCTGAAAGTCCCAGAAGGTGTATTCACAGAGCATCCTGGCGTTTACAGATTGATGGTGAATGAAGCAGAGATGTTTAAATAAGACAAAGATGCTTGGGACTTTGGAGCAAAAATAATCATTGTGAGGATGAGGGGCAGAAAAACAATTATGCCATCTCTGTAGCTTTTTCCCATGCAAATCTGCTGACACTCTGCAAAGAGGCAAATTTCTTCCGTGTAGCTCTGTTGATTGATTTCCAAGATCTGTAGTTTCAGGGACTCCTGCTAAACTGATAGAGTCACGCAGGAAAGATTTTAAAATTAGCAATACAGATGTTGGCAAATAGTTGTAGATGAAATCAACTGTTGCTGTCTGTAATAATCTCCCAGGCTCTATCTCCATGGCCTCCACAGCACAATGCCCTGCAGAGATGTGCATGCCAGCACTGCATGCAAGCTTTGTCTTGCTCATAAAACTAGGGTGGGAAGCATGGCTGAAATGACCCTCATGTTGCTTTACATGTCCATTTATGAGTCTAAAACATATTCACAACAAACATTGTTAGCATTTTGTCCCTTCTTGCCCTAGCCAGATGTTTCTGTAACCTGGTTTGCTGCTGTGAGAGATGGGCAGCCAAGTGGGAATTCTCAGTGCTGGTGTCAACTGGAGGTTGGCGTCACTCGTTATAGCACAGTCGTGCACTTTCGTGAGAAGCCAGTCAGCTTTGCTGACAGCTGATCTGGAGCCAAGACAGCAAAAGGTTAAGTCACAGCTTCTCTGTGGCTGCTGCTGCTCAGTTTCCCATAGCATGGGGAGAGACGATCCTGTGGTCCCAGATTACCCTCCTGAGTCCTTCCCAAGCATTCGCTTGGCTGTGGTGCTCTACCATATTAGGAGCGTATGGAGCAAAGCCCAGGAGCCTGGATCAGGAATTCTCCCGTCAATCTGAAGAACTGCTGCTATATTTAGTAACAGGCACATGGGAACAGCAGCTTAAATGTGGGAGGGGGATGCTGGAATGCCGAAATGTGTTTGAATCCACTTGACTCTTGATGGAAACTCTCAGATTGCACTATCTTTAGAGGGTCCTGTACAGAAATAAATTACATTTCCCTATTTTTTTCAGTAAAAAGAAAAGCAATTCAGCTGTTGTATACCTTCACCACAATAGTTCTGATGAACAGCAATTACTGCACAGCAAAATAAAGCCCTTGTTAAGTGTTTATTTACCCTCTTGTTTCAGTCGCTTGCAAATTAATCAAAAACAACAGTGTATTGCATTTAAATGCAATTATGGCAGCCATTATAATGTGAACAACTTAGTTGTGATGGTTGTTTTTAATTTTTTCTTATTTTCATTCAGTGTTACTGGAGGATCAGCAAAAGAGGCACCTTGTGTTTGAAATGCCCAAATAAGCAAGGGAGAAAGTACTGTTAGGAGCAGGAGGATTTTCATTTGCAATTAGCACACTTAGATTCCTCTCTATAAACAAACAAACCCCAGTACATTTAGTGACAATAAAACTAGAGACAGACTCCTAAATTATTAAATTCATAAAGGACTTAGTGTGCTAGCAGTCAGATTTATCTGATGAACCATATTTTAACAGAAATACGCAACTGTTCTTCATCCAGAAAAGCAGGTTTCCTCATTTTCAGCAAGAGCAGTGTTTTGTGGTTTTCTCCCCATTTACTACCTAGACTGAGTGAAGGTCAAGTGACTCCCCCACAATCTGGTACTGAGTCAATAGCTAGACATGGAACCAGGATTCCCCGAGTTTCCACTCTTCTGCGAGTCACTCATCTACATCTACATTATCTCTAGGAAAAGCATGTGGGGCCAAATCACCATCAGGAAGGCTGAGGTGGTAAATGCAGTTAAATCCCCTTGCAGAGATTTAGTTCCTCAATACATCCAGCAAAAGGTAGAAGTTTGGCACTAATGACCCATGGAGGGTTGATTTTTGGGGCGGTGGAGGGGAAGAGGGGGGGCTACTTTTTCTTTTTTTTTTTTTACTGCACAAGATAAAAAGGAGGGTCTAGAGAGCCCTGTGATCCTGCTGTGGGTTTTGAATGCCTGAACCCATTGCCCTGCCTCTCTGTAGCACTGCAGTATTATACCCATTCTGCCATAGCTTCACGCTCCAGCCCTGCAGGCAGAGAGCATGTCAGAGGCTGGAAAACCTGATGCAGCTCAAGGCAAATATTCCTTGTTTTACTTCTGAGGCTGGTCAGCTTTTCTCTACATGTGAATATGACTGAATATTTTTTCTCAAAGAAAGACTGTCTGCCTTTACTTAGCATTTGTCTAGTGCTATCCAACTCCTCTTTGCATACAAGATATACCTAGTTGATACATAGAAATTTGTATGTATATATATATCTTGAAGGTATACACACACATCCACATATGTACTTGCTTTAAAGCCACTAGTGCTCTTTGGTAAGGTTTTCCTATTTTTGTGTTTTCTTCATTCTTCAGTAACAAAAAGTACCTCTTACTTAGCATATGATTTGAGCACAATATTGTTCTAGCAGTACTTCCATGATGACATTGTGACCCAAGCCTGGGATGCCAGGAAGCGCTCCTGTTCAGCCTCCTGCCCAGGTTAGGTAACACATGAAAACCTGCCTCCTCCCGAGGCATACACAATTACAGTAATTTGGAAATGACTGGAAATGATGGTACTTCCCATCCACTCTTGCAATTAACTCCTGGGTCCAGAACCACCACAGGAGAAGTTCCTGCTTTTATAATTGGACTCTCTATCTGGATCCCTGTCTGGTTATGACAATGCTCCAGCTTTATGACAGAAAACTGTTTCTTCTAACGTAAATTCCTTTCTCTGGTTTCCTCCATTATTTGCCCAACATTTCATCTGCATCCTACTCCTATATCAACATGGAGTTTTTCTGAAAACCTGAAGGTAAATACGGCAAAGCAATGAGGAGACACCATGGCTTCAAAAAGAGTTATCTCAATTGCTGGGCTTTGATTTGGCAAAAACCAGGCTCTAAGGAGTTTCATTAATATTTCATTTCCTGTTGTCCACTTGCTGTCTGAACTGCTGCTGGGGAAAACAGCAAAGAAAATTATGCTTTGTTCCATGAATTGTTTTGTTTTTTTTTCAAATCACACAGCATGCTGTGAATAACTCATGCATATTGTGTATATAGATAAACAATCATCAGTACAGTTTGTAAATATGCAATACATACCAAATTTTTCTTACTGCTGCCCACTGAGCATGTTTCTCTGGAATGAGAACAGAATTGACCAACATGGGAAATCTGGAGGATCTGGACTGCCCTCCCTCAAAATGGAAGCTGTGATGCACTCAAGCACTCAGTAAACACTGCACTCCCATCCATATTCTTCAACATGTGCATCATGGTAGGGAAGCAAGTGTTGAAACTTTGGTTTATGGTAGTTTAACAAGTATCAAATACAGTTGTTAACAGCCAGACCTCTAGAATGAATGTACAGCAGGGGTAGGAAGTGGGTGGACACAGATGGTTAGTCATGCCAGAAGCTTACAGCCTGGGTCTTTGGGTCTAGAAATAATTAGTAGCTCTCACCCATGAGTGTGTGTCACAGAGATGCCCTTGCACACTCTGTGACAGGGTCACTGCTGCTCAAGAGCCACCTCACCCCAGTGGGGGCTCACACTTTGGTGTCACCAGATCTGGGGAGGTGCCTCATTGTACTTCAAAACTCAGTTAGTTAGAGGATGGTTAGAGCTAATAACATCAAGACTGTAAGTTTGATCCCTGTATGGGCCATTCACTGAAGAGTTGGACTTGATCCTTGTGGGTCCCTTCCAACTCAGAATATTCTGTGAAGCCTGTGAATCTGTGAGATGGATGGGCCCTGAGTAAGCCCTCTCTGGCAGAACACATTGCCTCATAGAGGAGTCATGCAGCTATATTCAGAGCCATGAAAGGTAGATATATAGGTGCAGCCCCATCTCTTCACCTTCTCTGTACTGCAGGTGACTTTGAGAACAATGACTGAATGCAGCTGTTATGCACTATGAGCGCAAATGCTTAAAATAACCTATAAGCAAGTAGCAAATCACTTTGTGTAAGAAATCACTATGGATAAGCATCTTTCTGTTTTCCTGTGACATGGTCACTCTGCTTAGCTCATAGCCAGGTGGTAGTCCATATCTGTTGATTGCCTGTAACTGGAAACCCAAACTGGTGGAACGATGAACACTTTCTAGTGGTCTAGAAAGTCTAACCATCACTTTAAGCTGACTTTCAAAATAACTGTGTTGATCTACCTGACTGAGTGAAAGCACAACAATTTCCTGAGCAAGAAAACCCTTAAGATGGCACAGGGTGATGTACTAGTTCAGAGATCTTGATCAGTGGAATATGAAAGAGAAGTTAGGGAGGGATATTTTAGAGAGGTTAGAAATGTTTCCTTCCTTTGTCACTGTTCAGCTGTCCTTTTCCTTGGAGTATTGGAATTACACTGTTCAGAGGCTTTTGCTGTGCTTCTGAACTTCTGTCTATATCTCTCTGCATTCCTGTATCACTTCCGTTGATATTATCCCTGCAGGTAAAGGAACAAATGCAATTATAACTTCCATTTCTCTCACAAAAAATAAAATCTACAATTTCTCCCTTTATCCCATGACTGCAACCAGAAGAACTGCTGGAAAGGGCCATCCTGGACAATGCTCACTTCCAGTTCAGGCAGGGCTGCTTCTTAGCTCTGAGAGAATAGTACATCACTGATCTGTTCTCCTCTGTGACTCTTCTCAATTGATGTTAGTCTTACTTTGCTCAAAACGACTCAGGATCCTTAAAACCAGTCTTCATCTAGTACATTGTATTTGTGACTGGGAAGATAGCTAATGGAGATATTTTCTGAAAAAATAGGAGCTTTTGAGATATTATTCTTGGCCATTTATTTTAGAAAAACTGTGAGATCAAGGGAAAGTTAATATTTCCAGTGGCCTTCAGATATAGCTGTGTCATACTGAAAAACATGTTTTTCCCCCCTCTATATCTAGAACTGATCTGAGGAGAAAGATATAATAATCCCATAAAAACACCTTCCATCACCAGCTAAGAAGGCACTCAAGGTTTATCATCCCTTGTTTCAGTGATGAATGATGCCTCTGACAATCAGTCCCAGAGAGTCTGAAGAGTAAAGCAAACAAACCCAGCTGCTCTAGCAGGCACAAGAAATCTGTAGGTCTAGATAAAACACTAAACATATTTTTATGTGTTTTCCTGTATAGGGTTCTCCATTCCTAAACAATCACCCTTCTTTAAGGTGGCAGGGAGGGATGTCCTCACCTTAGGATCCCTCTGTATCAGTCTTCCTCATGCTTGGATTGGCATTCCTTCTGGCATTTACCCGTGCCTTCACACCCTGCCAGAGTCTTCTTGCAGTCCTATTCCAGCTGTTTCAGGGTTTCTAGGGCAGGCCTGAAGCCTGGAGTCCACAGACATCTCATTAGGCAGCCTATGCCTCCATTGTTTCCCCTAGTGCATTTAAACTAAGCCTGTTCACAGGTCTTGAATGTAAAAAGATGATAAACATTCAATAGCTCTTCTGTGTTTGTCTTCTGTCAAGTTAAATAATCTCTTTGAGAGCATCCCATGAGTCTTCCTTGAGATCAACAATCCCCACCGCCCCCCTTGCTGAACACAGGATGTGCAGAGTGGCACAGGCTCACAAATCCACCACAGTGAAAGTTTCTCCAGCTGCCAGCAAAAACTGCCTCCCTTGGAACTTGGTCTGGCTCCAGGCTGGAGTTTCATGTGCTTCAGCCACAGGCTGCTTGTCTTGCTTTGTGCAGCAATATGTTGAAAAGTCAAATTGGTGAGGAAAATTCAAACTGGTGAGTACTAAGGTGAGATCTGGGCTCGCTACCAGAATTAAGGGCTTTGAGAAACTAGAGATATGTAAAAACCATGGTGGCTGGGGATAAGTGGAATAGCCTGGAGGTTTGGGTTGTCTCCCTGCCAAACCCAGCTGTTGACCACACAGATTCTCCCCCCTCTTGAAAGAGAAAAAAAAAGGTACCAAAAGAAAATTGTAGTGAAAGTATATATATATATTTGCATATATTACAGTTATATACAATTAAACACTATGAATATACAGAACAAGAATTTCAAACAACCCCAAAAGGGAAAAGGGGGCAAAAGGAAAGGGAAGAGGGACAAAAACGGGTAAAACCAAAACAAAACAGATACACACACTCGTAAACTCAGGGAAAAGCTCAGTGAAGTAACTAACACAATAAATTCTCACCAAGGTCCCCTCAAGAGAATCAATTCCTTCACCTCCCTGTGGCTGGGACAACAACTCATATAGATAAGAGCCAAGCCAACACACTGAGACCTGCTGTCCTCCCAAGCAGACGAAAGGAAGAGAGAGGGAGAAATCCTTCCTCCTCATCTTATATACACCTGATTACCTAAAGAAATGGTGTGGAATACTTCCTTAGTTATAACCCTGTTACCAGGGAAGGTCTAAACCAAACCCAAGAAAACTAAACCACCACAAATAGAAGTAGGACTTGCCAGGAAAAAGAAGTACTTAAGTGCACTTAAGTGGATGTGAACTGTTCAGTCTCAGAGATGACAAACAAGGCTAAAAAATTTGTTGTTTCCTGTGAAGGTTGTATTAGTTTTCACTGGGGTTCTTCAATTCCCTGCATCTTGAGAAGGAAACGTTTAGGACTGACAGTGTAAAGGGATCGTTCAGAGGGAAAGGTTTTTTATTTGAGAGGCATGATTGATAGCTGAAATCCTGGGAACCACAGTTTTCTGCTTGCAGAAAGCTTCCCTACAGCACACACAGCTAGATTTTTGCCCTCATAAATATTGTCCTTTCAGGACATATTTGCTAAATCATGTCCAGTCCACTATCGTTTGCCAGCCTCGTTTAACTTCACTGCTGCTCTGGTCTAGTTGATATTGTTTAAAATGCGTAGGGTTTCTTGGGAATGGCACGTAGGAAACTATGCAAACTGTTTGGAATAGCTTCACCTCAAGCATCCAGCATGGGTAAGTTGAAAGGAATTTGAGAGAACTGTGTTGTACTGACATGTTACATTAAGGTCAGTAATTAAGTAATGTGTGTGCACTAATACATGTGTTTGACAGTAAGAGAAATGGACGGTGGCAAGCACCCTGCTCTCAGTGGTGTGTAGCCATGTAGGGCCATATTCCTCACTGCAGTGTTGTCTGCTTTGGCAGAGTTAGAGCAGAGCTGCCCTTTTTTGTTTTCTGTAGTGATGGCAGATGTATATGCTTATACTGAGCATGTAGCCATACTGCAACATTGCACAGCCATCTACAATTTGGATGAAATCAGCAAGGCCATGTCTGTTGATCTGAGATTTGATCTGGACAAATACTTAATAGATCTTTCATATTAACACTGGAGAGTGTGTGTATACTTTTTATTTTTCCAAGCTGCTCTGATATTTCCCCCTCCCTAGCAATATCAGAATGGTATGGATTAAAAATATACCCATTTTACCAATGCAAAGGAAACAGAATTTATGGGAAAAAAAAAAAAGTGTATGCAAAAAGTATATGCCAGCCTGTAAGTTTGATGGACCCTGTGGGCATTGCCCTTTGCTGCAGAGAGAAGACTGGCTGTTCCAGCTTGCCCCTGAACAGAGTCAGGGCTGGAGCAGAGCTCAGGCTATTTGAATGTCATTACCTGGCTCTTACCTGCTTCTGGACACAAGGAATAGACATTGTGGTGCTCTGTTCCCTTCCTTGCAGTTACAAATACAGCAGAGGATTGTGCTTGGCTTTCAAATGCTGCCAGTGCTTCTTTGTCTGTAGCAAGGTGCAGATCTCACCATCACTGCTGTGAGATGTGATGCCTTCTGAGTCAGCAGCTTCTACTGAATGCATTACTTGTTAATATCTGAATTACTTTCTAACCTCTTCCTCCCTTTTTCCCCCCTCTTCCTTTAGCACAGTTTTTGCTACTGTCCTGCTAATCCAGGCACATACCCACATGGGAGCGACTCAGTTTATCCCAGATTGAGCATCTCCCTGTAACTTGCGTTATGTAGTTCAGAAGAGTAAGGCTTACAGTAACAGACTGTATTCTTCCAGAAGGAGAGCGTTTTAGGTCAAAGAATAAGCGTGTTGTTGTAAAGGCTGTTGAACAGTGTTTAAAAACATCGGGAAACTAATTGTTTATTCAATGATGTGGAAGACTGTGCTGAATTCCCTGGCAACAGATCGAGGCACTGTGGTGTGATGTGATTGCTCTCTTTCCCCTAAAGCCTAAACACCAACCAGGGCCATGATGTGAGACTGTCCCAGGCTTTCATAGCCAGGGCAGGACCAAATGCCTGTACCAAATGATGAACTCTTGTAGAGGGGTGGGAAGTGCAATAGTATCACCAGGCTGTTTTGCCATTCTGAGAAGTTTCCTTCCTAGGAAACCCTTGGCTGAAATAGTGTGATTCCCTCAGCAAAGCTGCACCAGCTGGTATTCAGAGCAGAGGACTTCAGAGTAGGGGACTTCCCTTCCTCAGAGTGCAGCCTAGCTTTAAATAATGTCATATTCCATGAACTTTCCCTACTTCCCCCCCTTTTTTTCTTAAATGCTCTGGTTCTGTGAGTTTCAGTTGAGGAGGTGCTGATGACTGGGAAAAATTTTGCAGTTTACCCCTTTTGCTCATCCCATTGTGTTTAGGAAGATGCTGACAGTTCTGGTCAAAAGGCCCCACTTACATTTCACTCATCTGCTGACACATGAAATATTTTGGATGCCTTCTGATGGTGATTAACAAAGCAATAAATAAAATAAAACTGAAGAAGGAACCATCACAAATGCACATTCCACATCTCTCTCTCTCTGGCTATCTTTCACAGTTTATTGGTATAATTATAGTTCGTCTCCCCATGTTCCCTTAGCAACAGGTGAGGAGGTGGATGGCTGTATGTCCGCACTGCTGCCTTGTGTGGAGGACATGGCAAATGGTGCTGCTCTGCCTTCTGCCCTGAGGTGGGATGCTGCCAGGAGGGGAGCTCCTGTGAGATGCTGTTTTGAAGTACCAGATGGGACTCAGACAGGTTTTTCCAATGATACACTGAAGTTCTCTCGGTGATTTTGAGTTTTATAACAAACGTGCAGACAATGTTGCCAGGTCATGCACACTTTATTGTATAACTATGTCCTTGATCAGAACATTTTGTTTTTAAAATCTACCAACTCTAGCACAAAGGTCTGGATTAGGTCAGCTGGAGAAGGGCCAGCAGTTTCTTACACCTCTTCTTAATAGAAGGTAGAAGCTGAACTCACTTCTTGGACCTCCTAGGCTACTAAAAAGAAGGTGATTCCATTGCCAGTTCCTCAGACACCTTCTTCCTGGCAGATGCTGGTCTGGGGATGGAGCTTCTTGCCTCTGCTGCATCCCTACCTGGCAGGGCTTCTAGGATCACAAAGATGGAATTGTCTCACTTCATAGTATAATAAATATTGTCATGCAGGAGTGAATTAGAAAACTCAATGGCAGTGCCCACCTGCATTTCTTAAAGTCCCATCTGAAGTGTGCTTCCCCAGAAGAGCATGCATGGAAGTCCTAGCAGAGCATGACATGGATCAATTCTTTGGTATACATAGCCAGGAAAATTGTGAAGTAACAAAAATTTCCATTTAAGCTGTCCAAGCAAAAGGGAGACAGGAAAAGGCTAGCAGAGCAGGCAGAGACCACCCATTTTATCACCTTCTTAAATCCCTTGCCTGCATGTCTCTGTCCTATCTGTTGTCATCTTTGGGGAGGGGCTTGGTCACTACAGCTGTGCTGTCATAGCTGCATCCACTCTTCATATGTGACAGGCAGGGAGAAAGTTATTAGGCTCAGGAGTAGAAATGGGAAACATGCCCGACAGTCTTATACCCTGTGGAATCTGTAGGTGTCATGGTGTGAACTAAACAGACATAGAATCAGAAGCGTTCCTGCCCCAGGTGAAAAGCTTCTTACAGGGAACCGCCTTTCTTAAAACATCTTATATGTAATTGATACTATAACACACATGCCAGTCCCTGGGGCCAAAGCCCAGCATCTGCCTCTGGCTGAGTCCTGTTCAGAACAGGAGAGGAAGAATCACCTGAGAGTCTGTGCCTCCAGCATGGCCATGGTCTGCATTGCCTGTGGGCCCCATGGCAGCCGAGGAGAGAGGAACAGGAGCTGTGTCCTGCAGGTCCCCTCATCCCCCACAGCCCTGGGTGCTCCTGGCATGTAGGATGTCCGGAGATTTCCAGCTGGCTGGCTAGAGCCAAAATCTGGCTTCTTTGCAGCTCTACCAGGCTGGCCTGAGGCTTCACTACTCTGGTATTCCCTCTGCTAGAGCTTTTGTATTTACTTAGAGAACAAAGCTTCTTCTTCATCAAGGAAGCACAATAGAAATAAAGACCCAAATGTTCTCAGAAAACTCTAGTTCAAGTTGTCCTGTCTTGATCTTTTAGGTTTAACAATATAAAGCCACTGTCAGCCTTAATCTGTTACGTTGAGTAATGTAAAGCCACTTTTATTGAAAAGAACCTTGTCAAATTAAATCAAACCTATTCCTCTCTGTATGGAAATGAATCACCCGAGTTTTGACTGGAACAATTGTGTATGCTGCCTGAGACTTGCTTCATGTTCCCCTCTGAGATTTTAAGGCACTCATACAGCCAAAGCAAGCTGCAGCTGTCTGCTGTGTAATTCCATGCAAACCATGGACTTAGGCGTCATTCCTGCCTGTACAAGGGCTTGTTAAAGATGCAAGGGTTTGGCACACACAGAGCCAAAGGGAGAAGACCAGACTTCAAATGGACAGGTCTCCAACTAAACAAGTTTAAGATTACTCCGAAAGGTGTTTTGTCTTCTTCAGAAATGTCTGAACAGTTCTTGTTTTTGCATAATTGAGTATCAACCCTGCTTCCCCATAGCGTGACAGCATGTGGGGCAGTAGTGGGGCATGCATTTTCTGTATGATGTGTGTCTCTAGGTGCTCAAGACAGGAAAGTCTCTTGTTCTTGAGAAGGTAATGTAGTTATATACTGTGGGAGGCTGGAGGAAGGGTTTCCAAACTTCTCCCATGGACAAAGTGACCTTAATACAAAATCTTGTCATTTTATACTACAGAGTATACTGCAGTGTTGCTCCATCCACATCTCTTGTCTGAGTTTCCTCGGTGTCATTACTGCCAGCTAAAGCCAACAGGAAATCACAGGGAGTGAGTAGCATTCACCAGCAGAGCAGGGTGAAAATGAAGTGAAAAGTCAGTCAAACCTTTTGTTTTTGTTTTATACACTGAGGTGAAATTTCAGAGACTTAAATTCTGCTGAGTTTTGCAGGCATGGACAAACAAGCTCCAAGTACAGGTCCTGAAAACAAGAGAGGGCTCAGAGGTGGATGTCCCTGGGGAAGCACCAGGTAGTTGTTTTCAGGGAAGAGAGGTGCACATAGGGAAGTTTATTCTGTTTGACTACTTGCTTTATTTCCTGGTTGGTTTGAAAACAGGTTTCTCCTGACTTCAAAGGCTTGTGGGCAGAACTGAACCCTTGCTTGGGAGTCCAACAAAGTCAGACTAAGGCAAACACAGACCCAAAATAGACCAGCTCTGGCAGCCTATCGACTGTGAACAGAAACCACCGGCTGCTGACAGTACAAAAACTATTAAAAAAATCTTTACTGCCCGGTGCAACTTGGCTCCTTCTATCCACCATGAGTGACAGCTGTAGAGAAGTCTTTGGAGAGGCAGAGCATTCTTTTCCCATTTCCAGAAGCAGAACTTGCCTTGGTTGACTCTGGCTGAGGGTTGCATTGGTTTATAAGCCAAATGATCAGAGAGGAAGCACAAAAATGTACAGGATTATTTATGATAAACTGGGGGTGCAAGTCTCTTCTTTCTACTTCAGCACTTTCAAGAGATGTATTAAGTGCATCCGTTCATCTTCCTGCCTTCTCACCACCAGCTCTTCTAGCCTCGATACCACGTGATATTGCTAGTGCTGAATAACTAGATTCCATACAGTCACACTAAGTGACACAAACACTGTGGAGCTTTCTTCCTTTGGACAACATCCCCATTCCCCAGGGAGATTCAGAGACCCAGTAAGAGTTTTCACTGGCCAGCTGTGCTGACAGAGGAGCCAGTTTGCAGTGCCTAGACTTGGAGATCAAGTGATCTCCTAGAGAGCTGGACCATCCACCTCCCTTGATGCTAAGTAGCCTCACTCTCCACTTTCTGTGCTTCATGGGCAAAAAAAGACAGTCCTCAACCCTTTCTAGGCTGCATCAGCATTGGCACGAACTGTTTGTCTACATTTTGGAGAGAGAAAATATTTCCTGGGCTCAATCATAATTCTTCCCACCCTCAGGTCTTCTGAGAGTCTGAGACTGTAGATTTTGGAAGTATTTGAATATGCCTTTTTAATTGATCTAAGTGCTAACAGAATCTACATCAGGGACTTAATGTAGGAGTAGTGTAAAATCCTACAATAGCTCCAACCCTAAAGTGAGTTGAGTAAATTGTAGTGAAATAAAGATATTTCCATAGCTGCAGAATTTTGCCCAGATTTCAGAATAGCACGGATCTCTTAGACGTCTCCAATGCAGTGCAATATTGCAAACTTTGGTTCTCCAGCTTTAAATCTTATATTGGCTCAGAAAGTGGCTGACTGCTTAGGCTGAAAGATATTTTAGGAAAAGGATCACCCTGGCCAAGCTGTTTTTTAAACTCTTTTCCAAACTTTCACAAACTACCAGTCCTGGATATAACCTCTGGGTTTGATGCACTTTGCTCTTTTCTGCGGTTTTCTGATGGACGTTTAGCCAAAGGCACTGACCTGGCTTATGATGAATAAACTGTCTCAATGGGTTTTTAGGCAGCATCAGGCAGACCTAATTTGACTAAATAAAGCACATGCTGGCCCATTGTTACCTCTGTCAGCAGTGCCTGAAGCAACACCTATTCTCAGTATGGTAACTGCAGAAGTACCATGGCCTATCTTGTATTATAGGTCCAAATTACAGACCATGCAAGGAGGCAGGAGAGAACTTGAGAGTGTGGCATTCTTCAGCACAAGGAAGGCTTAATAAACCTGGACATGTCTAATTGAGCTCCTTCCTGCAAACTACATCCCGTAACAGAGCAAGTGCATCTGAAGTAGTCTCCTTTGACCTCTGATACATGTACTTACTTATGCATTGTGCAGGCCACAAAAGAAATACATGTTATTTTCTAACCCCCATCTGTATGTGTCAATGTCTGTAAACCTTGTAAACACCACTTTCATTATGTGTGGGGTCACAGCCTGCTCCTTCATGTGATAGTTAGAAAGTCAGCCTTCCAGGCTGCCGTTTCCCCTTCCTTGTTCTTTGATCTGGTGAAGAAATATCAGGAAAGAAGGAGTCATCAGGATTGTCTTTTAAAATTGGTTTAAAATGCATCTTTGTTACTATGACTGGCCCTGAAACAATACTAGATGCCTCAAAAGTCTGCTTTAAATTAAAATGCGTATTGCATGTATCACAGGTTGTGACTGTGAATAGCTGTCCTTCAGATGAAAAGGCCAGCTCTCTGGGCATCTCAAGTCTCTGACATGCATAAAAAATGACTGATTATATTAGTCAATATAAAAGAAAAGCTTTAATTTCTACCTTTGTACATTGCTTATACCAGAGGATCTATGTATTAATGCTAAGGGTATTGGATGTGTTGTAGGGTTTGCCTCATGTCAACATCATCTTTGCGTCCTGGTGCAGTCTGCTCCTATCTGGAGAGCACTGGTTTCTGCAGTTCATACTTGGGCAAAGGAAAACAAAAGTAGACTCATTTTTCCTTGGCTGATTTTTGCCTTATAGTATTTAGATTTTTTCATTTCAAAGATGAGCTGGAATCATACTTCTGTCCAAAAAAAAAAAAAAAAGTACTGGTAATTATATAAAACCCCTATGTTTTAAAATTACATGTTCTTAAAACTGGGGAGGAAGTGTCAGCTTCCTAAATTTCATAGTCTCCTACAAAGCATGGCATCACTTAAAAAAAGTCATCTTACTGTTTTTAATTCCCCTCTCGTAAGCAAAGGTCCCTGCTTTAACCACCTCTCTCAAAAACAGCCAGACTGTTGTCAGCAGAGGTTACAGAACAAGTGTCTGTGTGGTTTGAGAAACCAAACCCATATGAAAAACTTCAACTGAAAACTCAGGTGGGGTTCATAAACTAGTAAGAGTATATGATCTAATGCTACAGTAATGACTTTTCAGGGAAGAAACTGATGAAATAGTTAAGATTTCAGAATATAAATTGCTGGACGCTGCAGGAATTAGGGCCGTTAGTGGGGGGCAGATTCCATGGCCAACTTCCAGTCTTTTGTGAACCAAGGATTTCTCTTTTTTTGCCTTGCAATGATGGGACAATTAATATTCTACTGAGAGATTGAACCTCTCCACAATTAAGCCTAAATAATCTGCGGCGTTGTGCACAGCACATAACAGTTTGTGCTGGTGTATTAACTATACTTCTGTGTACACTTCCATGCATTATACCTTCTTACTAGCAATGGTATGCTGTAATTAGCCTCCCTGGGAGTCTTAATTCCAGAAGCAAAGTCAGTAATTTCAACTCATCTCTTTTCCAAGGTATGTACACACATGCGTACACACACAGGCAAACACAAAGTTCAGCTGCCAGAACTGTGTGTCTGAGTTGAGAACTGTTTTGGGAGCATTTCTAATAAAGCATACAATAACCATTAAGTTCAGGAACATGATCAACCAGTATTTCTGAGGTGCTCTTTAACTTCTTACTCTGTAATTTATTCTAGTAATTTTTAAATTACTGTAGTGTGTGTCTGTCTCACTAAGGCTATATGGGATTTCTCATGCTTACCAGGGTATAAGCAGCTCTTTGTCCTGGTCAATGTGAATTTCTTCAGAGCAGCTTTGGAATCCCCATGTACCCGGCAAGGGTTGATGCACTGTGGATAATGGATATCTCCCTACCAAATTGGTAGCTTTTAAATTCAGGCTGCATGTGATGAACGTCATGCCACGTCCTGTCTTTGAGCTTAATTCCCTCTTCAACCTACTTACTCAGTCTATACTTGTGAGAGATCAATTTTCCTGCTGCCTTCTGGCAGATTAGAACTCGGTGATTAATATGTAAATTATTTTTGTTCTTTTTATTAGCTTTATGTGAATTATATTTAACCTATCGGTGTCCTCCATATTTCCAAACATGTCATACTCATCCATTTCAAGGATATAGAATATTTGCTGACAGAATAATCAAACCCATACCACTTGTGTAATAAGAATAAGTGAAGGGTATGATTATGCGATCAGGGTCTTGCAGAAGCATTCTCCTAGATTTGGCAGTGCAATGCAAGGTTTTCCTTTGCATTTCCCAAGCAGCCCTTGGGAAGTAGCCCACTGTTGTCATTGCAGCTGTTTCATGGATAGTTCCAGTTGTTCTGTTATTTTTTTTCGTAATCTTTTCCCAGTAGTCAAGGTAGCCTAGGGAGATGAACATGACAATCTGAATTTCTAGGGGAAAACATAAGGTAGACACTGGTAGCTTGTTTCTCTTCCAGTGTTCCACTCACCACCTCCTCTGCCTCTCAATTTAGCCAATAATTTCTCCACCCAAACAATTTTTCTATTTAGCAGAAAATGATCAGGTAGCATATGCTGTGTCTCTGTCATGAGTCCATGCTTGATTTCCCTGCCCAGGAGCCACCCAAAAGATAGGAATAACCCTTCTGCATCAGACCAAAGAGGCTCCTACCCAAGACTGGGAATTTTCACAGCAGCAGATGCCAACAGAGAGAACCACATCCAGTATAGGCATTCCCATCCATTACTGATTTAGCTTCCCTTTGGAGAAAAAGTCCCACCCATGTGAATGTTTGATTCACTTACCCTAAAGCAAATGCTTAAAATAGGGCTAATGAACAGCTCCCTAAAATGTGCTTTTTTCTCTCACTGGAGCATGAAGGAGCTGGGCTGGGAAGGTCAGCTGTCCACAATCTTGATTATCAGTGTCTGAAGTCAGGCAACATAAGTCCCACTCACACAATGTTTTAAGACAAAACCTTAGGTTTTCTCAGGGCTCGATCATGAGGGAGGGAATAAAGGAAGAAAAGCCAGACTATTATTTGAGTAAAAATAGTAAGTGCATGAAAAATTTTGAAATTAACATAGTTGCTATGACTGTGCTGGTTATTCTTCTTACACTCTCTGAAGTCCTGTCTCTGTTAAGTATTTAAGGTGTAGGTTTTGGAGGCATGGGCTACATACTGCTGTATCTACGCACTGACAGCCAACAGTGGTTTATTTTTATTGGTCTTGTTTTAGAGCTCATGGAGTGTGCATATTTTATTCCAGCAAGCTACTCTAGAGAGAGTGTTGTTATCCAATAAACAAACGTATCCTGAAACAAATAAGGCTTCCCAATGATGATTCTCTATTGAAGGTATTGTTAGACATTCGAGTCTATGCATAGAGAATATATAATGGGCCATCTCTGTTTTAGACATTTGTCTACATGATGAAAGGCAGGAGGGATAATTCAAGCCTGGTGTCTGTTTTCTATTAATGGAATTAAAAATAATGAGCTAACATACTGTTTTCTACCAGCTCTCCCTCAAACATCAGTCCACATATGCAGAAGTGTCTGGGTACTGAAGTTTAGAAATACACACACAAACAAACAAACAAAATCCAAAACAAAAAACCCAACTAACCAAACAAAAAAAACCCAAAAGCAATAAAAGGCAAGGAAAAAAAAGGAAGAAGAAAGAAAAAGTAGAAAGAAGAATTTAAAATTTTTTGTTTAATCCAAGTTATTTTGTTGTTGTTTTTTTAACAAACTTTCATGAGATAATACATTCAGGGCATTTTAGTTTTCAGAGGGGAATTCTGAATTTCCACTTCCATATTACTGGCCTAAGCAGGAAAGGACAAAGTGCTTCTGCTATGGGGTAAGTAGGAGGTTGTGTGGAATTTATGTGGGAAAGCTTCTAGTCCTGTTTTTAGCACTGAAAATAGTGGGCAAAAACTTTGAAGGATAGTTCTTGGATATTCCTTGTTAATCTCTTTTTCTTGTGTACAGGAGGACAGGACAAACTGAAAACCACAGGCCACTATGAGAGCCACTGCAACACTTAAACCACCGTGATATTATAACTAGTATAAAAAATAGCAAGTTAATAAATTATTTCCATTGTATTTGAATAGGAGTCAGCAGTGCCCTGGTGCCCTGGCAGCCAGGAGGGCCAGCCGCGTCTGGGGGGCATCAGGCAAAGCATCACCAGCCGGTCGAGGGAGGGGATTGACCTGCTCTGCTCTGCACTGGGGTGGCCTCACCTCGAATGCTGTGTGCAGTTTTGGGCACTGCAATATAAGAAAGATATTAAGCCATTAGAGAGTGTCCAAAGGACAGCAATGAAGATGGTGAAGGGCCTTGAGGGGAAGCTGTGTGAGGCGCAGCTGAGATCACTTGGTCTGTCCAGGCTGGAGAAGAGGAGACTGAGGGGAGACCTCACTGCAGTTGCAACTTCCTTGTGAGGGGAAGCGGAGAGGCAGGCACTGATCTCTTCACTCTTGTGACGGGTGACAGGACATGAGGAAACAGCAGGAAGCTGAGTTGAGAGAGGTTTAGGTTAGATAACAGGATAAGATTTTTCACCTAGAGGGTGGTTGAACACTGGAACAGACTCCCCAGGGAAGTGGTCACAGGACCAAACCTGTCTGATTTCCAGAAGCACATGGATAACACTCTTAGGCACATGGTGGGATTCTTGGGATTCCCTGCACAGGGCCAGGAGTTGGATTAGATGATCCTGATGGGTCCCTTCCAACTCAGCATATTCTCTAATTCTATGATTTTATGGTTTTTCATCTCCTGTCAATTATTTTTTTCTTAGAGTAATCCTGGAATATGAAAGGCATATTTCAGTTTCTCAGTTCTGGCAAAGATCTGGGAAACAAGTTATGAAAATCAAAGAGATCAAGTATGACTTGGAAGACGTGGTCTGTCTGGCTTCCCGGCAGAAGTGCTTTGCAGCAACCACCTCTGAGGTGTGTTTGACATGCTGTAAGATATAGCAGCTTTGTAGCAATTCAACAGAGTGGACATAGGGAAGAGTACTTGTCTACAGCATGTTACAGGCCAATCAATAAAAAAAGAAAGCCAGTCCTTGGAATGTGTTATGAAAAGGGAGTCCTATGGCTGAGGATTTTTTATATTAACTTGCTCCAAGACAGCAAAGCCAAGTATTTGCTCTTACATGTAGTTTCCTGATTTAGTGATCACCAGAGGCTTTCGAAGGAGCATGAGTCAGTGGTTTCACTTGAGGGCACCAGATACATTCAAAGTAGAAGTGAAGGGAAACTCTTTTAATATGCTTTGGGGATAAATACAAACTGAAAGGAAAATCCATGCTCATCAAGCCATCAGCTTCAAAATAAACAAGAAATGTCAGCCTTTACACTCTTCAACTTAATTCTGAACCTTTAATATTAGCATGTTCTTTACAGTTATGTCTGTACAGGCACACACATATAAAATACACTCCTCTTGTATACATGTGTAAACGTGTGTGGAAATTGGGAGTTTCAAACTGCATTGAGCACTTTTGATGTGCTAACTTCTAAATAATCCTCGCTGAGTCTCACAAGATTCCACCTAAAGCACTTGTTGTGTGTCCTTTGAATCAGCATAGGGAGGCCTGGAAATCTAAAAGAGCAAATGGTCACTTGCCAGTAAATGATGACTCCCTTGTCATCTGTGACAATGGGATGAAACTAAACTAAGACCAAAGAATCATTAATTCAGATGAAAATAAAAAAACTTCATGGAAACCACAAGCTGCTTAATCAGGGTATTGCTCCTAAAATCTGCCTGCACTTTTATAAAATAACCCTATTAGCATAGCACATCTGGAATACATCTTCCCTGTCTTCAAGCCTAATGCAATCAGAGATAGAAACAGTATTTCATCCAGCTCAAATTTCTAAATCTTCATGTTGTCTAGAAATGCTTGAATGCCACGTAATATTTATGGTATATGCCACACTAGTAACAAGAGTTAGTTATATCTTATTATTGCTGAGTGGTGAACCTTTTCATTGTGATAAAATATTGAGCAAGCTATTAAAAAGGAAATAATGGCTTATAGAAATCTTATGTACTGTAATGCTTTGCAGTGGCTGTAAAGCTATTCACCTCCAATCTATCAATGAGGTTGATGATTACTTATCAATAGCAATTGAGCTACAAAGCTCCTTCTGGGGATGAATAAAAACCTGCAGAGATCCAATGATCCACATCAGCCTATTTACTGTGGTCAGCCGATGGGTTTTCAGACAGACCTCACTGTAGCCAACACTGTTTACAGGAAGAGGAAAGGGGGAAAGAGAGGTGCAGAAATATGTGTCACATGGACAACAGTTTTTAAGCTCCAGTCAGCATTGAGTTGATGCCATTTAGGCCTCCATTTGGCAAGGAACTTAAGCATGTGCTTAACTTCAAGCAAATGAGTAGCTTCAGCCCAACACATGATGCTGTTGGAAAGTCCCATAAGCATCTGAGTATTCACAGTCATCTTGGCAGAATTCCTTTACATTTTCTATATTTTCTCTATGTATACTTTTTTTTTACACAGTCTTTTTCTCTTAAATATAAGCAAGTGTTTTGAAAAACTAAGATCTCTGTGGCTGGATGTACCCGTGCACTAATTACTGCTAATTTGTCAGCCTAATGAATTGTTTTGTTGACACTCAACACATACTTGAATTTACAGTCCTGTTCCAGCTTTTAGGAAAATCTGGGTAACCTTTTTCTTCCCTTCATTGAAACATATTATCTATTTCTATATAAGCATATATAGTTTAATAAATTCTTCTCTTCTGTTCTTTAGTAGAAACTTTTTTTATACCTTAAAGTTTCAGTTGTTAAAGCCTGAGGGAAATTGCCCAGCAAAGATAAGTATATTTTTGACCCACTTGTTTTTGAAGATGCTGGTCTTCTGCTCTGACAGTGGTTCCTGGGCATCATTATGAGTCACACTTTCAAGTCACTAATGATTTCCTAAATTAATCTGATGCAAATAAATTCCCCATTATTGTTAGCCATGAGTATCTCTTTTCCACATGACTGCATCTGGAAGGGGAAAAAAGTTTCCCTTGTGAAGTTACCACCACAAGAAATGTCCATCTATGAGAATTGCCATGTCTTTCTATTCTTCTCATAGTCGCACCAGTGTGATACTACTAGTCATGCCTCGTTTTGGAATAATAAACCTCCAGTGAATGCAAGAGTCAAGATGGCTGATAGAAATACTTTTTTTGCCATGCCTCTTTTGCTTCCCTGCACGGCTGTGGACAGATGCTGCTCTGAGAAGGGCCAGCGCAGAGGAATGAAGAAGCAGAGTGCCACTCAGAGACCTGGGAACTGACCAGTGCTGTGGAGGTCCCTCTCTGTGACATTAGAACAGTGTGGGCATCTTCTTTTCCTAGCACAAATGGTTGGGTGGTGACTGTGTGTGTTGCTGGCACTGACTCCATGTGTAAAGCCTTCATGTTTCTAGAGCTTTGCTGTTCCACCTGTCCTTCAGGAAAGATGTGTCGTGGTTGCCTTGGTAGTTTCCTGGATAAACACAGGGCAAAGATTACAGCCCTGCCCTCCATGAGCAGCCCAGGAGCCCAAGCTGGGGAAGGAGTGGACAAAGGCAGTAGACCAGAGACACAATCTAATGAAGCTCAAAAATGACAAAGAGATAATAAACTGGTAACTTTGTCACTATAATCAGATACCCTTGATTTACACAGGCAACACCTTTCCAGGGTTCTTGTTGCCACAGTACTCAGAAACTGGATTCATTGAAAGTAAACAAAAACTCTAAATGGAAAACGTAATTAAAAAAAACCCAAAACCTCATATGAGTGCATTTGGTGACATTTATTACAAGTGACTAAGCAAAGTATTTTTTTTTTTTTGCAGATACCCAACATATTCTCTGTTACATACAAAATTTCATTCTGTATTTTTGCAAGAAGACTGGAAAAATCACAATATTTGTACTTTTTGTTTCCTACAGCAAAAGAGTTCCTCTTTTCTTTCTGTTGTAGGCAGAGTCTCACTCCCCAGAGCATGTAAAAACAAAGATACCACAATATGTTATAAATTCCACCTCAGAACATGCTCCACTTCTAGAAAAGGACTTAAATTAGAAATGTTTCTTCAAATAAAGGTTTGTGTCACTTCATTTTAGAGGTTCTCAGAGTTTTGAATAGTTGTATGAACTGGAGAAATGCTGAAGCATAAAGCATTCTAAACACCTCTTCTGTGTGGGTTTGTATGACGGGGACCTGTAGGTACCTGTGAGTGTGGATGGGGAAGCAGTTTTCAGATGTGCTGGTTTAAAGGTAAACCTGTGGGAGAAATGAACCTGACTCAAGAGAGATTACAAGTCAGAGTTACAATTTACTGAAAAGACTACAATAAATACAATGATTCAGAGACAAATCCATTTTAACCCACAAAAACCAGATGCATAACCCAGCACGCTGGGGCACAAACAGAATGGTGTTCATTAGCCCCTGTGCTGAGCGCCACATGGTCCCCCTGAGAACAAAGTAAAAGGAAAGGAAAAGCTGTTGATCAGGATGGCTGCAGTCTTGTTGAGAGTGGCAGTTGCAGTCCTGTTGAGGTTCTGGTCTCCTCTGGATCCGATGAGTGGTACCAGAAGTCCCAAAACTCAAAGATTATATATGCTCAGGCTCAGGTGGGAATGCCCAGTACCTCCCCCAGAGCAGGGAGTTTCGTAATGGGTGATTTAACTCTGTGAGTCATGGGATATTTTGGGAATCTTTGATGGTCTAGGTGGTTGCAGCTGCCTATTGTTCCAGTGCCTAATAGCCCATTAGCAGACATGACCCCTCAGGCTGGGTGTGAAGGTGCTGATGCCTCCCCAGGGGGGAGTTATCACAGCTGAGTGAGTCATTGGTGTGAAGAGAGAAACATTCCTGTGCCTCGCAGGGTTCTTTAACACCCAGCTTGTAGCCTGAGGTGTCAGGTGTGCCCTGGGCAGCTGCTGAAAGCAATCCATTATTAATAGTTTATCAGAAATGACACAGAGGGTGTAGAATACACAGTTTTGGTTACACACACAGAGTGATAAACTTGTCCCAGCTGCTGTAACTAGGCCACCAGAAAACAGCAATTCCAGAAGAAAAAATGTGAGCTCAGGAGCGTGTAAATGCCCTGGACAATGGTGGTCCTGCTGAATTTGCAAGAGCTGAGAAATTCAAGATACCCAGAGTCACCTGACAGTGTCAAGGGCCACCACACACTCAGGCCGCCTCCATGAAGGTGACAGCTGACACATGCAAAAACCGTATATACACCTGATATGAGTAGGCAGACTTGGAGGGGTTGCTCAAACATCCACCCAGAAAGCTGTGGCACATCAAAATGATTACCTGTTCCTGAGTAAAGCGTTGAGGCTACTGCCCTCCTGCTTGTGCCCCAGCCACGTAACTGTTTGTGGGGGTATAATCCATAATGGGAGAAGGTAAAAACTTAATGTACTGCTGGAATAGGTGCCTGATATTAAAAGTAATAGCTTAGATTCCATTAATGATAACAGTTTCTTTGGTAAAAGAAACTGCAGCTATTCATTGGGATCTGTCTTCCCTGACTTGATTCCTGGAGGGACAATAAAAGGAGAGTGCATACAACACCCACATAGTCTTTTACTGTGTCCTGATATATTCCCCCACCAGGATCCATGTTCCTCCCTTGACATCAGGAAGGAGCCCTGGAAAGGTCATATTTGCAATTGTTGTCAAAGCTAAGAACAAAAGCAGTTTAGAAGAGCTTTAGTAACTTTAATATGAGGAAAACCTATCTTTTCATTTTGGCTCCACATTTATACCCTGACATGAGGCTTTCACAGCCAGAGATACAAGGCTGAACTCAGGCAAAAATAAAGGCGCTTACTGGCCCTTAACAATATCACAGTATGTACAAGCAAATGACAAGGGAGAGTCACAGTTCCAGGAGATATGTAGAATAAACAGATAAGACAATGTGATGTGGCAGAGAAACCACAGTAGGCAGGGAAGGATTTCCCAGTTTCACAAACAGGGCAGGTCCTTAGCAGGGCAAGTGCACTGATGCAGCTGGGGTGCCACACCCAGTAAAATGTGCCTCCCAAAACAGGTTTACCAGCATTTCTTCTTCATTTCTACCTTATCTTCACCTGATTTCACTTAAAATAAACTAAAAAAAAATAAATGAATAAAAAAAATAGTGTATTTTAAAAAAAATTCTTTTAAAGTAGCCCTAGACACTGGAGGCTGGACCCACCACTAGTTATGGACCATACCACAGCATTTTGGGCATGGAAACAGAAAATGTAAATCCTCAAAAGTATCTGAGTAAGAGATTTTCACATCTTGGTGTCAGTTGTATAAAGTATAACTCCTTTATCTTAAAGGGGGAATAATGGTAGTGAAGAAAAGCATTCATGCACCAGGCTTCAATTTCTAATGAATGCGTTTTAATGGGAAAGCTGTTTACTGCTTTGGAGCACGTTCACTTGAAAGTACAATGAGACGGCTTCTGTGATGGCTTTCTTGAACAGCACAGTTGAGAACATGAATCATTCATGGTTTATCATCTGCAACTGATGTCTTATTTATTCCCTCCTCTTAATTTAATTTACTTGTATGTATGGGAGATTAAATCACACTTTTCCTGCTTAGGCAAAACATAATGTAAATGAAAACCTAATCAAAGAGATGGCAGCAGCCTAAAACTGTTGTGTTGGGTAAAACACAAACAGGCAAGGTGTAAAAATGAAGAGGCATGGTAGAAACCATAACGCCCATAGGAAATGGGTGGTAGGTTTATTTTGGGTAACAGTAGTTCTCAGCTCAGTTGGGCTTGATGCTGAGTTGCCTTGACAAGAGATTTCTTAAGCAATGCTCAGATAAAAGCATGGTCTTCATACCACTATCTTCAAGAATATTCAGAATTTAAGAACTGCTTAATGCTCTACTTATTGCTGTCTGGGTTATTTGCCAGAAAACAGAGGCTCCAAATACTTAGTTGATCTTGGGTGTCTGCAGCTCTCATTTCGTAGCAGACTCCAGGAGGATGGTAGTTCTCTAGAAATGCTGTTTCCATGGGTTTTGTTGCTTCCCCTTTTAACACTTTGTCACCCTTTCATGGGCACATATGTCCCATTTCACCCCCTGCAGGCTTCTCCACAGCTGGTTCTGCCATTCAGTTATCACCACTCTCTTTGGCCTTGGCAAACTCAGTAACTGAAGCCGGGGGAAGAGCTCCTTGCCATCTCTCAGCCAGCTCCAGCTACTCACAAACTGCTGTGTTAGTCCCCTACTTCAACCCTTCTTAGAAGACCTTGCACTTGAGCTATGCCCAGGATCTGCCCCTTCCTAGCCTCACATAAATGCCAAAATATCTGGGAACTGTATGCAGGGAGAGAAGGGAAGATGGGGAAAGAACAATCAAAAGACCAACTGGCTGCTAGCTCCCATTGTTTCCCAGGTAGGTGTTACCTGTCTCCAGAAAGAGATTTGCTACTTCAAAGGGATCCAGACCTGCAAAAAATATGGCTTCTGGTATGTAGTTAAAGGACGGACTTATCTGCACTTATTTGGAATAGGAGTAAATTTTTTTCCTGGTATTTATAACTAGGTAGGATGTAGCTGTACCTGGTTTTTCCTTGCTTTCAGGTGGGCTTGTGTTATACAAAAAATGATCCAGACTTGGTTTCTGTGTGTCAGCCTGTTTGTCTGAGGAGTTTTAATTTCCCAACCAAGATAAGAAGCTTGAAAACTGATATCCCAGAGGGAAATTGGCTGAAATGCTGTAAACTACAGACTGTGCTAAAAGAAAGCCACCTACAGAGAAATATATCAGCACTGAGCATATGTTTAAAATTGACTTTTAAAATAGATGTAACTGGGGATTAACTGCTATCACTGTACTGGCAACTCAGCACCAGTGTCTGCAAAGAGAGCATGGGGATTTTAATCAACCCATTCATTCATGTAAAATCTTTGTAGCTTATGTGAAAAAAAAAAAAAGACTAAACTCTTCTGCTCTTCTGTTTGTCCCTAAATGCCCCTGACAGCTGACTATGATTTGATCAAAACACCTCTTTTTCTGAGTGCAACTTCCTCTTCCTTCGAAAATGAACAGTTTTAATGCATCAGAACTCCTCTAACTTACTTCCATTGCTTTTTTAAAAGTAAAGTTTCACTTAAATATTGATGCTCTGGCTGAAGATGATTTTTCTTTTGTACTTTATTACTTATTAGCCTCTCCATTGGTAAGGAAGGAATTGATTACAGACAGAACCTACTCAAGCAGTTGTTCAGGACTTTTGAGACTCAGTGAAAAGCACTCACAGAATCACCAATTAGTCCTTTTGCATGAGCACTGAATATTCAGAGAGAGACAGGGGTCAGGCATTGGGTCAGGCTTTAGGGCAGAAGAACATTCATTGCAGGCAGAATTTGTAAAGGAATGCAAAGGAGTCTTTTGGGACTCAGTAACTGTCTGGCAAATTCAGGTCACAGAGAAAGAAAGAAAAAAAAAAAAGGAAATCTGGAGAAAATATTGTTTCTGGTTATGTGGATTTAGCCCCCCAGTCATCAGGACAGCTAATGAGCTCAGGTCTTGTACCTGCATGCAGGAGTTTTGCCAGTTCAGCTGTGCATGGCTGGAGTCACATTGAAAGCAGGTGAGAGATTGGCATAAGTCTTATGTATCCCTCCAGCTTGCCCATGCAGAGACCACCAATCCAGTTACACCAAAGACTAAAACACTGTTGTAGGAAAGGGCTTGTAGTGAGCTGTGTAATATATTTTAAGCAAGTCAGTTCCTTGAATGGCTTTCTGTTGTAACAAGGAAACCACCTCATTTTACTCTCTGTAGAGAGGAGAGAGATAGGTACCTCTGATCATACATATAGGTACTTCAAAATATATGTATATGACTTTACTATCCTGATCTGGAGGTAAGTGGAAAAATCAGTATTATTCTCTTACTTGTAATACTAAATATTGCCCCCAAAATTGCATGACCAAGTGAGACATGCACAGACATGCCAAGCTCTGAGGTACAGCACTTAGAAGTAAAGCGATCAAACTGCCAGGACATCAGTCTGCACAGGCAGCGTAACATCTCAATCCAAGCGATTAGTGTCTTTTACTACAAGAAGTGCAATATTTGGTGCCTAATACATTCCTCTGTTTTAGTTATGCTTGCCAACATTGATAGTGACTCACAGTAAAACAAAGCTAACTCCTGACATTCTTCACAACCTCCCACTCATCAGTTAGAAACCATAAAGCTTCGATGTTTCGATGTGGAAATCAGTGACTTTGAATGCTGGCTTGTGTGGCTAATGCTTATCCTTCAGCACATAATCGGCTCAGTGCTAATGAATTAGGAGGGTTCGGATATGGCCAATCAAGCTCAGGCAGCGGCTTATTCTAGAAAGCTTCTACTTTTGAAGCAGCTGAGCCAAACCTTAACAGGTTAGTCCAGATGAGTTTTGCTACTGCATTTCCCAAATGCCATAGGCAGTGGTTGTACAGGAGGACAGCAAGAAGGCTGAGCAACCTGGTCTAGTAGAAGGTGTCCCTGCCCATGACAACGGGGTTGAAACTAGATGATTTTTAAGGTCCTTTCCAACCCAAATCATTCTGTGCTTCCATGACTCCAAGATCATATCAAAGCTGGGCACAGTGATTTGGAAAATCTCCCTGTCTTCATAATTCTTGCATGGAGGCTGAAGTGGAGCAGCATTGCCATGCCCTGCCTCAGTATAGACTGAATTGTCTGTACACTGTCAGGATGGCATATATGTCACTCTGAGCAGGGTTGATGGAGGGTGATTAAACTGTGCTGACTGTCCTTCCAAACGAGACCTGGGCACAGCAAGCCAGGCAGAACACAGGTGACAAATGTTTTCCTTATGTCCTCTGCAAGGTGAGGAAGTATAAAGAGTGAGAAATATGGGCTCAGGAGGACAAGTACCTTAAAGTTGCAAGATACAATTTAAGAGAAGAAGCAGAGAGCAGGGGAACAGTGTTTGCAGCTGAGTGAAAAGCCTGGTTTAACTGTTGAACAATCAAGAGTACAGGATACCATCTGCAAATGAGACAGAGATCCTCTGCCTCCAAAAGGAAACCTCGTGGGTGCCTGCTGCTGCACAGGTGGCAGTGTCCCAAGCCTCCATGTCCAGCAAGCCTGGATATGCTCAAGAACACTGTCAGACCATCTCAGCACCAATCCAGCTGCCTTGGTAGTGACTTCTGGTGTGGGCACAGGGCTGATGGAGGTGCCTTGCATTGCCTGGCATGTACTGAGGCAGATCCTCTGTGTGCACATGATGTTTTTGCTCTGCAGCAGCGGGGAGCAGGGCAGAGGGTGGTTTCTACACCTGTGGCATGGATGTATACAAGAAGATTTCTCATGGCCCAGCAGACCCTGTGCCTGTCGTGGCACAAGCCATGCTGGCAGAGGAGCTGAGACTAAAGGTCAGTGTCCATTCATGTGAGATCTCAAGTGAGGAGCACAACTCCTCTGAGTAGTCATAGTTGCCTTTGTACTCGCCTACCTGCTGGCTGTGTCTGAGATGAAATGTAAGTTTATACAGGAAACCATTGCCAAAATCTGGCTGCATCACTGCCAGGCATTTGTGGGTTGCCTTTACCCCATGTGTAGGACTCTTTGCATAGTGTAGCACTTTGTCTCACACAGGGCCCCTGTTAGTATCATCAACAAATGAAGCTGCTGGCTGGAGCTGGCTGTGAAGGCATGGAAAAGCAGCTAAGAGCCTGGCACAGCCTTCAGGCCTCAGAAACGCATAGAGGGATTGCATGCTGAGGTGAAACTGCTGCCTGTTCTCATGGAAGGGAAATCTCAGAGGGAATTGCACACAGTGGCATGGCTCCTTTCATGTTAGTACAACCGGGTGACATCAGTATAATCCTCTGTGGGGACATGGTGCCCGATCCCTGTGTCCAGATTTCAGCTCTGCCACTCTGAGAGAAAAGTTTCATCAGATTATGTCTTCTCATCCTCTCCTCCCTCATTCCTTGCTGTACAGCAGCCTCTCTTCTGGGCAGCTTGAGCATGGCACAATGAGGCACACAACTGAGGCAAATGAGCACCATAAACCCCTCACTGCTGTTTGCTCAAAATACTTCTATTGTGTTTCTGAATAGGATCCCTTGGCAATGTACTCCACTGCAGGATCAACAAGTACTACTTTGAGCAAGAAGAAAGCTTGCACCGCCACTCAAAATAAAAGAAGATGCTGTCAGTTAAAATGCTTCTGGTTCCATCAAAAGATTTCTTTCTTCATGTTGACCTCCAGTTATGGAGTCGTTTCAATAAAAACTGAACACTGGCCATGTTTTCCAAGGAAAGCAGAGTGTGAAGCCATGAATAATGGAGCTGCTAAGGTTCCCCAGGAAAGCAATTCATTTACAGTCTTCATCCTGCTATCTCTTTTCCTTCAATTGAATGGAGTCACTGATTTCATTGAAAGAGCAGAAGGAAAATCTTCCACCCTGTCTTTTGTGCTACATGCAGAAGACTTTTGGCTTTTCTCTGGCCAGAGGCTACTGTGGAGCACCATCATGTACTTTCATCTTCCCAGTCGTCTCTAGGTGAAATCTGGCCCTTCACTCTTCACCCTGACTCTCATTAATGCTCTTCCCAGCTTTTCAGCTCCTCCCCAGACAGCTGCCAGCTGCCTCTTTTGCTGTTGTTCTTCCTTACACTACTTGTCCAAAAATCCGTAATGACGAGCTAAATTTCTAAGATGATATTTGAAAAGCTAGTCTTAACAGTACGTTTTCATTTCACATACTCTTCACTCAGCAGTGGATAAATCCAAAGTATAAAGACAAGTTTTAGAGAGCAGCTACAAGTAATTGGTGCTGTGTAGCTATTTCTGAATGTACCCACGCAAAAGTCACCTGGTTTCAATTTTCATGATAGAATTGATTAACTTTGGGTGAAACTCTGTTTAGTTGAGAGAAGTTTGTGTTATGCTTTTTTTTTTTCTTTGGAGAGACCTGCAAAAGTTCAGCACTTTCACATGGTTTTGACATGAGATCAGGCAACCCTTTAAAGCAAATAGGTTCAGAGAGGCTGCAGTTTGAAGTTTCGAAGCTGCAAAAAAAATCTATACCAATTGGCAAGTAGAATTCTGGAGGTGTGAAGTGTGTAAACTGACATAATAAAAGTTTGAGGTTCATCAGCTGCACCTGAGAACTGATGGCAGGCTGCACTATGTTGCCCTGCTGTCTGCTCGGCCTGCCAGCTACCAGCTGAGAGGGAGGAGAGGAGGGTCTGGTCTGGCATGGAACAGTGGTGGTGTGCTGGCAGGAGAGCAGGTGTCAGCAAACTTCACATCTGTGGGCTACACCAGTGATCTGCTGCTCTGACATCTCAAGTGGCATCCGAGGGGTCAAATAACCTGAGCACTCCCAGTATCTTGGTCTTGGAGCTCATTTAGAAGCTTCACAGGAACAGAAAGGGTGGGCAGGCAGGGGTGAAGCCCTGGGACAGACTGGAGTCTGCAGTCTCCTCCAATGCTCCCATCTGGCTACATGTGCCTTGAAGCAAAGTGTGTCAGAGCTAATATTGTTCCTCTGTATCAACTTTTCCTCATGATGACATGTCCCAGTGTACCTGTGGTATCTTGCTGTTGCTGGGTTGCTGTACATTTGGAACAGAGTCACAGGGAAAAGAGGTTTTTCTTGCTCTGAATACCAGCTAAATGCTTGGTACCTGTACTTTTTTGTTCACTGCCACCATCAAGTCTCTGAAAACCAGCGTGCTGGGCAATGGGAAGTTGTCTGTGGCACTACAGTTCCCTCGCCAGGGCATATGAGAAGGAGATTTTAATTGTGTGTGCTCTTTCTCCTGGGATTTCTACTACCCGTATTCAGAAAGACCTGGGCAAGGTGTGAAGGTTAATTTGTATACATGGAAAGATCAACTACCTCTAATTTAGGTGCATAACTTTGTCTGCCACTGTCATTTCACTTGTTTATCAGAATATATTGGAGGGAAAATAAGCAATAGAATTAAATGAATCTGGATTAATTAAACATTACAGCTAGAAGCACCTTAAAGCACATGCCAAAAAGTCTTTCCATGTTGATCCTACTGCAACATAGCTCCAGCTGTGTGCTGTCACCGCAGCAGTACCCACAACTTGCCCCTCAGCTGCTGCTGGTTCTCCTCTTTCTCACCAACATCCTGCTCAAGCAAAGCAGAGGGATGCTGAAACCCTGCCTATCATGGCCACTAGTGTTTGTGTTTAAGGAATGAAACCTCAGCCTGAAAATCCACCAGAAAGGGACTGCTACCAAAATGGTAAGGAAGAGTGAGGAAACACATAACAAAGAAAAGAAAGGGAATGGAAGTGTAAAGGAGGAGCAAGTAGATGAATAAAAGAGAAAACCAAACTAGAATAAAAAATTACTTGCTGTACAAGCAAAATTCCTTCCTTTATTTCATCTGTGCTCACTCCAGTCCAAGTGTAAGAGTTCTCAGAAATTCATCTCTCACATTTAAGTGGGCTGTAAATTTTAACAGTAGAAAAAAAGCAGTATAACATCTCTTCTTTGCGAGGAGAGGTGTGAGAGATTAGTCCTGCAACTTGGATACCCCTCCATCCAGTGGCAGGTCCAAGCTGAGATGTGTCTGTAGGCGGAGTAGGCAAAAGGGCTGACACTTTTTGTGCATGAAATCTGAGTAAATACACTTTCCATTTTTTCAGTTTGAGAGGTTTCAAGGCTCCACTGATGTAGAGCCTCTGCTATGCAGTATCAGGAAGATGTTTATCTCTTATGGTTTCGGGACATGTGCAAATGATGCATTCAGCTCTAAGTTTCAAGCCTGAGCAGGACTGGAAGTGGTATGTGGTCCTGAAATGCTCGCTGTGAGGCAGGGACGCCTGAGCTTCGCCTTTGTTCATCACTGAAGCCTGAGAGGAAGCTGAGTTGAGCTGGATTCCTCAAAGGTGAATGACTTTCATGTTTTACATAATACACATTTTCAACAGAAATGCCCTTGGGGTTGGACTGGTGTCACCTTCCATGAAAAGCCCCTGGAAAAGTTGCTGTGGCTCAGCAGGGTAAGACCATATTGGATACTGTCAGCATGTTAAAACCTCCTGATCTGCAGGCAAGAGGGAGAATACTCTTGGCAAAGCTGTTGCTTTTTTCAGCTAAGGAACTTGGTAAACAAGGTTCTGAATAATTGCGCCTCTGGAAAGGGATTTGAGATGAAAATATGAAGAGCATCATCAAAAGAGAAACAAAGTTTATTTGCATGAGAAGAAATACATTCAGCTTTACCAAGACGGAGGTCTGGGCTGTATGGCACATTGTTTGAAGCCCTGTCAGAAAAGATTACGTGTTTCATAAAGTAATCATAGCTAGCATCCTAGTGGATTTAAACTGCCTCTTTCACCCCCACAATGGAAACTTCTTATTTTGATCAACCTGACTTGCCCTGGAATAACTCAACCCAGGGCCCTTGACAGACATGCAACACACCCTTCAAGGAGCAAAACCTGCCCCTGCCTCCTACCTCCAAGAGTGATTAAACAAAATGAACACACAGTTTTTAAGAGGGAGGACTGAATCAAAGCAACTCTTTGAAATATCTGCCAACTCAGACGTCAGTTCTCCAAACAAATTACTATAAATGAGTGAGTGTGAGTAGGCAGTGTGATAGCTGGGGCAATTTCCAAGCATGACGCTCATCAGGAATATAATGCTGTTGAAAATAAAATTGGCAGGGCACTGACATACCTGTAGACCAAGGTTAAGGAGATTCAACCTGCTCCTCCCAAAAGTCCTGTCACACTTCCCCTCAGTGAGTGTCAGAAATGTTTTTTCTAATGGGTATGTCTGATGCCACGTTAATATTGTAGACTTAGAAAAGTGAAAAATAAATGCAAATTTGATATGGAAATTAGAGCCAGGCATAAGCTAATAATTCACTGTGTTCCAGCCATTACTGTTAATAGTAATACATTGCTTTTCTTATTGTATGATATGGAACAAAAGCCTCCTTTTTTTTTTTTTTTTCTCACTGAGCTTGCTGTAAGACCTGCAGAGCTGTGCTGCTTTTGAAAGTTAATTCTTGTCCCCACAAAATAGCTCATTAGATCTTGGGATCGCAGCCCTTCCTGGTCATCCAGGAGCACAGACATCGACAGCTGTGCCACAGCCAAAGCGCGTGTGGGTATCTGTACGCTGGCATAGAGTTATTTGAAATCAGTTGGTTTACTGTGCAAAAAAGCTCACGTTAGGCATCAAGAAGAGCTTCGGTACTGGCACAGGCTGCTCAGGCTTCTTGGCTCAGCATCACTGCTGGATGACGCAGAGCCACACTTCACGTGTGACCCAGATACTCAGCATTCTTACCTCCTGTGCTGCAAAGTTGCACTGATCCCTCTGATGGAGGCGGAGGAAAGGTAATAGCTGCACAAATGAAATGGATAAACATGTATTTCTAAATTGCATTCTGTTGTATTCATATTTCTGTATCCATCTCTTCCTCACATTCTGTTTTGGCATGATTCTAGTGAAGTTTACTGTCCTCTCATGCCAGCTTTTCAAACACAGCCAATCAATTTTACAGTTCTGCAGAGGGATATCTAGTGTACCTGCAGCTGCTTATAATAGATTTACTTTTCTGCAAGCTGCATTCTTTGGTGTCTGGCCAGAGGATTTTACATCAGCTGCACACAGACTTTTGGAAGGCACCTGATGGGATTTTTGGCTGGAGAGCACCTGGGAAAGCAGAGTTCAACTCAGGAGAGAAATCACACACATGGGGTTCAGCATCCCCAGGCCAATTGTCTGATTAGGAATCTGCTTCATTTTTCAGCCCTTCACATCTGCAACAATTTTGTTTTCAGTCTTAAAATTACCTTTCAGGTTTCTTCTTCTAAGAAGAAAATGGCTATATAACATAAAAGATTTTGAACAATAACAGGAGGAAATGCTTCTGTTGTAATTTTCTCAGTCTGGTTGGGTTTTTTCTCATGTTAAACAAGGGTAGAAAAACCCATGTAGTTCAGAGCCCTGATTTTAAAAGAGACTTAGAGGTGCTCTCGCACAGGTTTTAAGTAGTAGTTTTGTCCTTGGAATGAATTTATGTCGTGGATATGCAAAAGACTTCATAGTTTTAAGTTTTATGGGGTTTAAAACATGCTCCTGGTACACAAATGTCCTGAGCTTAGAGCTGACAGTCTGCAAATATAGATGAGCTCCATGGATTAATACAGCTCACTGTTTTGAGGGCACACAAGGAACTTTTTCCTGGTTATGCACTTGGCATGTGGCACTCTTTAGGCCAGAAAATGGGTTTAGAGCTGCACGGTTTAGTTTTGAAAATGCAGATTGGGTCATTTGTATGTTTGACTGTTTTGATTCATGCATACAACTATATCAGCAATTCAGCATAAGCCTGTTTGAAATGTGTTCCTGGCAGTCAACTGGGCATTTCTAATCAAGCCTGACTCCGGAGCTACTTTCATACTCCAAACAGATTACACTATCACAAATCACTGGGTACCATTTCCAAATGGTGTAATTGCTGAACAGCAGCTGGAGGAAATGCTGCCTGCTTCCTAATTTATAAAGACTGAAAATTCATTTGTTTAAATGAGAATTAGCTCTTTATCATCTGGAAAAACAAAGTATTATATGGCAATCTAAATATGTCAGAGGAGAAATGTGTCAGCATGAAGCAAGGCAGAAAATTCTAGAAATCTGAGAAGGCTTACATGCATTTTCAGTTTTGTACAGATTTTCCTGTGGGTCCTAGAACAAAACTGGGCCCTCTGCTTTACCATCTATAAAATGCCCATGATTTTATAATTTTACCTCCTTCTGAGGACTATTGAAAGATTTATCCTTTAGTGTTTGCAAAATATTTTGAAATTTCCTAATGGAATATGTTCCATCAAAGTAAAGTATGTATTTAAATTGCTCCCCTTTTACAAACCGAGTTCTGACTTAAGAAGCAAGAGATTATCTTGCAAACAAAATGCAGCTAAATGAACAAATTAATACGTATGCTTTTCGCAAGACCAAAAACCCAAGGGAATATTTTCTTTTGCTAGGTTTTTGGGTTTTTAAGGTTTTTGGTTTTTTTCTAAGGTTCTCAGAAGTCGGTCTACAGTCTACTCTGGATGATCCTTCTGCACTGGATATGGATATGGATACAGCAGGGTGGATATTTGCCTGATCAGTTTGGTATTTGACTTACCTGGAAGCATGTTGGCCCAGATTAATACATTCAGCTGACTTAAAGCAGCTCTTTGCAGGGCCAGCTGAGGTATCTGTGCACAGTAATCCCACTGTGCTCTACAAACTGATTTTGCATGGTGTCAGCGCAGTTCTGGAAGGAAGACCAAATCCATTGTCACTCTACCTTGGCTCTGTGTGCTCCAAACTGCCTTAGCTACTGCTGTTTCCTGCACATCAGTCTTGGGAAGTCTTATCAGCCCAGGTACAGCACAGTGTAGTGGGAGTATTGAATGTTGTTCTGCACCTAAATAAACAAGCCAGGCCAGAGCTCACTCTGTTGGGTCTGTAATACAGACACACTCCCCTGTTGCTGCTGGAAACACTCTGTATCTGCCAGGGTTACTGGCTCCTCGCCGTCTGTGATGGACTGGTGCTCTCTTGGGGCCATGCTCACTCATGTCTTCCCCTGCCCTGTACAGCTGGGACATTGGCTAGAGGAGAGCAGACACCAGTGTCCAAAATCACAGAGGATTGAATTCTCAGCTGCCATAAACCGAGGCAGCACCTTTGGCACTAGCTCAGACTGCAACAGTTTGCAGTAAACAGGGAGTAGCGCAATGCCTAGATGTCACAAGACCCTCAGTAAATTTTCACTGCTCCTAGAAAGAAAAAAAGGGTAAGAAAGAGACAAGCTGGTTATTCATTTTCTCATCAGTCATGGCTCACTACACTGGAAAAGAGAGAAAAGCTGCCACACCACGGGCAATTTTAAAATAATTTATAGATTACTGGCTGGGAAATTCGTCATGCCATAGGTCTTGCTTAACTTGTCAGCATTACGAGTTTATCTTTTCACACAGTTTTTTTTTTTTGATGGGCTCACAGACAGGCTATAGTGTCCCAGTGCTTGTCCTCCCAGCCGCCAGCCTTTGTTAGATATTCAGGTGCTGTTCTTGACAGGGGACCAGGACTGGAGGAACAGACAGCTCCTTTCTCTCCAGGAGGTACTGCCCCCCAAGCATCAAATCCTGTTTTTCATCTGAAAGGCAACCCACTCCTTCCTTCTAAAAATGTATTTAGCTGTAATTGCAGGTACGGTTCCAAACTTGGAGGCAGGTTCAACAATAGATTTGGATTCCTTTGCAGTCCTTCAGCATGTCAACAGAAGGGTAGACCAAGTTTATTTATCCAGGGTAGTCAGGACAACAATTGTTGTCAGGACAACTTTGTCTGTTGAATTATTATATTGAGAATGTAGTCCATTAGTTTTCATCCACTGGACTGTCCTGGGTCTCCTTCAAAGTTCGCCTGGGGGTATTTGGCAGGGAAGTTGCACAGAAAGAAGAAACTCAGTCAGGTTAAGAAGGATGAAGACAAGGAAGCGCAAGAAACATCAAGTCTCAAAATTCAGCTTGCAAGAGAAATGGAAATTAAGAACAAAACTGTCCATAAGATGTTTGGTGGCAAGAGAGCAGTTAGGAAAAAATTTGGTTTCATTACCCCACAAGCAAATGAAGCAAACCATAAAATATCTAGCAGTCTTCTCTAATCAGGATCTGGGGACAAATAGAACCATCACAGAAAAGAGGATGCTCTTGGATTTAAAAAGAGTAGGATTAGCAAAATTATCTGCTTTGAGATTGCATAGTCCTGACAATTTTTGCCTCTGAACCATCAGAGTGCTGGAGGAGGTTGTATTTCCCCAGCACCTTAGTCTACATTTGAAGCTCCCCCGTGACAGAATCTCTTGCTCGCTCATCCTCATCTCTGCACCCTGTACAGCCTTCCCTTAGATATGTTCTACAAACAGGTGATGTACCTTGGGTTGAAATGATCCTTCAAAGATGGAGAGGGAGAGTATTATTTTCTAGCTGACAAAATTATAGTACAAACATTTTACTTACAAAGATGGGGATCAGAAGCAAGTGGTGGTTTCAGGGAAAGAAAAAGTGATGAAGAGACAAGATGGAGAAAGATAGGGAAGGCACTAGATGCAGTGGTGGTGGGAGGCAGGAATTTCTCACACCAGTTTCTGCCAAACCTGACACAGGAAGGTACAAGGTGGCTTCAGAGGAATTAACGTTATCATTGAAAAGTTGTAGTGGACAGAATTGGTTGCTGAAACTGGAAAGCCACAAAATTATTCTATACCCTTAAAAGAGGAAAGAAAAGCTGTATAAGCTATAGATCTACCAGTTTAAGTTTACCTTCTGGAGAAAAAGGAGAAACAAAGTACCTATAAGCACAAAGAAAACACAACTGATGCACATTTCTCAAGAATTAAACAAGCCCAAGTGACTGTATTTTTTCCCAGACAGTACCAAAAGCCTGATGAAAAGGAGAAAAGCACATGATGTCAGATAACATGAGTGCAATAGGGATTTTGATCCTGTATTTCCCCATACATTTTAAAAAGCAACTATAGCAAAAATTTCTTGGAGAAACTGGAAGGTTGCTGCTTGAATTATTGAAAATCCACTCTCAAGAAATAATTATCAGAGGCTCAATGTCAAACCAGTAAGGCATATCAAATGAGGGCTTTATAGGCTTGTCCAAGGTCCAGGGCACATCACTATTTTCTACAGTGTTTGAGAGTCTGTAAAAAGGAGAAGGTATATAAATAGGTGGCTGGTGCAGGCCCAGGAGGACCTGCAAGCACTTCAAAGGGAAGCCTTGGACTTCCATATGAGCATGGCAAATGGGAGAAATGGTCAGGAAAAGTAGTAAGCAATTCTATAAGAAATGTAAAGTCAGGTGAGGATGTGTCAGCAATGGTTTATGCAGAGATGAGTTGACTTGGGTCTACAGGGATGTCTAGGTGATGTACCAGTGTCCTGCATGGATTCTTCTTTTCAGTAAGAAGATATTATAGGATGGAAACAACAAAGGAAATGAAAAGCAGTATGCAAAGTTCAATGCTTGCCTGAGCTGTGTTTGATCCTAGTGAGTGCAGTCAATCTCCTTTAGTACACCTAGTAATATTGCCTAAATAGAGTAAATTTTAAGAGAGACAGTGAAGTGTATCCTGCACCATTTGAAAATCACTTGATTTTTGCCATGTAAATCAATGCCAAATTTGGCCCAGAGCACTCAGCATGGATTAACTCCAACTGTAACAGCCAGCAGGCAATCCAAGCATAGAGAAAGAACAAAAAGTGCAATAGTTTTGCTCAACATTTTCCAAAAAAACATGAAGGAATTAAGAAATTATTAAAGTAAGTTTGTGTAAAGGACAGTGCTCTTTTCTGGACTAATACGCTACCTTAAAAATAGATTGGGTAAATGAAGTCAGAGAAAAAAATTGACCGAACTTTCTCCCTTGCTGCACCTACAATATATAAAGGACTATTTTCATGATTATTCATGGTGGAAGGATGCAGACTTGCACAATTGAGATTGAGAGGAGAAGGAGGGTATGCCAGATGCTTTGCAGACCCTTCCTAGGGATGGTCCTGCCCTTAACCTATTGCAGTCAATGCAGAAGATAGAGACAAGTTGACAGGTATGAAAAAGAGCCTACCTGAGGGCAAGGCTTGAAACATTAGCCACGTCTGGAGACCCTTTGTCTATGGCTTCACCTGCTGATGGATCACTTTGGACTAATAGAAGTCTAGACTGTCATTTAATTCAGTGCACACTTGGTACATAGGTGTCTGCAGCACTGAAAACTCTGCTAACTGCTGGTACAGAATAAGAATAATCACAGAAAGACCCACAAAATTATCATACAGGGATAACACATCTCCACCCACAAAATAATGGGATACAGCTCATACACCGTTGTCTCAGGCTTGCTGGTTTGGCAACTCGCTGTGCATAGGGCCAGCACAGGGTCCATGGGGCTCTGGGGTACCGAGTCATTCTCGGGCACTGAACTAAGTTGCAGATGCTTTCTGATACCCTGCATTTTCCTAGCTTAATTCTAGCTTGTAGAATTAAAGGCAACATAACAAATTACATTGTCAGAGCAGACTGAGAAGAAATGAATCTTTCCAGGCTCATTCAGTTTGTACAGAATAAATAATGTGATATTTCTCAGTCCATTGCACAGGGAACAGACAATGCCAACTGATTCCTTCTCCCTAATTGAGAAGAAACGGCCAGTTAATGTGGCTGGGAGGGAAATGGAGAGGCCTGGCCTTTCCAGTACTGCAGATGAAAGTCTCTGAAAACTCTTACACTTGGCAAAGTGTCAGAAAGCATTGTCTTTTGAGTGTAGGAAAAAGGGGGCATTTCTAAGCAGACCTTACAAATTTTATATGTTATTCTGATTGACTGCAGCAAAGAAGAGCAGCCTAGGTGTCAAAACAGACCAGTTAATCACTGGGGTTAATTAGTCCCCTGCAGTCATGAATGGCCACAGGTGCCACATTACTCTTCTCATTTCACTGAGAAAGGAATTGAGCACATCATTTGCAGTGGAATATATGTGTTTTGTATGTTCCTTCACCACTGACTGCAATAAAAGATTAAAATACAGCCTGGTTACAAATGTCCATGAGACTGGAAGTGTTGGCTGCCTAGAGTGGACTGCTAGTATTCTGCCTGCTAAATATCTGCTCCTCTCCTGATTGCTGTTAGCTATGACTGCTTTCAAAATGGTTTTATTTCTTAGGGTCCAATTAAAGTAGCTTTGTGTGCTGCCCCCTTATCCCACTGATGCTGAGACGCAGGAGCCAGGAGAGCTGCAGATGCTGGTGCCCTACTCCTTGCTGCTGGATTGGCATCTCTGGGAAAGATGTCCAGAAGTCCAGGAGCTGTGCTATCCAAACAGCATCTCATATAGGCATGAGAACAGGCTTTCCACTTATGATAGACAGCCATTGCACAGCTCTTCTGCCTTCAAGGTGAGGACCATATACCATGTCTCTGATGCTTTTATACCATGGCTTGTGGCAGAGAAAACAAATGATGGCCTAAGATTAAAGGTGTGTCTTGCTGGACACACGTAGCTTTGTAAGAGATGTGACACTGCCAGGCTGTTGTTTCACAGTTCTTTGGAATTAGAGTTCTGTGATAGAAATGAGATCTACAGCCTTCATTTTCCCAAGGTTTACCAAGTTAGAGATGTAACAAGTCCAGGATATTAGCTCTATGGTCCTGTAATTTCAAGAAATAAGAGATAAGGACAATAAGTCTGAAATATAAATTTTTTATTTCAGTGAACTGGATTATTAATGAAAATGAAAGTTGGTAGAATTTAGGAAGAGCTTTTAGCTACTGATAGGCACAAATGTCTGTGGAAAGGGTTATTAACAATGTACAATGTGGGTGTATTGGAGACAGAAATATGGAATAAATCCTGTACTGATATTGTGCTGCTCTGCAGAGTTCTCTATCCCAGTGTGCTCAGTCCCACAGCAAGCAAAAGCACTTTAAAAGTGATTCATACTGGAAAGGAATGTGCACCTGTAGGTATCAGTCACTGGTGCACCCTGTCATGTTCCTGAGGTTTGTCCTTTGCTGAGCTGCAAAGCCAAAGATGGGAGAAGGAGGCTCTCAGTTCACCGTGTGTTGCCAGAACTCAGGCTAATCTGATCTTTATATTAAAAATAACCTGTGACTATCTCCAGCTTGTGCCTGCCATCTCAAGGGGCTGTTTTGAAGGGAGGGCTTTGAGTGTACCAGAAGGGCTGGAGCCAAAACTCTACTTCCCTGTGGTACACTGTCAATGTTTGCCATGGGAGCGAATTAAAGTCTGGCAAATGTTAGGGCTTTCAACAGATAGAAATACAAGCATGGCCTTCACAGCAAGATAACTACAGCCAAAGAACATGGATCATATAAACCTGGATCATATAAACCTAACCTGTCAGGTTTTGGCTATTTTACCCCTTGCATGTTTTCTGAAGATGTACACTGAAGGACATATGTTAAGTAGGGTTCGTGGTGCATGAGATGCACTGCCATGGTGTGCATCTGCCTGGCCTGTACCAGCCCACTGTGTATCACTGGGCACAGTGGTGTGTCTTGGTACAGTGTCAGTACCAGGCACTCAGCATCAGTGGAAATGTGCCCATCTGAAATAAATTCCTTGACTTTAATGCATGTACTGATAAATGACTATTTTGCCTGTCTCTGGCAGAGGGGAATGATTGACTCATGTCAGCTTTTAATATCACTATATTATGTCTGACTTTTATTGTGTCTGAAATCCACTAATCTCTCTTCACTCTTCCACTCCTCTCCCTAAATCTATGATATTCTAGTAGGTTATGGACTGTCCACCTGTTGCCTGTAACCATATTTTCAAAAGGAGATCCTGCCTCAGGGGGCATTTCTGTGCACTGTGGTGGAGTGTGATGAGTGATGAGGCTGCTTGATGGCAGCTTCCACTGGCCAGGACCTCCAGCTGAGCCCTTCTGGGTACCTCAGGGGAAACCTGACTGACTGGTTCTGCCAGCATCTCTGCTCTCTGGTAAAAAGCCTTTTTGGCAAAAACATTGTTTATTATTTTATTCACAAAATAATACTTATCTTGAAAAATATCCCATGAAAGCATCTGTTTTTTAAATGAAAAATCGTATATTTAAAAGAAAAAAAGAAATTTAATTTGAAACTATTTGTATGTTGTTGAGGCTTCTCATATTGAAGCCAAATGTAAGGTTTTGTATTGCTATTTCTGATTTCTATATTATTAAGTGATATCAGAATTACTAATCCAATATTCTATTAGGATGTAATAAGTAAGTCAAAATAACTGGATAATTTACTGCTGACTTCAATTATTTAAAATTATTATAATCAGCTGTTCCTTTACATGGATTAAAACAACTTACTTTACATAACGTAGTTTTTTCCAATCCTAGAAAGAACATGAAAATTCTATGGAAACTTGACTAATAAAATAAGAATGGCTTATCTGCTTTCTTTCTTTACAAGGCGTTTTAGCTATAACAAGAATGAAACATTTAATATAGAAAATTAAATAGAACATTCCACCCAGAACTAATCAGAAGTTATCCATAAAGACTTTTTTAAAAATGTCTCGCACATTAATAAACCATGTCCATCTTATAGAACATATAAAAATTTCATTAAAGCGTTAAAAAGTATATATGTCTATATATGTTTTCCGAAAGAAAAATTTCAATTTGAAATAATTTCAAGTCTTTCAGAGTCACTCTTACATTGAACAGACTATTTTTAAGGCTTTCTCTTCCAGGGGAACTTTTCAAATTATCCACAGTTACTCCAAGGCAGAGTAAGGTCCCAGGGCTCCCTGCAATGCCAAGCTCTGGGGTGAAGCATGCCCATGCATGACCATGGATGCAGAACACAGCATCAAGAGCTATGACCTGCACTTTCCCCTGACAGTGAGGATGTCCACTGAGCAGAGGGAAGCCTTGATGGCAGCTCCCTATTTGTGCTGCTTGGCCTGAGGGGCTCAGCACCTTGGCATGCTGTGGGTGAGCCTTTTGGAGGTCAGCACCTTTGCTGCTGTCCTGCAGTTCATCAGTGGCCGATGGCCAGCTGGATAGAGGTGTCCCTGCCACAAAAAGGCTGCTGGCCCCTCTTCCCTGCACCTCCAGATAACTGGAGCTGATCCTCACCTCCTGTGCAAACCCCAGCTTGTGGCAGCTGTGAGACTTCCAGTGTGTGTTTGCACTCTGGGTCTTTCCCAGTGCCAAATAGGATCAGTGCCCAGAATTTATTTTCTCGCATTTCAAGCTGAACATCACCATAAACAGCTAAATTAGAGAGTGAGGAGGGCTCGGCAGGTACACCCAAGGGAGTGTTAAAGGAATTTGGCAGGCCTCTCAGGTGCATTTTGATAATAAGCACAAAATGCAGATGAAAGCTAAATAGAAAGTGAATGCTGAACACCTGCTCTTGGCAGGAAAAACAGACCCAGCAAAAACACAAATTCAATTCATAGCCATTATTCAAGAGTCTGTTCTCTTTAAAAACCCTACAAAATATAAAAAAAATTATTGAGTCAGTTCAGGAAGGTAACATTTGAAGTATGGTCCCTCTTCTCCAAAATTAAACTGTTTAATAATTGATTAGAAAAAAATACAGTGGCCAACTTTGAGAAGTTCAGTACACTTCCAGGCACAATTAAGGATGATACTATTTTGGCTCAGCACTGGACTTGTATATGCATGTGAGAGTGTGTTATGTGGTTTCAAAATAGGCATAGAAGGGAACACGTGGCTTAAAGGCGTAAAATGCATTAGAGGCCCTATATGCACCAAACACCATGAAAATATAAACATAAACAATATTGGTCAGACCTAAGTAATATAACAAATGGGAAAGGAGAAAACAAAGTTGGTCATGAAGTCGAATTCAGAACACTCCAGAGAACAGGTCACTTAAGAAAAGGTTTGAAGTGATGTTAGGTCAAACTTTTTGGCCTTCAACCCCTCTGGGAAGGATGCTCTAGGAAAGAGGCACAGAAAGCAAAGATAAATTATGTAGCAATACTTCTTGTTATATAAAAGAAAAGAGAAAATATCAACAAGCTCTCATTATTTGCAAGGCATTAAATGTCTTAAGGACAAGTCCAAGCTCCAGAAAAATGATGGCTGAAGCCATCTTTTAACAAAAGACATTTTCAGTTTCTGTGAAGTAACTAATCGTTTAGTGACTGTGTGTGCTGATGAAGAAACAATCATGGTTTTGATATAAAATTATAAGAAGCTCATATTCAATGGTTTGAGACAGGCTCTCTCACAACCATACAATTCAAAAAAAATTTATTGAGTACACCCCAGATTTAACCAAAAGGCCTGTAATTCAGATGTAGTTTCTTCAATTGGTGTATTTTCCACTGTCATTTAATTTTCACTATTCTTTTAGTGAGCAATCTAACAAAAAGGTATACTGTGGAAAACCTAGAAAATCTTCAAAGCAACAAGAGCTATAGCCTCACTTGTTTGTGAATCCCAGGTTGACAGCTTCTTTGTCCTGTCTCATGTCTGCAAATCACAGGCACCAGTTCTCCCTGTGCAGAAACACTAAGATTTTCTCAGGAACATCATCTTCTCATCACTCCAGTTTTATGTCATAGCTCCTTTTTGCTCTACCTGCACCCTAACTAAAGCCCATGATAACACCCTGTTAGGACAGACAAAAATCTTCCCATAACTGCAACTCTGACTCCAACAGTGGCCAGTAAGGGCTGTGCAAGGATGCACACCAGTGATGGGACAGGAGAGGGGTACAGCCTCCCCACTGTATGCTCTGTCATCATCTCTCTGTCACCAGTAGCTCCAGCCAGTCCTGTTGAGTTTTCACCTTGGCGAACTTTCTTCTTTGACTTCATCTAACTACTTTTAACATCTGAAACATCCTGTGGCAATTGCTCTATACTCAAAATTAAACTCAACAAGGAGACCTGTTATCCACCTTTCTTCTTGGAGGAACAAGAAGGAGTGCTTGAGTATTTCCCAGCTTCAAAAATAAATTAACAAAATCCCAAACTATAGGATGTTTATCTCCCAAGCAGCTTTTCCAGATGTAGATGTTATTTGCAAGTAAAGCTTTCCTGAAAAGTTGCAGGCATGCCTACTATAACAATATCATTGTGGATGTTCAGTCTGCCATAATCAGATGGATTTTTTGAGTTTAAGCTCACTATCCTACCTTAGATGATGTGGAAGATTTTGTGTGCTCTGCCTCTTCATGTGAGGTTCTTAATTCACAGTATTGCAGTATAGCAAAGAGCAAGTCTTAACACACATTAACCTGCTGACCACTGTGAACCAGTTTGTATATTCCTCATGATTATAAATTACACTGAAACTGAAAGCAGAAAAATCAAACTAATAACATGTGAAAGCTTTGCAGAGATATGAAGGGCAAAAGGGCTTATGAGGTCTAATTTTTTTGAGTAGTGTGTGTTGCTTTGAAAAAATCCTAAGCAAATGATTCAACAGAGTTGTCTGAGGAAAACAGGCCACCAGAAGGGGTGTCTTGTTCACTCTTTTACAACTTATATTCTGCCTCTCTCTGCTCTTCACTAAATCCAGTTAAACAAATATAAAATGGACAGATGAAGACATTAAGTTAAATGATGATTTAGAGAGACCATGCAAGATCTTGTTTACCACAAGAATATGCCCTTGATCTTTTTCCCAAAGTGAGGCATCATAGTGGAGCAAGCACTCAACCTCCTTTTTGAAGGCTTGAAATTCAAGTTAGGATGTTTCAGTTTTATCTAGGTTGTAATCCCATCCTTTACATAGTGTCTAATCCAGAAAAAAGGCACCATCAGTGTCAGGTAAAATTTAGGTTTAGCCAAAGTAACTGCAGGTTTTGCATTACTGCTTTTACTTTTGCCATCCTTTTCTCCCATGTGGCCACAGACTGTAGTGTCCCACTTTCACCGGACCCAGAGCAGCAATGTGTCCTCTGCAGATGAGCTTAGTGCAGACCTGAACCTGTGGAGTGGCAGGACATCCTTCCAGCCCTGCACAACCTGGGAGTTCTACCACCTTTCGCCCAAGGGATTCAAGAGCTCTGTAACTGCAGGCAGGATTGCATAAGTGAAGGGTTTTGGTCAAGTTGCACAAGGGTTTATAAAGAAGTCTTCACACCCTATGCCTGGAACCTGAGGCCAAAGAGCATCTGCTGACTTTTGTCTATGAAATTTGGGATTTAAGGAGTTAGGTGTGCAGGTGTGCTCCAAGGAAGAGCTAGCTCTATCAGATAATGGCAAAGAGGTAGAAAAGTTCAGCTGAAGCAAAGAAAGCTGCCTCTCTCTTGTACACCTTGACCGGATCTTCTTAAGTAAGGTATTACCTGTGGATCACTTTGATTAAATGGGCTGTCACATAGCAGCAGGTAATTTTAATGCAGGCAGGCTCCTAGAATTAATATAGAGATAAGTATGTCAGAGTGAGCAAGCCACTGGTCTAAATTCAGCTACAAGATTGGGTGAGTTGTCTGCAGGCAAGAGGTTAATGTCAGCACTGTTCTTAGGAAAGACTGACTCTTAAAATATCATATCTGAATGTATGGTCTTCTCAGGCTACAAAAATCTGTCAGGCCCATTGCCAAGAAGAATGGGGTTGCACATGCTGCAGCTTTGTTTCCTTGGTGCTTCGGCAGGATGATCTGCACACATACACATTTCCAAATCCAGGGCAGCCTTTTTTTGGCAGTGGGTGCCAAGGCATTTTCCCCCAGCAATGTACACCCTCTGGTACATCCTCATGAATATGTTGTATTCCATGGGGTCAAACATCGAGGAGGAAAATTCCTGATTAATAAGAGCCACAGCTTGCTCTTCTGTGTCCCGTGCACAGCAGCCTGCAAAGGTGTTCCACCTAAGCACTTGTTCTGCAAGACTCCAGACTCACTGCATTCTATGTGTAAGTTATTTTTGTGTTATTTGAAGACTAAACTCTTGGTATCTTCAGGGAGTTGTCTGAGGTACCTGATACAACAGCATGTACCTTGGGTTCCTCTGCATCAAGGAGAGAGCAGACCCTCTAGATGCTGATTAGCATCTTATTTGCAAAAGTCATCTCACTTAGACAAGGAAAAATGTGCGTGTATGTTTCTGTGGGTGTGCAAAGAGTTGTATCCAAGTGTATTCACATCCTTACAGGTTTACAGGATAATTTGATGCTGTCTGAAAATGCAGGCTAAAGTATTTAAAAGCAAAAAGAATAATCTATGGAGAGGAATACAGTGTCCTGTTAAAAATGTTATATGTCTGGTCTGGAAATACTCACATTTTAAGTGGGCTATAAATGAATACTTAACCACTTTAGTGCTGTGAAGTGATGGCCCTCACGTGGCCTTGGGACATGTACATGGTCTCCTTTAGCTGCCACTCCAGTGAAAATAATGGGAGCGTGCATAACAGAGCCAGCCTGGAGCGAAGAATTGCCTCCAGGAACTTCCAGACTGTCCTCTGCCTGATATAATGCACTGATGACTTCAAAACACTGCAATTCTGCTATCCTAGATGCAATAAATGCTATTTATGAATTCCAAATCAAAAGCACATGTAAGCTGAGCCCCACATTCTAATATCTGGAATAGTACTGCTGTTGCTGTACAAATCATAAACCATTTTGTAAGAAAGAGAGAAATATAGGTCACTGAGTATGTAAATAATTTTAGGGTAGTGAGGTTGTGTGACATTAAAAAAATTATCTAATATAAAATTTTAACCAATAAAAGTGCAAAGTTTAGCTAGTACAATTCATGATATTTCTTACTGGAACTATTTGGACAGTCCCTGAACATTTGTTTTGCCCTCGTGAGCATTACTAATTTTAGCGTGAATGATCGTTCATCTAAGAGTTCATGCCTGAAATGTAGTGATTCACCATTTGTACCATTTGTTATTCTCTTCCAATAAATGTTTGCCACTCAGTCACAGGAGGGAAAGCACAGAGTGACTATGCAGCTCCCCGCACATCACAAATAGTAGCAAGAAGCATTGGGCCACTTTTGGAGATGAACTAAATCAGTCCAAGGTAATATTAGACATAAATCCCTCTTCATTCCTTTCATGCTCCACCAGAGAAACAATCACTCCCAACTCAGCACAGTTCAGTTCTTTCCAATAGCATCTCAGCTCCACTGCTGAGCTTACAGGAGCTGGTGACAGGATAAGACATCTATCAGCCTTTCCCCCACCAGACTGTGAGGGAGCAGAGCCTGGAGGAGGCACTTTGGGCTGTCCTGCTTGTGTTCCAGGGTCCCTGTACTTCCCTTGACTGGTCAGGTACCATTGGTATTGGCTTGCATATTCCACCCAACACCAAAGGAAAAACAGGAATTTTAGACATAGAAAAATATGAAAACCAAATCAGGGACTTTAATGAAGGTCCAGATGGGCATAATCAAGACTGAGTGTGTGCCTGGGTGGACTGAAACAAAGCACCACATCCAGGTCTTTGTGTTCACCAGCAGTGCTTCAGCACTGTTTTCTATCAGTGGGTACCTGGGGTGACACCTGTCTCCCTATCCTTTTCATTTCAGCAAATCTGGCAGTGACAGTGTCCATTATCATGAGACGGTTCAGAAATCTGGATTTATAGTATCCTGTGTAATGTATTATATTACTGATTGGCTTCACCACTGCAAGAGCAAAGCAGGGGTCAGTCTGGCTGCCATCAAACTGGAGCAGTTGTTTATAACACCCATAGCTCCGCTCAAATCAACTGAGCTCCAGTTCCTAGAACATTTGGCATGAAAGACGTTTTCTGTATATGATATATCAAGCCCACCTTTCCAGCATAAAATAATCTGTCTGGACCCTGTTGAGCAAACTGTGCATGCATGTCTAGTATAGCCAAAAAAGTCCAAAGAAAAGTGTAAAAACTTCACAGGGGAAAAAAAGATTCTGGATTCTGAAGTCCTTAAGTTTTGAGAAAAGGTGTATTTGAACAACAGCAGAAATGAATTGATCAAAATTTAAGTGCAGTATTGGAGTAGTTGTTAATTCTGGTACCTAAAAAAAACAACCGCCTGTAATTAAAGGTGAATGAAGGAAGGCAAGATATAGCTCACTCTGTGGCTGACACTGCAGCAGCCCAGTCCCCTGTTCTTGGCTGGAACCTTCCACCATGTAAATAATGATACACTCAAATGGCCTTTGTGACTGAAGCTTTAAAGGTACTCACAAATCTGTGGTTGCTTTCAGCACAGGTAGCTCTGCTCCTTTAGAGCTGTGGTTGGGATGTCTACTGATTTTCAAGTTCCTCTGCTGCTGTATGAGGCTGCTGCATAAGTGCTTCCTTGTGTCACTATTGCCAAGTGGGTGGGTGATGCTCAGGTATCATGCTCCTACATTGAGTATCACAGCACACGACCATCTGCTTACTCCCTACTTCTCTGTTGTGCACCAGTATGATGCCTTGCCTCTTCTGCTTCATGTCCATGAAAAAGGAGTCTGAAAAAACATTTCTCTTTTATATTAAGGTAAAGTGAATATCCCATGATTGGTCTTTAAGGCACTTTGCAAAGGGAAGAAAGTATCAAAAAACTGAGCTAACTAAATTTCGATAGCTTGAGGCTTTGCTTTGTTGGAGGTTCCCTAGGCTTGTAAGCACATCTTACTCCCACGTGCTGATCAGTTCTGCTCAGCCAATTTCTCTCCTTGGTGCTTTCATCTTTGTTTTTTGGTTAATGGTTGACTTACACCGGCTTTGATTAATTTGTGGGCTAATCATTAGCTTTCTCTGATGAAGGTGTATTTCTGCTAACTATCTCCTCTCATTTTTTTCAACACTATGTATTTCTAATTACATCTCCTGCCAAAGGTGACCTGAATTTGTGTGTCCTGGTTCAGAACGAGCAGTTCAGAGCACAGTGGATTACACTGCACAGCGTGCACTGCTCAGCATTTACATCACTGCATTAGTGCTTTTCCTTTGCATTTGTAAATTTGAAATCAGTAAGATTTTCTCCATGTTTCAGTGCCTTACATAAAGCATGTTTCAGTGCCTTAGTGGGAGCCACCTCATTTCAAAATGAAGACAGCAAGTAACAGGCTCAATCATTTGAAAAGAACAATTTGTTGAAGAGCACCGAGCAGTCGCATTACTTTTGGTCCATCTTTACTGCTTCCAGAAGGCAACACTCTCAAGAAAGTTTTCATGGCCAGATATTCAGCTTTTCCAGCTGTTGAAATGTTTTTGGAAGGACCATCATTCAAGATAAAACTGTCACTGGGGGTACACACTGACCTTTGCAGGAAGACAGTGGTTTGGATCAAGCACTTGGCCCTTCCAGCCAGAAGGGTGCTACGAGGTGCATTCTGTGACATCTCTAATTAGACCTCATTACTCAGTCTAATGGCCCCACTCAACTCCGGGTTATTATCCTGGAGTGCAGGACAGCAGAATCAGAGCCTAGCAAGGCCTGGTATTTTGAACCCTGAGAAATCAGCAACTAATTTATGTGCTGATCATTACCATGTCATTAACATCACCACTTCCTAACAAATCAATTGTGATGCCCTGGCTGGCATGAAGAAGCACCTTACACCACAAATGCATTGCCAGAGGTCTCAGAGCTGCAAAGCCAAAATCCCAGTCCATCAGGATGTTATTGTCATAACAGCTTTTGAATGGAGGGAAAGCCTGTTCTGGGAGTCCCCTTCACTGCCTCAACACAGGCATTCAGAGCTGCCTGAAATCTCACCTACCCTCGCATTGCTGCTCCAGAAGTACAGGTGGGTTTCCTAAAAGTCCTGCCAACCCCATGCAGGTGTTCTAGGTGCTTTGAAGCCTCTTGCATGGCACCTTGCACTTGCGTAGGGGCAGGTGAGCCTGCTTCTGGTGGGCAGCCAGCTGGACATGGCTAGCTGTGGGCTAGTGGAAGAATTTGGATACATGAGCAGAGGTTTCTAGTTCTACTATATAAGCCCTGGTCCCCACATGGCAGAGGGCCCAGACCTTGAAGTTCCTCTGTCACAGCTACTGGCCCCATTGGGAGGTCACTGCGCCCTGTGTATTCTAGATGACAACTTCTTCCTGCAGGCAACCAAACCGTTCATCTCTGCCAGCTGGAAAGACAGCTTGGACATACAGTGCTCAGACAGGCTCCTACATACTCACAATACAGGCAGGTTCCATTATTTGGAGTTGAACTGCAGTACTGGTTTTCCAGAGGCAAGCTCTATTAAATGCTTCCAAACACTAATGCCTTAGGTCTGCTTCTCAGATTGAGCCAAGTTAGCATGAGACAGAGGAGGTTCTGCAAGGAGCTGTGACTTCAGACATTTAGTTAGCCATTGTTAAATATATCAGTACATTCACCTGTCTGACTATAAAATCATTAACTATTTTATTGTTCTTTGCTTTTTTTTTTTTTTTGGAGGTGGGGAGGAAGTAATAGGCATTTTGTCAGTTAGAAGCAATCACAAATTAGATTTACACTGAAATAACACACTGGTAATTGGTTAAAATCACAGCTGGTTTTAACTATTCTTTCCTTCCACTGTAATACTAAAGTGAAGGTAACTATCCAGCCCAATTAGATTAAGGTCCCACAATCAGCATAAATTGGCCTAAGCAGATGCTGACCCCAAAAGACCTGATTCCAGCTACTTGTGCCCTTTTGTTCCAGCAGCAGTGTCCCCACATTTGTGGGATGAGCTGAGTCAGGAAATTATAATGAGAAAAGGAGTTTTGCTGGGTTTTATACCTGGTTAGTTCTTGCCAGATGTGGCTTAGCCAGGCCCCTCACAGAATTTAATGCTGGCACATGAGACACAGGAACAAGTGAATATGGGTCAGCTTAAATGTATTATGAAATCACAATCTGGAAAAACATCTAACAAATTTTGAATTTATGCTCTGGGGCAATAAATACATCTTGCAAAACTTGGACTAGGTGAAAACTATTAATAGCTTAAATGCTAAAGCCTTTGTTTTCTCTGCAAAACAGCAGTGACTGATCAGCACTCACTCTTGCGTGCTGATCTCGCAAGTCTAACAGTCTTTTCCCTGCTGCTGAGTGAGTCCCAGATGGTTCATAGAGCTATTTGTCCTACATACTTATAAGGATCCATTATCCAGATAGCTGACTCGTGCAGCAAAAGATTTTCCAAGCCAGAATATTTCCTCTCAGTGCTCTGTGCTATGGTTTTCCGGCATGCACGCAATATTTTAATTTATATATTTATTATTTAATGCAGAATCATTCCTTTGAAAAAGACTCCATTGAAAAAAAAAAGGCACATTTAATGCTGCAATCAGAACATAGTGAGGATTGAGATCATTCCACTGCCACAGGGCCAGAAATTTTGCAGCTGAGATTGTCATAAACCATGCACCTGCATAGCTTACTTTTGGATGTTCGTGCCAGTGATGCTAATCTTGCAGATCTAAAAAGCAGCCTGCAGACCCAATGAAAAAAGGCAGGAGTGCCAGGGAGACGCTGCAGGGAAAGCCTATGCTTGCACTTGTTCTTGTGGAAAAAGTAGAGCTTTTTTATTTTGCTAGTAGTCCAGCAGTTTATCTAGTTGAAAGCTTTGTCTTTCAGATATTTTTTTTTTTTTGAAAGACCAGTGGAAACAGTAGGATGAGTTTTGCTAAGGCAGGAGAAACTGCCCCCGTTAAGAAATACTCCTGCAAAGTCACGAGTCATCAGTTTCATCTCCCAGTGCAGTGGTGGGTAGAAGCTGTAACTGTGGTGCGGGATGGCAGCAAGGCCAGAAATGCCTTCCTGCAGCAAGACAGCTCACACACCTCATGTCACCTCACTTCATTCCCTCTAAGCTAGCAGGCAGGCCGAGCTGCCCTACACTGTGCAGTATCTCCTTGCAGACCTCTCTTTGCACTCCAGGTGTGTAGAGCGAAGTCAGGTGCCTGTCAGCTGCTTACACAGCTCCCCTCCAGGGGCTCTCCATTCTCAAACTGTGCCTTTTATTTTATATTCTTATACTGGGTCATGGGCACTTTGAATTTGGGAGAGATCTGCAAAGGAAAGGTAGCACATGCACCCACATTGCTTTTCACCCAGGGTTGCATTACATGGGTGGGTACAAACCCAGCCAGAGCATCTCTGCCTGCCAGCATAGGACTAGATACCCCGTTGGCATGACACAGAGCCCCACAGGGAACAGCCCCAATCTGCACTAAAGCAGCTTTACAGCGTCTTGTCTGCAACTGGCTCACACATCTGGCCTGGCTGGACAAGGGCTGTAACCAACATCTCCATGGAATGCAAGCTCCATGGCACGGGCATCGTATTTTTCCCCGATGCATGAGGAGAACCTGTAGGAAAGCATGTGTGTTACTGTAGCATAAAATGTAGTAAACAACCTCCATGTACGATAAATAAACAAGGTGGCATTGCTGAAATTAGGGCTGGTTGCTGTATTGCTCTGCTCCTGGCAGAGCTGTTTCCACCTCGGCAAAGGGGACCTCAGCCATTCTCTGGAAAGGAAACATTTGCTTTTCACTGCCTGAATCAGAGAAACCTGCACCACCCTGTGCAAATGTTTATGAACAGGTACCATGACCCCTCTTCATGTGCATAAGTCGTGGGCCCAGCCAATATAAGAATACTATAAGGAAAAGATGTTACTGCAGCAGGTGCAGCAGCTGTTTAACAATGGATTTTTCTTCTTTTCTGAGCATATTCATTTTTTGCTGAACTTTATACTGGCTCTCAGACTACTGGCAGGTTTTCTGTCTTGTCAGGCCTTTGAATTAAACAGAAATTCTGAACTCCCTCTCAAATCCATTTAAACCTCCTATTAGACAGTATTTCTACTTAGACTAGATTTGGGGTTTTTTTTAAAAAAAAGAGATAATGAAACACAAAAACAACAATAAAAATTGAAAATTTGCTTTGCCATGGCCCCAACAGCTTCACAGTCACTTGTCGCCTGCCTTTGTAAATCAGCTTACAGTCCAGCCGAAACAAGTTTCTTTAAAATATCCTTTTATTACTTCACAGGGTATTACCCTTTTGCCATTGCAGGCTCAAAACAAGCCTATATTTCCTGGAACTGCTTGGACTCCATCCCCTCTTCTATTTCTGAAATAGAGACTTCTTTTAAAAAACATCATGCTGGTTCAGACTGCAGCACTACTGGACAAGCAGATAGAGAAAAGAGGACAGGCAGGTGAACAAAAAGTAGGGTAGCAGAAGGGCATAATCTAGTTGCTAAGGTGAAAGGAAGACATGCCCATAAATAACAGGCTAAGAGAAGGGAGTAGACTTTCAGAAAATACTTCAGTGATAGTGTTGGTGTGCACAAAATGCATCTGGAATGAGACATGCTTCTGGCAACAAGACACCAAGACAGTCCTAGACTATCAAGTACTTTCTTACCATCAGCAGAAGAAGTGAATTAGTAGCAGGAGTGAGCCCCTTTGTAACACACTGGGACCTGGGCCTGCTGAAGGAGGATTACAGCTGCTCAAAATGAATCTCTTTTTGTTGAACTTCTCATGCAGTTCTTGGAGTATACTGAAAAGAGGCTAGTTCAGCACATTCGAGAAGACTGTCCCAGGTCTAATGTTTGTGGGGAGTTAGTTTTGCTGGTTTATTTGCTTGATCTGAATTTTAAATGCTCTGATTAGAACCTGTCTGTGAAGCACAATGGAGTCAACAGCAAACCTCGTTTACTTCAGGATGTTTTTGACCTTGCTGCTGGAGAGGAGTCTATTAGCAGCAGCTTGGCTTGAGGTGGCGCAGTGCTTTTGACATGCACAGATTCTGGTTTTTTTTCTTTCCTTAATTGAGGACTCAAAGACTAAAATATCTACATTTAGTCATCTTCATGTGAGTTGGGTACCTACAGTCCCCACAATGGGGATCTTATCAGTACAGTCAGTCCCTGTCCATGCCATTAAGAGTTCTTGGCAAACCAGATTATTTTCTAAATCTTTTTGTTGTATTGGGAAGTTAAACAGCCTTGAACGTGGCTGGGTTGCTGATAGGTGCTGAGTGCCAAACTAGGTGCTTCAGGGTGTTATTCCAGGTTTTGATGTGCTGCACTGGGAGGTCTTGTATTGCATCTGCCACCTCCCTGTAGATGTCTCAGATCCTGTAGCATCTCAGGCAACATGAGAAGTCTCTGTGACGGCAATTGAATCACTCTCTGAGCTCAGGTGTTGACATCTCCGTGCAAACACTTCAGTGTAGGTCCTCCAGTCTTGAGCTGAATCTTACATAACACAGCTGTGTGGAAAATAATACAGCCAGTCTGCACAACAAGGCATTGCTGCACCTCCTACTTGTGTGGGGTGGGACAGCCATCCCCCACAGCACTCTGCTCAGCCTGCAGCTCAGCACTTTTGTCCCTGCATCCTTTCTTCTCAGTAGGGAAGTTCTTCCTCTTTTGCTCTGTTCAGGAATCTTTTCCAAGGAGTTCTGGGCCTTTCTGCTGGTGAAGATGAGTGAGATTCATGGTAGATCACCCCAGACTAGCCTTGTATACTGGACTGATTTGGTCTTTAGTGGTGTTCATGTCAGTGATGCTATTAAGTGTTATGACCTTTGGTAGGAAATGGAAATGTTTTTCCTGTAGTTGACAGTGGTCTCACTGCTGATACTGCAACTCTATGCTGTGACTGGTTTACCAAAAATGCTTGGGCTCCTACCACACTCCCCCAGTCCCCTCCCTTCCTCCTGCAGCTCTGCAGGAATTGTGCTGACAGCATTTTCTGAAAATGTCTGTACCCAGCATCCCTCCAAAAGGGGAATTTCCTGAGACAAAGAGGAAACCACAGTAGGAGGATCTGCTCAGGGCTGGTCAGAAGAAAGTATAGTTCTTAGGATCTCCTCTTCCCTGATCCTACTCATTTACACCATTAGGCACTATTTCATTCAGTGAAATACTAGGAAAAAAGGTATTGTAATCAGAAGTTTTTAGAAGGAAAAAATGGGCAAGAATATAAGGATACAACCCATTTTGAATAAGGAAGCTGTTGAATAATTACATTCCTGAAAGATTTCAGCTAAATGCTGCATAAAACTCGAGCACTAGAGAGTGCTGAAGTGAACGAATTGGATTCGCAACTTTAAGTCAAGTTACCATCTTTTTAATACATTTATGAAAGTGAGGGGTTCGTGAACAACCAGAAAATCTCCAGGGTTTTGTCAACCACCATGTAGCTTCACTATGACACCTTTTTTTCTTTTTCTGAAAATCTTATTGAAAGTCATGTGTAAACATGTTCCTGAGCATGTGCTGCCAGTTGCCTTCTGTAATTTCACAGGCAATAGGTGGACTGTGCCTCAAGAGCCAGCCATGCCAGCAAGCTCAGTCGTTGCAGATGGCTGAAGTGAGCACCCGTAACCCATACTGGGCTGAAGAAATGCACAGTGCTAGTACAGGAGGTAGGCACTGCTCACTCTCCACTGGGAAGAGTGAAGCCATGGGGCAGTGTCACTCCTCACTCTACTCTGCTGAAGCAGGCAAGTGCCTGGTGGCACATCAAAATGTCCAGACAGACTTTACACCCATGCGATTCACCCTGGTACCTCTACCCTCTGTATGAAGCAACACAGGCAGGAATGCCTCCTCCACTGACACACAGAAATACTCTGCATTAGCAGCACTTTCTTCCATTTTATTTCATCACGGAGCTTCTCGGAATATTTCGTTTGGTTTTGTTTTCATTGATTAAAAGTGCATAAAAAGGAAAGCAAAGTAGATTTTTGCTCAGCAACAGTCCAGATGAAGTAAGTTTTTTTAAAAAAATACATAAATAACTAAGCTATGGCTTGTCACTTAGAATGAGACAAAATATAAAAAATATATAATTGCTGTAAGATGTAACTGTTTTTTGTAACTTGAATAAAATGAAACACAAATAAAATTCTTGCTTCATTGTTTCTAGCTGGCTGCCCACAAGCCTGTAGTGCTTGAAGAGGATGTCAAAACAAGAGCTGGATGGGAACTTTTCAATTAAGTGTTTTTCATCAGAAAATGCTATTTCATTGAAACCAAAACTGTTCAAGGAAATATATATTTAGTTGAAACTTTTGTTAATAAGGTTTTGAGGTTCAGAATTATATTTCTGATTCAAAGGAGAAAGAAACCGACAGATAATCTTAATGCACAAGACTGAGCATCACCTGAGTTTGAGTCCTTTCACCAGGTGAGCAAATGCACCACTACCTTAATAAATGCTTTCTCTCTTTTCCCTCACTTTTTTCCTTGCAAATTTCAACAGCCTTTTGATCATCAGTATAACTAAAATAACTGTTGACATCTCGAAATGTTTTGCAAGCTAGAGTTCTCATTTCTAGTGAATCCAACTAATAGCCAAATGTATGAGTCTTCTTTGTATGCCTGTTCAACTCCAGTTCCAGAAAGTGTGAGGCCTACAAGAGATTAAAATAAAAGCTTACATTGGAGAAATTACCACAGAGAACATCAATATAAGTTCTTGAAAGAGGTCTGTGCAACTCAAAGGGTGACTAAACACTGTTGTCCTTCATTTTTGGAAGTGTCTGAAACGGACCATCAAGTAGTTACCCAGCAGCTGGTTTTGGGTGAGCAATCCAAAGTAATCTCTTCAGGGCATTCAAATATGAGGTATACCAGACTAAGGAGTCAGAAAGTATCCACTGTATCACGCAAGTTGTTGGCAAGCAAACTCAGGGGGATCTTTGTGATCCTAGGAAGAAAGCATCACTGATGGGGGCTGGGTATTACAGAGTCATAGAATATGCTGAGTTGGAAGGGACCCATCAAAGTCTGGAAAATCAAGTCTGACTCCTGACCCTGCACAGGACACCCCAAGAATCACATTCCGGTGCCTGAGAACACTGCTTCTTAAACTCAGACAGGCTCGATGCTGTGGCCACTTCTCTGGGAAGCCTGTTCCAGTCCTCAATCACCCTTTGGGTGAAAAATATTTTCCTGATATCTAACCTGAGCCTCCCCTGACTCAGCATCCAGTCCCCAGAGGCTGGGGCTCTTAGATGTTGAAAGCCATCCCAACACTACCATGTTCATTTTAAAAGAGTTTGGGATTTCACTTGTCTGTGCCTCTTCCCTCATTAGCTTTGTAGGTTGTGCTTTTTGTATTCTCTCTTCCTAAAGAAATAAAATGAGAAAGCACACACAACAAAAACAAGATGTTTAAGATACCAAAGACTTGTATAATACCTAATCCATTTAGTTGTAGTTTCATAATTTGACAAATCTCTTTTCCCAGAGTGGGAGTCCTGAGTTAGGAAATGCTGTGACTGGGGTGATCTGGATTTTGAAGACCACTGGAGAACAAATCTGACTCTTACAAACAGTGATATTTTCTGGAACTTCAGTGGCTTTGTCTGTTATTGAAACAACATAGCTTTGTTAATCTTTGTTAAGCAAATTTCTCTCTTTACGTTTGCAAGGAAGTTGTGTTTTCTGCAGTGGGGGTGAGAAAGTTTGACCCAACATTCCCAAGTTAACCTTGGTCAGCTCTTGCATAGGAAGATCAAAATGTCACATCTGTACAGAACTCAGGACATGAAGGATCTATGTTCAGGAAATTAGTGGTCAGTTTAATGCAAAACCCTTATGGCTTGCCAGTGGAGGTAGACAGGTATGTAGAATATCATGATTGATGATCACAATGGCTGGTGATAGACTGGGGAGACCTAACATTGACATCTGACATCAGGCCATTATCCATCATAGCTCTGACTTCCCTCTTCTGATTACTAGGGGGTTGAATTATTGAGCAGACCTAATTCATGGCAAGCTGCCACTTGTGTTCCTGGGAAGGGTGAATATAATAAGAAACAAATGCCTAAAACTACAATTTCGTACTCTCTCTAAGTCTCTCCCATTGTGCTTCCCTGCTGGGTAAAAAAAATGCAAAGGGGGGAAAATTAACGAAATGCCAAATGTTTTTGCATGGCCGTGACAAGTACTCAGAGGCAGTTAGACTTCCTGTCATCAAAGAACCAGCATCAAAAAAATGTTAAGGCAGTGGAAAGGCAGCACCTTTGAAAAGGAGAAGGCTCACTTAAAAATCTGGCAGGATCAAACCCTCTATTATAGTCCTCTCTTCACCACTCAAACTCCTCAGACAATGAACATGAACTTCTGGGACTATAACCGAATGTAAAATCATCAGCAAAACCATGCTCCTGTCACGTAATTTATTTGCATGTGCATCAGTGTAGAAACACTGGCACTTGCCCCATCTATGTTCAAAGCCCAACTTCTCTGTCACAGAGAGCCAGGAACTGTGGTTTTCAATCCAAGGGTGTTTCAGACATTTCAGCATACATTTTCACCACAAAATCAAAACGAAAAGTTCAGGCTTTCAAGGTCTCCCCCCTGCAGGATCATGGCTCAACAGCAAGACACGGTGGACGAGACAATGCCAGTGGTGGAAGATTCAGCTGCCTGTGGGACACAAAGTGCTTGCCTCCAGCTCTAAGCCACATGCCAGGCACTGCCCCTATGCCAGGGACCCTGAGAAGGATGGAAGGAGGCCAGGGTGCCAGGGAGGGATGTGCCAGGAAAACACAGCCCTACTGCACCCTCCCACAGCCTGGCTCCAGACTTCTGGCTCTTTGCAAGTTAAATGAATCAAGCATGATCAGGAGTAAATGTGATCAAATAACTGATTCATAAATAGTCACCTGATCTTTTAAGAGAGGGTGAAGGTTTTTTTCTGTGTAAGTTAACTACCAATGGGGTAATATCATCTCTGAGTCAGCACCGAAATAAATAATTATCTCTTGCTATAAAATTGACTTCATTCTGGTTCCTTTTTATTAAAAGTGTCTATAAATTTTCTTTGCATAAGAAAGGAAGCAATAACAAATCAGCTACAACTATGAAGTAATACTTTTGTTTCAAAAATAGATTCTAATGGAAAATCCACTTTGCTTCTATTCAGAGGTGTTTTCAATTATCTTCAAAAATGAGATCGCTGAATGGTGCAAACTCTGCCCTCAGTGATGTTGATACATTAAAGTCAATGAGATTACATATGTTTGAATGATGGCAGAATACAGCCCTGCATGTTTATAGTAAATGCATTTGTCAAAGCATTCCAAAGGATAAAAAGTTCATAAATAAATGCAGACTCTGTACATATCAGCATTTTTACTGAATGAATGTATATAGTTTTAAACAAGCTCATACAAAGAGAAGTGGATTTCTGGCTGTTTCCTTCAAGTGACCTTGCACACTTCGTAAGTTTGCCTATCCAAATCTTATCTCCCATTCTTCCATGTCTAACTTCAGCAAAATACATGAGGAAAACTCCTATAAAATTTCAGTGATACAACTGTCACATTAACAGTGTATACATTTCTATTTTGAGAAGAAAAGCTTTTTGTTTTCTGATTAATTGTCTTTGACAGACTAATCTAGGAGCATGAATAGATTCTATTATAGACTATTAACTCTCTAACAGTCCTGGGGCTGGGACTGTTTCCAGGAGGCAGGTCTCCTTTTAATCCTACCAGACCTTAGTGATATTTTTTGTATTAATATTAGCAGTGGAATTTTTAAAAATTCAATATTAATGGAATCTTCATTTCTTCCTTATTTCCCACATACCATGCTTTTCCATGAGAATCATGACTCATGCCAACAAATGCTTAGGGAATATCTTCACCTTGTAAGCTGCAAAATACATTCTACCATCCAGTTAATTTATGGCAGCAATCTAGAAGTCTGCTGAGCTGGACACAGCTAGCTGGCAATGCGTGCATTGTTATTAAATCTGAGAAACACGTGACAGTAATCTCAAATTAATTTTTGAGAGAAAATGCATGCAAATTGCAATAACTTATAATAAAGAAATTCAAGAAAATGGTATGATACGTATTTGCAAAAGTTTATTTTTGTGGTAGTTTTATACACATTAATTGGTTGTTCCTAATTTTATTAAGTGATTGAAGTAGAGATGACACGAGTAGAGAGACCTGACTACTGAATGTACTGGGGCAGAAGTCCTTGGCTTGGAGCTGACCAGAGGGTTTGGATAACCCTGGTGACAACTCCATTTAGCAGAAACACCTTCAGGGAGCTGAGGCAGATTGTTGAAGTCACAGGTGTCATTTTGTGAGGCTGCTAACTCGCGCAAAAACCACAAACTGTCAGGTCTATGCCAGGCCTTACCTTGAATAGTCTCGTGTAAAGGCTGGGTGTCTGTGAAACGCTGGCCAGGGTTTTCTAACACACTCTCCCAGATGGGGAATATAAAGATTGTGACATACCGGAAAGAGAGAGTTTCTGCAGATGGTTTTGACAAAAAAAATGAACATTGTTTTAATCAGAATTTTCCATAGGAAAAATTGCCTTTTGATGAAAAACTCCATTCGAAATGTTTAGAAGCTAGTTGGGTTTTTTAGCAGCAGGTAATGACTTGCCCTCACCAAAAGTTGCTTAAAAGTTGTGGGTTTCTAGCATCACTGTTTCAAAGAAAAGGAGAAGGGTTCAAAGTAAAGATGTGTCTTTTGGAAGAATTAATTTAAATAAAGTTCCAGTTTATCTTCAAAAAATAATGGTTCTGATGGAAATCTTTTGGCCTCTTCTTTGCAAAGAATAAATCTCCCTGGAAGTTGTCAGAGTAAATCCCCCCAAGTCATTTACAGCAAACCCCTACAAAATATTTTTAGGAAATGGAAACACCATAAAAATAATTGTAAGTCAGCCTCTAAATGTTTGTAAGGTTTTCTGTGTGCCATTCTTTTGAAAGCCCCAGTAAGTGCATGGCAAAATTTTGATAAGAGCTGCACATCTGACAGCCCAAGCCTGAGCAGTTGGTAATGTCATATGGTACCTTAAAACCTTTGTGGGTACAGTGTGGGGATGGGTTGTGTGGGACAGTTTTCTTCAATGCTGGTTGTAGGGGACTGGGCAGTCTGCAAGGCAGGAGTTGTTTTTAATTTACAGAAATCCATAGTGCATACTCAGAGGAGGGATATGTTTTCCTGTGAGAGGTACCCTGTCCAGTTACTGTAAATCACTGGTTTTCCAGCTGTCCCCCAGCACCTACAATCCTCAAACTTTTTCCAGGACACAGTACCCTCTGTTCACACTAAATATAACTAGTGAGGAGGAGAAATTGCCTATAAAATGCTGCATATTCTGCAAACTCTGACTTCATGGCCTCCTGCCCTTTGCTACTATGGCACTGGAGGACAGTGAGAAGAGCAGCCTGGGTGCCTTGTCTGTTTAGGCTCATGGACTTCCATGTCCACCTAATCCAGTTCACATATAAAATGTGGGACTGTCCCTATTTTTTGGGCTGCCTAGTCCACAGGCAGTTTGCAGATGCCTGGAATCACCATAGATTTTACCCAAATCTGTGCCAGTGTGTGTGCTTGTGCAGTCTGCCCTGTGTGAATGCTGGCCTCCCGCTTATCCTCAGCAGCTCTGGACAGATGTTTTTCAGAAGGTCTGAAATGGTTTGGGATAAAGACAGAGACAAGTTAACCCAGCACACTCCATGTGGCTGCTTGAGATAAACACCACAGTTGCTCAAGATGTGCCAGCATCTTGGTCTGCAGAGAAGACTTTTTTTATGGAACTAATTACGACAAATTACTTATTGTTGCCATTATTTATTGACTAAATATAAGTTGATTGTCTCCTTAAGCTGATCTTCACTCCTCAAGTCTGCTCTGATAAGAGATGTGTATAACTTGCATTGCCTGAAGGTCACTTAGGGGCATTCCACACAGGAGGTCTCTCCCTGTCTCTTCATTCCTTATGTTCCCTTGCTTCAAAAGGATCTATTTTCTTCCTAATCTGTATCCAAGAGTCAATTATGACCTTCTCACACAAAGCCTGGCTGGATTTGCTGGTGAGCTGGGAAAGCAACACATTCCCATGCTCCCCATCAGGCGGGGTGCACAGAGCCTGCCCTGGTCCCTGCACAAAACTCTTGTGGAAAAATGTGGTTTATTTGTATTGGGCATCAAGTTTGGTGACAATTTTAAGCTCAGAGAAGCACTGAGAGGACACAGAGAGAATAAAGAACTGCCTATAATGGGACCAGAAATCAGCCTGTTGTGTCTGTGCTCACATGCACAGTACCAGCATGGGGACCACATGCTTCCTCCTGCCCAGGAATGGAGGATGGAGCTCTTTGCCCAGAGCCCCAAGCCCTCCTCTCTTTTGGCTTCTTGCAGCGTACAGAGCTTACAGTATCCCATCAAGAACAATTTAAGTCAGGAGAAAAAGGCACATAACAAAGCGCTTATGTGGTTTATTGGAAGTCAGGGAAGCCTTGGTTACAGAGTGCTGTAGTTTTGTCATCCTTGTAATTTTAAAATTCAAGATTATTTTCCACCATTAAATATGTCAGGCATAACTCCTGATCTACTCTGAAGTTCACCTTCCCAGGGGAACAAAGCTTACATCTGTCCCATTCATCAGTTTCTCACTTTAGGTCTCACAGTAATTTTAGCACTCATTGGTAATTTTATTGAGATTTGAAGGGAGGACAGAGCCTTCATGAAACACAGGGGCTTGGAAGAGAAGAGAAACACCAGAGAGGAGCTGGGTATTAATGAGAGCCATGCTGGCCACCAGGCTTCACTACTAGTGCTGCTCGTGTGAAAAAGCCCAGGGTATTTCTTATCCCCCATTCAGCTTGCCTGGCAGGTACCTTGCAGCCTAGCAGGCATTTCACTTTTCTCACAGCCCAGCCCAGTAATGTGAGCAGTCATGAAGGTGGCCTGGTTAGAAGGAGAAAATTACTGAAGAGAAGAAATCATCTGCTGAAAAATACTGACAGAGAAAGGTCAGCCAGCCTGGGACTGCTGGTGAATGGGATTCCCCCTGAGGATGTGGCTTGTGAACTAGAAGCATCCCTGAAAAGTGCAGCCAGGGTACCTAGAAATTGCAGACATCCTGAATTACCATAGATAAGCAGAAAAACAAGGGACTGAAAAAGCAACTTGTCATGTGAGAAGGTGAAAAACAGTCTGTGAAAATAAAATTGCTCTCAAAGAACAGAAAACATCATAATGCATTGGCAGTTATAAGTGAAATCATACATTAACAGCACCTATTGACTGCTTGAAGTAGGATGCCCTATGCCCTCCTATGTCTGTATTTGATTTTTAAAAAATGTATTTTTTATCCAAAACTGAGCACCTGTCTCACTCAGAGCTTCCCACCTGAATCCCACACAAACTTTCTACATGATCTTGCACTCTCACTAGAGGTGCCTGACTAGCCCCTGGCTGACCCCATGAAGTGAGACTCACTCTTTTATCTTTTTGGTTCAGTCTGTTGTCCCCTCTTTTGGCGATGGCTGGGTGTGCAGTCCCTACCTCAGACTAGTTTGTCTCCTGTCTTTTGAGATTTTCTTCTGAACTCTAATTTGTTTATATTGACATTATATATATTCATTATTTTGCTAATGACAAGTCGTGGTAATTGGAAAGAGTACATAACTACTTGTTTGCCACTGCTACTGATTGTACTACAATACTAATTAGCGTGCTGATTGATCAATACTATACTATTGATTGAGACTGAAATTGAGTGATGTTAGTAATATGTAATAGCTTGAGATATATATATATATGTGTGTGTGTGTCTGTATTTCCATTCATATTCACTTTATTATTCATAGGTATATTTGCTAGTGGTGATTTTTGTGGTATTTGTGATAGTCTGTAATTAAGTAGAGAGATTAACCAGAAAAAGGCCTCCACATCCTCGTGATGCCTTAGGATTTTTATATATTTTTAGACTTTAATATTTTATATATTTGTAGATTTTTTAATATATAGATGCATATTTTCTCACACTCGAGGTAGCAGCTAACAGTTTCTCACAGTTTCTCATGGTTTGTGCCACATTCCTAAATTTTGTTTAACTGTCTTTTCAATGGACAAGATAGCATCAAGGACATTGTGTTTGGGACACATGCATCTGGACTGGAATAACAAGGCAGAACAAGATAGAAGGCCCAGAACCCTTGGAGGTGCTCCAATGGGGCATTTCTGAGGACGCTATCAGGGTGGTACCAAGGGCAAAAGGTTCTCAGGTTGGATATATCCATTAGATATGATAAGTAGTATTATAAAATTGTAAATGTGTGTGTGTGCGCCTATATACTTCATGCACCTGAAAGCTTTCATTAAAGAACTGCTCTCTACTTTACCTATACTAATATTGTCTCAAAAGGTTTTTTTCCTCAATTTTAGGCAACACTTGAGTATTGTGGAATCCTACAAAACCATGGTGACAACCTCTACGCTAACCCCTCAGGTCATGGCACCTCATCAGGACCCAGTGTTCTCTCACTGCAGGGAGAAGCGACTGTCCAGCAGGTGATATTTTTCTAAGGACAAAAACACACTGCAGAGAGAAATGCCTATTTTTTCTTCTTTTTAAATAGGTTCTTTTTTTCAAGCGACAGCAGTGGTGAACATAGGTTAAAGCAAACTGTGATACGCTACAAGTGATGCATCATCCTCTGAAACACACCTGCTTGGGATGAGTGCTACTGGACACATGACAATTTATTCCCTTCTGGTGCTATAGAAATTCATCTATTAATTATTTTTTCCCTGGACTTTCATTGCAGCTTTCTGTTGTTATGAGTGGCTGGAGAGCTTTGCCCCTGAAATCCCAAAGCAGAGGCACTGGATTTCTCTGCACGGGAGACCAGCATGCTCCATGCAGAAAAGTGGGTGAGCCAGGCTCCGCTTTCATCACCCGCTCTTCAGATGACCTCTTGCAGCCCTCCTGTGGAAATGTCATAAGCCAGAGCCACCGTGTGGTGTTTTCTTCTCTGTGTTCAGTCCCTTGATAAATCTTCCTACTAAGGAACTGTAGCATGTAAATATCAAAGCCAGTGACATATCAAGCAAGTATTTTTTCACCCAGTTTACTCTATTCACATGATTTTCACAGGAATTCAGAAATCTTTCTTACAAAGGAAATAGAAAGACAAAGCTGCCTGAAAGGAAAAATATTCTTAATTCCTCTAGTCTGAGACCTTCATAGTATGAGTAAGTTAGCAGCTGGCCAAATAAGGCTAGTTTTAAAAAGCTGCAAACACATAGCCTTCCAGCCAAGGGCAACAATTTCACTCTTGAATGAATTGTGGATAAATGAATCAGGCTTTCAAATGTCTGTCACTGCCAGCTTGCTCACCTACATGAAACTGGCATACAACAGTCTGTAGTGGGATCATCAAGGCTAGATGCATCCCAATGCAAAACAGAGTGATGAAGTCCTGTGCTGTGGGAGGTCTTTTTGCATTGGACTACGTGACAGGGACATAGTGGCTGTTGAAGAGCCAATGCTCTGTGCTCCCTGGGCTTGTGCCAGAAGGGCAGTGGGGGCCTGGCACTGGGATTGTGGCACTGTGACAAGAGGGGATGAAACCGCAGTCCCTTTGAGGTAACTCACTTTCACAGCACCTTGGGACAATGATCCATCTCCAATCTGTCAGGATGCAGCAAAGCACAGTTAGTTGTGAGCGGGGCAGCCAAGCATCTTGGACAGTTGGTGTTTGATGTTGGAGTGGCTGCTGTAGCACATGGGGCCTTGAGAACCTCCAACAGGGACCTTAAATCTGATCAGAAAGATCTGAACCCATGCCTGAGCAGAAAGAGGACTTCAGTGAGGAAGCTGTTGCAATTTAGGAATGGTATTTCCCAGTTTAGTGCTCTCACTGTGCTGGCACTCACTTTCTGCACCCCCCATGCTCCAGGAAACAAAAAAGGCAAAGATTATGGGTTGAGACCAGAACAATTTACTGGAAACAGCAATGAGATAAGGAGACCAACAGTAACAGCAACAATACTAATAACAAAAGCGTACAAAAAGAGAGGGTAATTTACATGCAAAATGCTCACCAAGCCCAGGACAATGAAAACCAGTGGTGGATGGATGCTCTGCCTGGTACACTTCCCTTACAACTGGGAAGGAAGGCTTTTCTTTCCAGAAGCCAGAGAGAATCCCTTTCCCCCATCCATGGCAATCATGTAAGATGGTAATAACATTAGGATCTTGGTCACACCCACATGGGTTCAGGCTCCATCCCCTCACAGCTACTGTGAAAAATTAACCCTATCCTTGTCCAAAATCAAGACAGTAACATAAAGAGGAAAACAGCTTTGGGGCATCATTTGCAGAGAAGCTGCAAAGATCTGTGCCAGGCTTTCACCTCCGCTCTCTCCTGTCTTTTCCCACTTTTTCTCCTCTCCTCCACCACACTTCCTGTTTTTTTCATCCCTGTAGTTTAAAATAGCAATGTTGCCTTTTCTTGCTTTGATAGACTTTTATAGGTATATACTATATATATTTAAATCAATATAAATGAACCTTATCTATACATCATTGCATATTGAGAATACAGTACAGGCAACATATATATGTTGTATATGATATGCATGATACATGTTAAATAAACAGCATACTGATATATATTATATATCAGTATATATATTCCAGGTGTATATAAGTGTGTGTGCATATCTTTTTTTATATATATACTTAAAATTTTGTAAGGCCCACAGCTTTATTAGTTATGCTTGGAAAGCCTAACAAAACAGATAATTTTTTCTATCATTGGTTTAACTGGAATTTATTAATACTGATTACTACTGGTAAGTTAAATAAGAGACTGATTTAACTAGGGCAGGGCTCCCATTAGATTTTTACTTGCATTTTCTACCCTGTTAAGCATCACAGCTGCAGTTAAATCAATTGGCACCATCTGTCAGGATTCGTATTTTCAGTTGCTTATCAGTAGTACCTAATCTCAGTTAATGTTTCAGCTCATGCTCTGTGTTTCAGCTCCACTCTATGCCAGTGGCTGCATATAGGATTTCCAGTTCTTTTATCAAAACGTAAGCATGAAACAAAAACTGAATGAGGGTCTCCAGCAACAGTATTTTTTTCTCCTAAAGCAACAGGAGTGGGGCAGACCTGTGCCCTGTCAGATGCTCTGTATTCCCTGCAGAGCTGTGTGTAGCAAGAGCCAAGTGCATACTCCCAGGGATATGCCAGCTCTTCTCTTGGGGTACAGTAGTCAAGGCAGGTCAGTGAGAAAGACGGAGAACAGGAGTGAAATTTTCTACATGATGAAGTAAAAGCAAATTTTACCTTATCTGTAAGATACCCAAAGTATTATGTATGCTTTGTTTTTTCAGCGGTATCAAACACTGAAGTCAGAGGAGCTGAAGGCACCAAGAACTTCAGCAAATGAGGCCCAAAGGGCATCATTACAGAGAAAACATCTGTGCACTCACTGAGTGGGGCAATAAACCATGGTAAGCCCAGGAGACACCACCCAGCACTAACCATCTTCCATCCCAGTGCAAAATTGCAGCCTGTGTTTATTCCAAGATGTCATGGGAAGACTGCTCCCCATCCAGCCCTGACCAAGTGTGTCCACAAAACTCTCACACTCTTGAATAAGCAGCACATGCTTGTGTCCTCAGTTTCCTGCCTGCATGGAGACCTCTTAATCACCTGTGGACCACCCGTCTCCTCTCCTGCAGACCCCTCAGGACAGGACACAACCACTTCTGTCTTCGCAGAGACATCAGCACAGGGGCAGCCAAGGCAGCTCTAAGGGCTCCTCTGGCCCTTGTCATCGGGTAAGTAACAACTTCGTACAATGTAACTGATTACAGAAAGCACATGGGACATACAGTGTCGGGAAAAGCCTTTGGTGGATAGAAAAGGGCTGATCCTCAGTGCATGGCTGTCTGGTGATGCTTTGGTGAGCAGTCTGAAGGCATTTTGTGTTTTTTATACAGGTTTCTCCCATGTTTTGCATAGAAAGTCTGTTTTTCTACAAAATGAAAAGCAAATAGAAGTGTTACTAACTCAAAATGCAAGTCCTCATTTTTACAGCGATCTTCCTGAGAAACAGGAGGAAAACAAAAGCCTACATCTTCTTCATGGCCCTGAGAACAAATGACAGAAATCACTAGTTCCTGCTGAAGGTGAGCAGAATTGATTTGCAACCAGAAGAAACTGCTTAGCTGTGCATGAGAGGCTCAGTCCTGCTGTGCTGACTCAGGCAAATCTGCTGCTTAAACACACAGCCTGATGCTTCAGATAAGGTATTTTTCCAGTGCTCAAGATCTGTTCAAAACCAGAGCAATGACTCTGTGCCCTGCTTGTATCACTATGTGCACGTGTGTGCGTACATCTCCATGGTGGAGCATAAGCGGGCTTCTCACAGCCATGGGAGAGCTGTGCAGCAGGCAGTCTGGCTTTTTAAAGGCATGTGTCTGCAGTCACTGTCACCGAGCCCAATTCAAACATAACCATTCATCTTTTCAAACTGCCTGAAAAATCAAACTCAGCTATTCCACTGTGCCCACAGGCACCCCTCTGAGCTGGTCACACCATATGCAAAGGTAATCCAGACACTGCCCTCAAAACCCATATCCTCTGCTAAAATATTGGTCTCCCAGAATTTCAGAAACTGGGGGCAAGAGGCAGAGTGGTTATTTTTCCTAAAGGAAAGACCATTATGAAATGGTCCTGTCTGTGGAACCCTATAGATATTTACCAGGACCCATGATGTGTATGAAATGCAGAGTGACCTGGAGAGGGGAGTGGGGAGTGGGTGGCAAAAGTTGCAGATTACACCAAATTATTCAGGATACTTAAACCTGAAGCTGACTTTGGAGATCTGCAAAACTACTTCATGGTGTTGAGTGACAGGGCAATAAGCCAAAAAGCTGATAAGCACTAAAAAAGGCTGATAAACACTGAACAATACACTCAGGGAAAAAAAACCTTATGGAATGATGAGCCTTCCTTGCTTCTCCTCAGGAAAGCAGCTTTGTCATCACTGTTAAAAATTCTCTGCAAACATCGGTCAATGCTCAGAAGTTCTTAAAAGGCAAATTGAATGTTAGGACTTCTTAAGAAAGTGTGGAACACAAAATGAGGTTCATCATTTTGCCAGAGAATAAGTCCATGTTGTCCCTCAAAATCGTTGTGCAGGTCTGGTTATGCCATCTCAGATACATAGGAAAAAAAAACGAAAAAGCAAAAAAGGGTGACTGGAAGGATCCTACAGAGATATGGAGTAGCTTTCACTGATGGACAGCTAAAGCCTTAGTGTGTTCTCAGTATCAAAAAGCAACAACCACAACAGAAGTCTGTGGAAATGAGGGTGCAAAACAAGGGGCAAGGTTTTAATCCCTGCTGCTGGGTTCTGCAGGAGCCATGAGTGCAAAGATGCCACTGGTTGGTGAGACAAATTCACAGAGCTTTGTTTCCATATGTGATTGCCGGGGTGCAGCTCTGGCTTGGGAGGTCGCATGTCTCTGACCACTTGAGGTTACATGAGATTTTTCTGTCCTTTCCCTACTTTTGTACTCCACTTTGTATTTTTGCTGATGGCCACTTCCACAGGCAAGACACTCTCCAGGCAGACCCTTGAGCTGACCTTCCCTGTCCCTTCTTCCATTACACATTCTTGCACTGAGAGTATATGGACAGAGAAAGCTGTCGAGATATATAGAGGTAACCTAATATAGTTTAAGCAAACTAAAGACAAATCTTGCTTGTGCTCTCTTAACCTAGATGTATCCACTGAAGATAATCCTGTTTCCTCAAGGATTCATCACACACCTTACAGATTCATATTGATTTATTTGCTATGATTTATTCGTAATCTAGAGAAGTGGTTGATATAGTCACTGTTTGCGAAACCATTACAGAAGCCTCACTTTGATGGCTTCTTTCTCACCAGAATTCAAGTTTAAATATAATATGAATTATTATATTGTGCCTCAAGGATTTTCTATTTTGATTTTTTCCTTTTTCTTTTCACAGTCTCAAGGGGGAATGAGCCTGTGGCAGTGTGTGAATGAAGGTGTAACAGTGCAGTCTTTGATGACTTTTGTATGTAGTCTCAGCAGGAGACTGTACTATTTTCCCTAAAATAAGTCTTACTATTGCCTTGCCTTATTTAAAAGTTTGTGGGGACCCATTTTTATCCTAATAAATGGTTATTGGTGTCTTTATCCAGAAGTGAAGAAACATGAGACAGCCTGACACTTAGGGAGTGTGGAAGTCCTTCACTTCAGCATTTAGAGCAGAACCTGCTCTGATTCATAGGGCCACAAAAGCCAGGTTCATCAGCTCCTGCTGGAACCTGCTAGTTTTTGATTACACAGGTAATCTGACAGTGCATAGGGATAGTCAAATCTGGTCTTGAACTGTGGGGTTTTTTTTAAATTCTTGCTGATTGCACATATGATGCCCCCTTGAAGGCAACCGAGCTACCCTTGGGTCATCATCACTGCCTGGAAGAGCACCTGTTGGTGGATAAAACTGTTGTCTATGTATTTAACTAGCTCGTTGTTGCTGTTGGGTTTTGTTTGAAATTTGTTTTGCTTATTTGGAATAATAGCATGAGTGCCCATAAGATTGTCCCTGTTTTGTGTTTAAAAGATACATCATTATTTTTTGTTCCCCTAATGTATTAGAACACTTTTAATCCTTCAGGTTTCAATAAAATGTATAAATATAGTTGACAATAAAACAGCTCTGCTGGTTTCATTTTTTTATTAATGGTGCTAGTTTATCCCTATTAAAGTCCATAGAGTTCTGGCAGAAGAAGCAGCAAAGAGATCATCACAGTGGAAACTACGCCCATGTGAAACTGGGTACTAAAAGCTGTACAGTGCTCTAAACATGCTCCTAGATTGACTGTAGGCAGCTATTTTTCAGAAAGATTGCTCATGGCTTTTTACTGTGTAAAAACCATGTGACGTTTGAAATGGTTAATGAGTGGAAGATAATATGTAGGGGTGGGGTAACTCAGCTCATAACTTGACACAGGGGTTTATGCGAATAGAGCATCGAGTGTGGTGCAGTATAAGAGTGAACTGAGGCCAGCAGTGGTTTCTCACTTTAACACTCTTTTTTTGGGTGTTCAAAGCGCCTGCAAGTTCATTCACTGAAGCTTTTAGAAAACATCTCTCACACCTTCCTAACACTGTACCCATGTTTTACGAAATGCTTCAGTACCCCTTTCCCACTCTTGGCCAGGCATTAGCAGAAAAGCTATTGGTGCATCTGGTAATAGCTTACTCATAGGAAAATGCCGATAAGCTGAGGAAACACAAACAATGTTAAAGAATGGAAAGGTGACGGAAGAGGTGTGATCAGCGCGTCACGTCACTCTGCCTCTTCTCATCATGGGAGGAAAAAAGTGCTTCAGAGAAGATCGTATGTCTCCAAAGGGCTCTCTGCAATGTGCAAAAGAATGGCTGTTTCAAGAAATATTTTTTCACTCTCTCCCCTGGGGTTGGCATAAAAGCCGATGCAAATGCCATGGGTCCTGGGACAAGGGAGGGCTGAGGGGGCCAGTGAGGGGGCTGTGGTGGGAAAGGCACCATGTGTTGGGCATCCCTCTGCCCACAGATCCAGGGAGGGGACTCCATCAAAAAAAACCCCAGGGGCTGTGTTACTTTCAGTAAAAAAAGTTTTGTTAGGAAGTTCATGCAGTGACTCACCCCAGTGACATGCATTTTGTCCATGTGCCAGTGGGTGGCATGGGGAGTCAGAACATTGTGTGCATCCTAGCAGAAAGTAGTGGGCTGAGGTGGCGTGGAAAGTCAGCAGTCAAGGTTTGCTGTGCCAGGCAGCGGAATCACATTGCTGCCTCCATGGCACCTGTTTTGGCATGAAGATGCCAACTACCTCCCACTGCTCCATGGCATGGCATAGTAGTCTGGCAGGGCATGGGCATTCCCAATAGGTACAGCTGCCCTATAGACACACACTAGCATCTGATCTGCATGCCCTGTGCCAGGAAAAGTTCCAGGGTCAGCCCTTGCCTGCACTCCTGAAGCTGCCTGCAGGGATTTGGCTGCTCAGACAGGGGCTGCTGCAATGTCACCAGCTGCCTAATGGCAATCTGCATTATCCTTCAAAGTCACCAATACTCTAGGTATTTGATGTAGAGAAAGCAGGGAGAGAAAACAGTGTTTGTGGAGGAAAGAGGGGACAGTCTAACAGACGTGCTGCTCCTGTGTGTGCTGGGTGTGTCACCCTGTGCTGAAGGCAGCAGAAAGCACAGACCCCGAGAACAGCTGGGAAATGTTGAGTGGAGGAGGTCCGTAAAAGCACCCAGCACTGATGGGGGAGTGAGACCGAGCACCCTGGGTGGGAACAACCCCTGGAGACCATCAGTCCACCCCACTGTCATGGCCATGCCCAGCCTCAGTCTTGTGTCACAGCTCAGTGAGCATGAGAGTGGCATTTAAGAGAGGAGTAAGTACTGCAGTTGTTGGAATAGAGATGATATCCCCTTCCCGAGCATCAAGGCTGGCACAAAGGCACAAAGGCAGGTGCTCCAGCTCACAAGGCTTGTGGCCAGCCAGCAAAAACAGCAAGGAACAGCACAGTTATCAGCTCTACCAGCTTTCCAGATGTCTTTCCATATATGTTAGCTAGAGTGCTTCTGGAAACTAAAATCTGAACTTGGATCAAAGCCAGGATGTTGTTCTGCTTTCTGTGCTTTTGAAAGAGGACTTTTCATTAATTGTATTCTTGAGATGCTAAATGACTGGGTGATTTTGTCATGAGATTCCAAGTTACTCAATCCCTCTGCCCCATTTATTTAACTGTGCTTTGAATTTCAAACTGTGATCCACAAAAGGACAAAACACAGGGAGGACTGTAGCCAGTATAGCACCTTCTGTGTACATGTGCTCTTTGCAGGGCCATAATCACTGCCCAGCTCCTCTTGTGAGGTGACATCTGCCAGGGTAATTAGGGCAAATCCATGCTTGGCAACAAGCAGCCCTGTCTCACTGCAGGTTGCTCCAGGTAATGAACTTGCCTGAGCTGTTAAGAGACATGCTTTCCTACCAAACTACCAAGACTTAATGGGGAAAAAATTAGTGTTTCCTAGCTGACACTAGGGAAAGAAATTACATTTTCCCGTTTTATCAGTCATGGACTCTCTGCTGAGTGTATGGATACCAAGGCAGTGCTAATGTTGGCACTAAAATAGCCACCAGAAGTCTTGCAAACCAGCAGTGTTAAGGGAAATGCCTGGTCTTAGGTCTACATTCCTAGGCTGCATTGACATCAAGAGAAGCCTCTGATGGGGCTAGTTGAGAATTTTTTTCTGGAATGATTTCTCTCCAAATATGCAGCTTTGTTTTATAAGCTGTAAGAGAAATTAAAACAGAAGCACCTTCTGCTGTACCACACACCCCAGGGGCTGTTTCTGACCTGAACAACCTCTCCCAGGCTTTCTTCCCCATGACAGCATGGCATCCCCAGGTTTTAGGGGCAGGAAGCGTCTTACTCTGTGTGGGTAGGGTGGGGGTACATGAAGCAGCCTGGTGTCCATGAGAAAGCCAGCTCCTCTGCTCAGGTCCCCATGCAGAAATTTGCCTGCCAATCAACTCTGCCCCTCTTGCAATGAGTTTGGGAGGTGGTGGGTAGCCCAGTGGCAGTCCAAAACTTGAGCAAACTGGGAAAGGGGCAGCTGTTTCTTGCTCTCCTTGCACTGGTATTGCTCCTGATGGCCAGTTGCCCAGATATGTGACTCTCTGAATGAGAAATTCCTGTCTATGTTTTTGTTTTTTCCCACTTAAAAAACCTCACAGAAATGAGATTTTGAGCTTTCACCAGTTTGAGTGTTTTGTTTAGCAACATGCTTTGAAAAGTAGGGAGGAAAACAGACATAGCTATTTTCATCTTACTCCAGTTTGGTTTTGATGTGGATTTGGAGCAAAACCTGGAGTCATTCACTTTACCCTAAGCTGCTGATGTGCCAAAATACTGCAGAATCAGCACTGCTGAAAGCAGGAAGTAGCAGAAATTTCTGGAGTGAGACTATTCTCGTGACCATTCTGGGGCAGTTCTACAGATCCAAAAGTACAAAGTTCAGACAGAGTTCAAGTATTTCTTGAACATTTTATTGGAGTGAAACTCCTCAGCGTTTGCCATTTACTCACTGCTAGATATCTATAGCTAAAGGGTGTTGGCTGCCTCTTTCTCTTGTGTTCCGCAGTTATTCCCACCTTGTGTCATTAACCTAGATTCGTGTTCACATTTACAAGGATGTTGAGTCCCTAAAGGTCAGAGATTCAAAGGGCCAAACACATAGCAGATCTCCCAGGCTCATCTTAAGTACATTCCCCAGCACTGTAAGGATGCTCTGGTCCTGAACAATCCCTAAGGTAACAGCTGGTAGAAGGGATAGAAATATGCAAGCTATGGGGTTTGGTATGCTCAAGTCCTGGCTGTATAGTCTCTTCCCTATTTTTCTCAGCATTTGTGATAAGGATTTCCAAACAGTAACTCTGGCAAATACCTTTTGAGAGGCTCTTGTCCCAGAAGTGCAGGAAGGAGGGAAGAGAAATGCCTCAATGAAAAGGAAAGCTGTTCAGAAAAATACTGACTGAGTGTGGTCAACCAACTTCAGGGGCTCCTGGAGCTGAAGTGCAGTGTTGTGCATAGCCACTTTTCTGGCACTTCATGCTCCCATTCCCAGCCCCTAGCCCATGAGGTTGATTGCTGGAGCACATCAGGAATAGACAGCACTGACGTACTTAATGTTTGACGCTCCTTGGCTTTGACCAATCTACTTTGAGCCTTGCAGCATCTAAGGGCATGAGCAGGACGGTAACATTTATCTGGCTTTGGAGAAGTTGGGTTAAACTAAGCTTTCAAGTGAACTGTCTCTAAGCATGGACACATGAAGATTATTACTGGATTCTTTGTTTATTCTTGATGGCAGCCAGCTGGATCTCCATTTGTGATAACCTGATACTTCCCCTGTTACAGGTATAATTTTCCTGGGTGGGATACTTGTGATCTGTGTCCTTGGATGTTTTGGCTAATGTGATTTGTTCACACTAATAATAAGGTCAGGAAAAATACTCCCTGCTTTGCCATTGCAAAATAAAAAATCAGTCTTTCTTCAGCAAGTTCTGCTGCCTTGTGATTTGCAGTTGAGACTGAGAATTGTGACTTAAATCTCAACCCAGGGAGAGTTCTTATATTCTTATACAAAAGTAGTCACTGCATTAAAAAAGATCCCAGAAAAACTTAAACGTTGTGAGGTTCAGCAATCAGATGTTAGAAAAGGCTGGGGTTTAGGTTTTCTGTCAGCTTTATTCTTTGAAATCCTCTCCCTTCTTCTCCCTTCAGCACATCACACATAGCATTGTCTTTAATTACAGTACCTCATACTATTCAGAGGACAAGAGGATTACAGTTGGATATCTTTGATGCACATTGTCCAAAACACCAAAGGAGGCAAGTCTTTTCCAACCAGCCTAAACTCGAAAGGTCTCTCTTTGGGCTTTCCTCTGTGCCATTCCCTTGACCACAAGGGTGGTGTGTCATGCTGCCTTTTCTCCTGCTTCTGAAGGGTTTTGTCTCCACCCTTTCCCAGGCAGTGATGGCCTTTTATCCATCATGTTCAAGCCATGAGTGGCTTTGCCTGCCTGCTTAGCTTTGGGAAGTGACTTTTTCCTCTGTTAAGTTTTGGAGATCAGGTTTGCAGCAATAAGCAGCTTTGCCTTGCAAGTTCATCAGGGTGTTATGATGGTGATCATGCAAGTAAGAACTTTGCTGCACGTTGGCCATCTCTCTTCCAAGTAGGCCTTTGGAATGGACTGCTACTTATTTTCCTCATTGTTTCAAGTCTACATTTTTCACTATAGTAGCTGCTGCCTGCATATCCATCTGATTCTTGTATGTTCAGTAAAACAATCTGGGAAGATGTTAAATGTATGAAAGAGTGAAATATCAAATATTTTGATCTAGTTTTGTGTTGTTCTTCTTTCATCCTTCTACTGTTAAGATAAATTATTTCTGCTTTAGGAAAAAAGCCTTAAATATAGCTCTGGGGACTGGAGAGGACTGGAGGAGAGACTCAAATAAAAAAAAAAATGCAGGAAACTACAAAAAGTATAAACAAGAACAGAACATTGAGATAACACCAAAAACATATTTTATCACAAGAGGGCAGTGCATATTAGCAAGCAAGGAAATAAACCATGTTTTATAGGAAGCTAATCCCTTTCTTTTAAAACTGTCCAAAGGCTCTGCTACCAGTGCTAAAGGAAAAAAAAAAAGGCAGAAAATCCTAGCATGCAATAGCAAACAGTGCCATGTGAAGTTTGTTGGTCACGGGGACTGAAGGAATCTGTGCCTGGTACTGGGTGTTGTGATTTTGCAAGAGAAGTGAGAAAGCTCTGGGTGGCACAGGAGGCACTGCTTACCTGTTTTCCCATTTTTCTGGCACACAGAGATGCTACCTGGTGGACTGTCATTTATTTATCATAACCATCAGAATGACCACCCTCACATCAGATGTATTTATTCTGGCAACAAAGAAAGAAATGGAGATGGTGTAACACAATTGTGTCGCATCAAAGGTTAATTTTGCACCTCTGTCTCTCTGATTACTTTTTTAACTATGTAAATTTGAAATGTGCAGCATGAATTAGATTTTCGTAGAGATACACAGCCTCCTCTGTGCTACACTGTCTCTTCTTGTTTCAAGGGACTTGTAAGCCATCCAATGGTGCCTGCTCAGAACTTCCATCTCTTCATGTGTGAGGAAATCCATACAGTGCTTTTGGGGAGAGAAGAGCAGATTTCAAGGAACAACAGAAAAGCACAGAGTAACTTTGCAAGCATCTGTTTAAAGTTTGGACAACTCTGATATTGGCCCTTTACAGACGGCTACCTCTACTTGCCTAGGAACAACAAACTTTCTGTAGAGAAGAGCTGAGAAGAGTTACTGCTCTTTCTCACACTCATGCAGAAGGCACCACCACAAGGCATGCACCCAGTGCCACCGTGAGCCATATCTGGGACCTGAGAGCCTGCAGCTGTGCAGGACTCAATTAATTAGCCAACTTCAACCCTTCTCATCTTGTATTTTGGAGTTTTTCTGTATTTGTGAAACAGGGTGGGTGCAGTACAGAGTGATATGCTTAGTCCAGCATGGAAAATCCACAGACTTACATAAAATACAATATTTTCCAGTCTGTTTATCATCAAGGAAACAGAAATACAAAACCAAGAGCAGATATAAAGGCTTTCATAAGAAAGTGTCTCTATTAAAAATTGTTGTGTAAGTGAAATCTCAGAGACCAAAACATATACATTCATCCATTCAAAGGCTGTTCTCTTACTTAATCTAATACGGTGTGGTTCCAGCATCAAGACTTAGAAGGTAACTCTGTATGCCATGGGACCATGCAGTGCTGCCAGCTTCTGGCTGATGAGTAGCATTGTCCTCTTGTGGGGAATGAACATCCTGCATCAGTGGCATGCTGCAGTGCAGCCAGCTAAAATATCCCCATGGCTTCCACTGGTCTAAACCAATTTTTACTGGACTCTATTTTAAAAGTGACATTCCTGATAATGTAATTCATGTCTAAATCATACCTCAGAATATTCTCAGATATTTATAGGCTCGGCAGTGCAGCAATGCTCCTCTAAGGAGCATTAAAAAATGAAGTATATATTTGTCAGAGGCGGGAAACCAGGTAGCAGTTAATACAAACTAAAGCTATTAAAATTTATAGAATAAAGGAAGTTAAAGAGAGGTCTATGGCACAAAAAAGAGAGGTCTATAGCACAAAAAAGAGAGGTCTATAGCACAAAAAAGGGTTAAGTACTAATACAAAATCAAGCAACGCGGTTGATAGAAAGAGTTAAGTGTTTAGAAATTATGAAGAAAAGCAACATTTCAGCAAATATTTCTGACATATTTCGATAGGGAAGAGATGGTGGTCTTGACTAGATGAGGATGTTGAAGCATTTTCCAGACCGTAAATACCTAAGGAAGCAAAGAGGAGTCGTCTGAACAAACATCTGTGCCACTGACAACAATTTTTAGAAATACTGCAATACTCCAGTGAATTACAATTGGACACCAGTGAAGTGTTGATATTGTGCTAATACTGAAAAAAAAGCAGAGAAGGATATATGAGGTTATTGGCTGGTGACTCTTCCTGAACAAATAATTGAAAAGCTCATAAGGGAGTCAACAAACATAGCCTTAAAAATGAGAATGTGAATAATTCCTGTAAGTTAATGGAGAATAGATCCTACTAAGCAAACCATAATGGAGAATAGATCCTACTAAGCAAACCATAGGTTTTTTTACTTAGTATCACTTGCTATTTAACATTTAAAAATAGTTCAATAATATACTAATAAATTGCACTGACTGGAAAGAGAACTGGCTTAAAATATGCTTGTCCATAAGGAATTTTCTTCTAAAGGAGATGCTAAAGCAGTCCTATGCACAGACTACTATTCAGACTAAATCCAGGCAGCCATATATAAAGCTGGTTTTAATAATTGAGGCCTATTTAAGTCAGATGCATTTTAATACAGCCAGTGTAAAGCTCTACATCTAAACGAAGGAATCCAGACCTACAGAGAAACGACTGAGTGTTGGAAAGTGATAACTAAAACCAACCAAGTCCACAGAGTGAAATTTCAACATAAATTTCCAGTGTGATAGTACGGAGAGAAAATCAAATTACAGTCCTTGGATTTTCTAAATATAAAATTAGCAAGAAAATGAAAGGAAGTGGCTTTATTTCCTGATGAGATGTTGATAAGAATTAATATGGTGACTGCAATTTTGGTATTGATAAGTTGAAAAGAATCATGACAGATACTCAGAATGTTGAGAGAACATCTTTGAGTGAGAGAATCAGAGTAAAAAATCTGCTTAGATCGTCAGAGTGAAATAGAGAAGTGACTCTATAAAGATTAGTAAGAAACTTGTCAGGGAGAAAAAAGGGTAATTAAGGCTTTGTTTACACAGAAGAAGGTCAAGAGAGACAGTCCAAAGGTTTATCTGGCTTTACAGCCTCTGAATATATAACTTTCAAACTTCTGTAGCAGAATCTGTTCCTTTTCAGTGCAGCTATTTTTTTGCCAAGTTACATGTAGACACTGAACTCTTCTCTGTGGTGCCCAGTGACAGGACCTGAGGGAACGGCCTGAAGTTGTGTCAGGGGAGGTTTAGGTTGAATATTAGACAGAGATTCTTCACCCAGAGGGTGTTCGTGCACTGGAACAGGCACACCAGGGCAGTGGTCACAGCACCAAGCCTGACACAGTTCAAGAAGTGTTTGGATGATACTCTCAGGCACATGGTGTGACTCTTGGTGATGGTCCTGTGCAGGGCCAGGAGTTGCACTCGATGATCCTTGGTCCCTCCCAGCTCAGCATATTCTGTGATTTTGTGATTCTGTGATGTCTATTCTTAGTTCTTTAGACTCCTGTGCAATTAGAATGTAAGCATCCACAGCAGAGTATTAATTTCTCCTCTTAGACATCTGCTCTAGGACAGGATGAGTCACCAATGCAGATTGCTCTACAGTGTAGAACACTAGTTTCATTGCAGATTCATTGTAGATTCAGCATAAATTCTTCTACACTGTGGAAGGCCAATCCTGGGTGTATGGTGAATCATGGCCTCATGCACTGTCACCAACACTTGAGGACAGGCACTGTATAGCACAGGACTGTCTCCAAAGGATGCCGTGGTATTTGAAGAACTCTTCTAAGAAGGCACAACCAAAAGAGCAGCCATATGATGTCTGTAAAACAGAGAAGCATTTTGACACAATTTACTTAGCAATCCTTTGCTTGAGGACACCTGAGAGTAAAGCAGATGGGGGAAAATGTGATGGGATCAAATTGTTTAGAAATCATAGGAACATCTTTGAAAGTGACTGGTGTTTATAGATGTCGCAGCCTTTGGGCAGCTAACTCTGATACACGTGCTAGCAAATCATGCCATAGAAATCATAACTTTCGGTAGGCAAAACCACCACTGTATAGACTAGGCGCCAAAAAATTGATAGAGTCAAAACTCTCCCTGTCTTGGGAACCAAGGAGTATCTGTTGATTTGGTTCTGTTTCTTTTTTAACATGATTGTGACTGAGGGATTATTTTACTGATAATTGTTTGATGATTAAATAATATGAGTATGCTGTCTGGATTTGAGACATTGCATATGCTCTGAGTGACAGCAATTCCAACGTTGACACTGGCGAAAGTCTTCAAGCCATACATTGTTCTGTGCTGTAGTGCTGTATGAAGAGGAGTTTGTTTTAGAAAAAACTATGTTTCCTATGTATGCATGCTGAGTGTTCCCACCCAGCAATTTGTTTATTTGCAGAAAGAAAGTTCTTTGCATTACTGATCATAGACTTTTCAGTTGCTAATTATTATACAGGTTCTTTCTAAGAGAAGGGCAGAAAAGGACACAGGCTTTCCACATCTCTGCTCTACTTTAGAGACTTCTGCATTTGTAATATTGAACTTATGTAGCTGCTGCTTCTCCTTAAAGAGCTCGAAGGAAATGCTAATACTTGTTACATTACCTTACCCTGTGGAGAGGAACTGTGATTTCTTCTTTAAATAAGATGAGCACATGCTTCCTAAATTGAGCTTTTCCCTAAAAGAGTTGCAGAGATTCCGTGCACTGAGTGTTCAAGTGTTTGCTACTGTTTTGTATTTTCAGTCTGAAGATATTCAGATGCCACCGTGATCAGGTGGATGATAAAACCCTGAGACAGCTGGAAGAGAAAGATACTGTTCTTACACAGGACATGATTTTGTGAAGTAAAGTGTGGTTATTTGTTGTCTAAAAAACATAATATTTGACCTAGTTTAACTAAATGTGGGCTGAGGTTCAACATTTGAAAATTGATTACAAGGAAATTATACTGCTTTACAAACCCCACTATAAAACAAACATTTTTGTGGTCTGTTCTCAAAGTAACAGAATAGATCAAGCCACTCAAACATGTACTGTATTTCCTTAAAGGTAACCATGCTGAAAACGCAGGTGGTTTGATACTGCATTTTAGACACAAGGTGTTATTTATATGTCACTTATACCAAGACAGTGACTGTCTCTCTGAAGCAGGCAGCATTTGAGCATGGTTTCATTCTTTATGGGTAAATTTTCCTTTCATACCTACCGTAGCTGGTGAAAGAAAGTGGTGCTTTGGATCTTTATATTACAAAACTCAGATTAAAAATTATGCTTATGTACAGCTTTAGCTGACAGCATTAGTTAATGAAGTGCTTAGGAACGCATCCTAATACATGCAAGTGACTTCCACCATGAGATCTACCTGTTTCTAGTCACAAGATACAAGCCTAGAACGAAAACCCAGAATCTTCTGATCGTTACCAGTGTGAGTCAGGTGTTGACTAATGACAGCTCTACACCTGCTGCCATGCTGGCAATGAGCAAAAGTTGTAAGCAGCAACAGGATGTTTTGGTGGTCTTTATTAAGGACAGTTATAAATAAGTCTATTCATGAGCTGTTTCCCTCTAAGTGGTGACATCAAATGTCAGTCTTTCCTGTGAGGACTGGGAGAGTATGAAAGGGGCCTTTGGATCTTTCTGAACCTGTTACAGCCACAACAGTCGACTTTAACTGCTGACCTGCTCTTGTCTCTACACTGATTACCAGAGAAAGGCCTGGTAATTAAAAATTTTATAACACTTGCAATATTTCTTTCTCTAAGTCATGGGACCCTTGTTTCAAACACAGACTGTCACAGGCACCCATTTAGGAAAAATAAAGTAGGATAACTGTGTAAGCATATGAAGAACAACCGGGTCCGCAGCCTGAAAGGCTTGTTATGTGTTTTGACTCCAGGGATTTCAATTCCTGAGTAGTAGAAAGGGTGAAAGACATATGTGATAGTAAGGCAGCACATTTTTCAAAGAATCACAGCTCCCTGAATCCATTTAGCTGTGGACTCTGACTCAATAACTTGCTAATGCTGGGATGGCAGCAAGTTCTGCTTAACTGCAAAGTCCTGATTTTTTATTATTTCTTTTTGGAGCAATGTCATATTTAATAATGCTCCCAAAACACACCTGTTCTGATCAACTGAAGGGATTGGCTGGATACTAAATGACTTATTCTCTGTGGACTTTCTACCATGCCTTGGCACTTATTTTTGGAATCAGAGTTGCTAAACACATGCATTTTTTTCAATAGTTTAGAAAGCAGCAAGTATTTTATGCTCAGTTCTAAACACTGGCACAGGAAAAATGGCTGGATTATGTTGGAAAAAGTGAGGTATTAATGGGACAGATCACCACACAATGAAAAGGGTAATTCCCCACTTGGCAGACATTTTGAAATAATTGAATTTATTGGGACTTGGTAAACCTGAAATGATAGCAAATTTAAGTGCTTTTGAGAAAACAAAAACAGTGTTTACCAGGAACTTCCAAACATATAAAAAAATAATGGTCTCTTGAAGGTATATAATATTTATACTTATGTGACTATGGCTAAAATATCCAAGCATAACTCATCATTCTCATGTTAGTCTGATGTAACGTATGAGGTAATTCTTATGAATTAAACTTGCCTTAAGACTTAAGCTCCATCATGGTGTTGTGATCCAATTTTACCAGAGCTCATTGAGGGACATTCAGTGAGATGATGAATCTCAGGGGATTTATTTTGTGGTAATGGGATTTGCTCCTCCCCAGAACAAGCCCTTCTTCAGCTCATGTCCCTTTCCGATTCCTTCCTGAAAACTTTGAAGGATCAGGGCAAGTTTCTAAAAAAAAATTAAAGGGTCTACTTCTTGTTATTCATGGTCAGGCCCACACATGAAAAGAGCAGGAAGAAACGGCAAGACACGTCAGATAACTTCTCTAAAAAATTTAAGCAGTTCGCTGCTGCCTCACATTCATCACGTTCTCTAGATGCCATCATGTGTCACTTAATTCTGAACCTTTGAATTTTGAAGACTTGGTCAGTTGCTTTCCTAGAGTCGCTTTTTTATAACTATAGACTGACTCTGTACCCTCCATAGAACTGGTAAGTCTTCATAGCACCAGTTGTATTTTCCCTTTCCATAGTTACTAAACAGAGACTATATCACTGTAAGAAAGAATGTCATATCTCTTATCTACCATAGCAAATGCAATTTGAAACCCCACTTTACATGTGGGTGGAATGAGAAGCTTTTCTGTAAGTCTGCAGTAGACTAATAAAGCTTAAGAGAAAAGCTCATTTAAGATAAAGCCCAAATGCAGTTTCAAGATAAGAATCTCCTTAGTGAGATAAGACTGCCACAAAATACATGCTGGTATTAGATCAAAAGTAACTGCTTACTCATTTTTGAAAGCTTAACTCTAATCACAGACACATAAGACACTTTCCTCTCTACTGAAACAACAGAGGGTGAAGTGTGTTTGTAATCAGCAGGTTTTAGAAGATGTAGAACCATACATGTCTGAATAATCTGATGACAATAGCTGTCATTGGTAATATTAAACAAACTCTAGTTTGTAATAAATTGACCTCACAGTGACACTCAAACACCACTTTGTTTTAATGTCCGCTTGATTTTTTTAGGTCTGTTAACAAACTTAAAGCATGAGGATGTCTGCACTTGTATTAGTTTCTGTATCTGTGCATGTTCTGTTTTTCTTTTTAATCTCTACTAGGTGCATTTAGCTACAGTGCTATTTTGAAACTTTCATATGGTTTAGGAGCTTAAAATAGAAATGTTATTTATCGCAAGAGAGCAACGCTTTGCAAACGTGCAAAGATGTAACTCTGCAGTTGTGGCTTTGTTGTACAGAGCTTCTGTATGCATAGAATCACAGAGTCATCAAGGTTGGAAGAGACCTTTAAGATCATCAAGTACAACCATCAGCCTAGCACTATCATTGTAATCCTTAAACCACTAAACCATATCACCCAACGGCAGACTGAGACACCTCTTAAACAGCTTCAGAGGTGGTGACTCTACCACATCTCTGAGCAACCTATTCCAATGCCTGACCATCCTGAAAGGGAACATTTCTTTCTAATATGTATTCTGAATCTCCTCTGCCTCAGCTTAAAACCATTTCTTCTGGTCCTCTCACTGCAGGCACAGTAGAAGAGACCGGTTCCCACCTCACTACAACCTCCTTTCAGGTGGTTGTAGAGAAATGATAAGGTCCTCTCTGAGCCTTCTCTTCTTGGGACTAAACAAACCCAGGTCCCTCATCTATTCCTCATAAGACATGTTTTCCAGACCTTTCATGAACCTTGTTCCTCTTTGCTGTACATGCTCCAGAACCTCAATGTCCTTTTTAAAATGAGAGGCCCAAAACTAAACACAGTACTCGAGGTCTGGCCTCACCAATACCAAGTACAAGGAGATGATCACTTCCCTAGTCCTGCTGGGTACCCTGTTCTTGATACAGGCCAAGATGCCATTGGCCTTCTTGGCCACCTGGTCACACTGCCAGCTCATACTGTCAACCAGCAGCCCCAAATCCCTTTCTGCTGAACAGCTCTCAAGCCACTCCTCTCCAAGTTTGTAGCTCTGCATGGGGTTGCTGTGACCTAAATGCAGGACCTGGTACTTTGCCTTATGGCACCTCATGCAGTTGTCCTTAGCCCACTGACTAAGTCTGTCCAGGTCTCTCAACAGAGCCTTCCTACCCTTGAGCACATCTAGATTCCCGCTCATCTCAGTGTCTTATGGAGATTTACTAAGGCTCCTNTATTCCAATGCCTGACCATCCTGAAAGGGAACATTTCTTTCTAATATGTATTCTGAATCTCCTCTGCCTCAGCTTAAAACCATTTCTTCTGGTCCTCTCACTGCAGGCACAGTAGAAGAGACCGGTTCCCACCTCACTACAACCTCCTTTCAGGTGGTTGTAGAGAAATGATAAGGTCCTCTCTGAGCCTTCTCTTCTTGGGACTAAACAAACCCAGGTCCCTCATCTATTCCTCATAAGACATGTTTTCCAGACCTTTCATGAACCTTGTTCCTCTTTGCTGTACATGCTCCAGAACCTCAATGTCCTTTTTAAAATGAGAGGCCCAAAACTAAACACAGTACTCGAGGTCTGGCCTCACCAATACCAAGTACAAGGAGATGATCACTTCCCTAGTCCTGCTGGGTACCCTGTTCTTGATACAGGCCAAGATGCCATTGGCCTTCTTGGCCACCTGGTCACACTGCCAGCTCATACTGTCAACCAGCAGCCCCAAATCCCTTTCTGCTGAACAGCTCTCAAGCCACTCCTCTCCAAGTTTGTAGCTCTGCATGGGGTTGCTGTGACCTAAATGCAGGACCTGGTACTTTGCCTTATGGCACCTCATGCAGTTGTCCTTAGCCCACTGACTAAGTCTGTCCAGGTCTCTCAACAGAGCCTTCCTACCCTTGAGCACATCTAGATTCCCGCTCATCTCAGTGTCTTATGGAGATTTACTAAGGCTCCTCTCAATCCCCACATCCAGTTCATCAATGACAGGACTGGCCAATTCAATGACTGGTGTAGTTCAAATGGGACGAGCCTTAAGATAACAAATTCCCATTACAACTCTTAGGACCCTTCCAGGACATGCAACATCTTAAGCTTGTCCTGTAATGAGAGAACAGAGAGGGCTTGCACTGACTCCTCACTTTAGGGCCCAAGCTGAATATCTGTATGGGTGCATCCCTCCTCTGTGCCCTCCCCAACCACCTCCTTCTCCTCCCCAAATGGTGATGATACTCCCCAAACTCACCTCATTTATGCAACAACCCAGCTTGCAGGAACAGAAGGACTTCCTCCAGTGCTGTGTTCCTGTATCTATGACAAGACTGCTTAACTGCCAAGCTTTTAATTTGATTTTGTTGACAAAGATGAGGTTTGTCTTTTTTATAAGGGTTTTGTCCTTTGACAGCTCCTGACAAGGTGAAAACTTGATTTCAGGTGGGGAGATTTGCCGAAGCAAGAGGTCACCTCTGAAAGATGTTTTGTATCATAGAAAGAAAAACATTAATAAGATCTTAAAGATAAAAATTCTGCACAAAAGTTGCTCAACATCAAAGCCAAGACTTTGCTTCCATACTTTGCTGTAATTTCTGCATTTCGTTCAACAGGAGTGTCAGCTCTAAACAATATTTCAGACAGGGGGAATTAGCCACAAGTTTTTAATCATGCTCCAGGATTGGCAGTATTCTGGTTTATGAAAAGCATTTCTATTTTGAAAGTATTATGCATGAACACCACTTGGCTTAGATAACTGACTGCATAAGTTGCCTCATTAAGCATTTTAGCACTACTGTTCTCAATGGCAAATGCAGCCTGTAACAGAGTGAAATACTGAAGAATATGCAAAAATGGTTTTGAAGCAATTCACAGAACACCAAACTTTAATTTTTTACCAAATTTGACCAATAATTTTTCAGCCAGCAAATACCCTCTAGCTATTTCATAGTGGTCAGGGAGATAATTGAAGCTCACACTAGAAACAAAGCTGTATTTACACCTTGTTGGGATATAGAACACAGTCCTCAACATTTCTGAACAGTTTTACAATAAAGTAAGATACTGCAGATTTCTAAGAAAGCAACTCATCTCTGGTTTTATTAGGGTAGAGGGATTTGGCCTGAAGAAAACTTTCAGTTCAACGACCATTTGCAGTTAAATGCAGCCATAGATCTTGCTATAGAGGGACCATCATTTGCTCTGCAGTGATCTACAAGCACTTTCTGATATCTGTAAGCAAATTCCAGATTGTTTTCCTCCTACCTGGGGAATGACAGTAGTCTTTTCCCAATTGCCTCATCAGATGAAGCCTAGCAGAGAATCACAGAATGCGACAAATTGGAAGGGACCCACAAGGATCATCAAATGCAACTCCTGGCCCTGCACAGGACCATCCCCAAGAGTCACACGATATGCCTGAGAGTATCATCCAAACACTTCTTGATCTCTCTCAGGCTTGGTGCTGTGACCACTGTCCTGAAGAGCCTGTTCCAACGCACAAACACCCTCTGGGAGAAGAACATTTCTCTAATATTTGACCTAAACCTTCCCTGACACAAATCCAGGCTGTTCCCTTGGGTCCTGTCCTCAGTCACCACAGAGAAGAGATCAGTGCCTGCCCCTCCTCTTCCCCTCACAAGGAAGCTGCAACTGCAGTGAGGTCTCCCCTCAGTCTCCCCTTCTCCAGGCTGAACACACCAAGTGACCTCAGCCACTCCTCACACAGCTTCTCCTCAAGGTCCTTCACATCTTTGTTGCCCTCCTTTGGTCACTCTATAATAGCTTAATATCTTTCTTATATTGTCGGTCTCAAAACTGCACACAATATCCAAGGTGAGGCCACCCCAGTGCAAGCAGAGCAGGACAATCCCCTCCCTCGACCAGCTGGCGATGCTTTGCCTGATGCCCCCCAGGACATGGTTGACCGTTCCGGCTGCCAGGGCACTGCTGACTCAGATTCAACTTACCATCAACCAGGACTCCCAGGTCCCTTTTTCTGGCACTGCTTTCCAGCATCTCATTCCACAGCCTGTACAAGCATCCAGGGTTGCCCCATCCCAGATGCAGAATCTAGCAATTTCCCTTGTTGTACTTCATACGGTTGGTGGTTACCTAGTCAACATGGTATTTATAGCCTTTGTTATGGTATTATATTTTATATTGTAATATTTTCATTTCTAATTTGTTATTTATTCATCAAAGTAGTTTCTCATCCATGTTGCAACATAGAAGGTTTGAAGCATGTTAAAAAATATAAATTACTCAATGGAGTAGTTTAATTCTGAATTCCCTCTCTGTCTCCTCCTTCCTTATTTTCTTTCCCCTGGAAGTAATTCAATATGCTATTGTTGGTCTCATGGGAAAGACAAGGCACTTAAATTATTGCTAGAAGTTTTGTTGAAGGGTATTAAAAAGTCCAGTTTCCATTCTAAGCCAAGGAAAATTGTATTTCCCTGGTCAGTCCCATCATCAGGTTTTTGTGAAGTGGAATTCTTGGTTTCTGGCCAGCCTTCACAAGGATTGATTTATGTGGCAGAGGTATGTACCAGGATCCAAAGGCTGTAACTCTGCTCAGCCTCACTCTAAAAAGTTTTGGGCTGTAGAAGAGCCACTCTTGAGTTTGTGATTTCTTTAAATAAGTTGATTTTCTTAAAAACCTGGGAAATTTCAAATACCAAACTAAAAGAATGTTTATTTTTTTTATTAAAGCTAAGTTGCCAAGCACAGGAAGTGCTACAGCTCCAACTCACATACCCACACAGCCGTCGTTTGTCTCCCTTCTGTTTTAATGTCATAGAATAGAAACAGAGAGTCATTTAGGTTGGAAAAGTTCCTTAGGATTATTGAATCCAATCATTAACCCAGAACTGCCATGTTCACCATTAAAACTTGCCTCTAAGCAACACATCTTCCAATTTTTTTAAATACCTGCAGGGATGGTAACTCAACCATTTCCATGGGCAGCCTGTTCCAGTGCTTGACAATCCTTTTGGAAAATATGTTTTCCCTAATATCCAATCTAAACTTCCCCTGAAACAACTTGAGGCCATTTCTTCTAATCCTATCACTTCTTACATGGGAGAAGAAACCAAAGCCACCTGGCTACAACCTCCATTCAGCTAATTGTAGAGAGCAGTAAAGTCTCCCCTGAGCCTTGTTTTCTTCAGCCTGAACAAGCTCAGCAGCCACAGCTGCTCCTCACAAGATTTGTGCTCCAGCCCCTTCACCAGCTTTGTTGTCCTTTTCTGGACATGCACCACCACCACAATATTTCTCTTGTAGTAAGGGGTCTAAAACTGGACACTGGATTTGAAGTAATCATGAAAATATCTAATTAAATGATATCCCATTTTAATCTCTACTCACAGAATTCCAAGTCCAGTGAGGTAGAAGAAGAGCAAGATGTAGAGTAAGACCCTGATCTGCATGGGAGACACTCTGGCTTATTAGACCTCTCCCTCCCCTGTGATAAAAGTTGGAAAATGTGCAGCACATGGAATAAAAAGGATTTCTGAAAATCCTCAGATTCCCAAAATCTGAGCATTTTCTGAAAGAGAAAAAGCCTGATTTAGGCCATAGCACACTACCCTCAAGTACTGCCCCTGCTAGACAGGTCCATTTGGATAGCAGGAAAGCAGCAGAGACTTCTACAGACAGCTGTGAACCCTCATCTGTTCTATTAGCAGAGGTTTCTCTTTTACAGTCCATAAAGAGCATCCACAAGCAACAATGTAGTGGAGCACAGTGATTTCATAGATGATAAAGATTTGTAGGTTCCAAACAACATAGAAATATCAAGAAAGCCACAAGTTACTAATAAAAGCATAGTATGAGGTAAATTACAAATTGTAGCTGTAACCACAGATATTAGATGATTACATTGAAATTTGTGTCAGAGGTACCAAGTGAGATTGATTTCATTTCCTGTGTTAAATGAAATGTAATATGAATAAGGAAAGCATGAATCAGTGAAGTTCTACTTCCTTGAATTATTTTTCAGATTCCAAATTTTATAGCAGCTATAACCTTCTCTTTAATATTTGCAACTCGTCATCATCATACTCAGTAACAATTAGAGCTATAAGAAACAATCTGTTTTTTCTTCAAAGGAAATGGATTAATATAATATGTATAATCTACATAATCTATATAATCTCTATGTAAACTATAAAGATTAGTCAACACCTTTATTAATTTAAACTAAATAAGAACATTTTTCAAACTAAAGGAAAATCAGTCCTCCTTCCCCCTATAATGTACTGTTTTTAGTCAAAATATTGCATTATTTTATAGACTCATAGAATGACTTCGGTTGGAAGGCATCTTGAAAAAAGTCACTCTCCGGCTCTCTTGTAGGCCCCCATTACATACTGGAAGGTGCTGTGGATCTCCCTGAAGCCCTCTCTTCTCCAGGCTGAAAAACCCCAACTCTCTCATCCTGTCTTCAAAGGAGATGTGCTCCAGCCTTCTGAGCATTTTCATGGCCCTCCTCTGGAACCTGTTCTAACAGGTCCGTGTTTTTTTTGAGCTGGAAACCCCAGAACTGGATGCAGTATTCCAAGTGGGGTATCACAAGAGTGAAGTAGAGGGCGAAAATCACCTCCCTCAACCTGCTGGATCAGGAACCTGCTGTCTTTGGGACAGGAAAACTTGCTTCCCAAAATCTGTTTAGCAGGACAGGATGTTCTCTATCTAGGACAGGGTCTAAGCACCACTTCTTATGGTGTGCCTTGGTTTTTCATTTTGAATCCATCCCTTTTTCCATCAAAGTAATTGACTTCCTTTTTTGTCATATAGGACAGTATCAGTCCTCTTACTGGCCCAACAGTTACTTTTTTTTGTTTCTTGTTTTGGTGGTTATTAATTACATATGCTAAAAATAAATGGAGAAGATAGAACTGGCATCACAAATAAATATCCAAAATCCAGGTTAGCCTGTCAAATAGCAAGGAAGGTGATGATGAAAATACCTCAAGAGATAAATCTTTCCTCTTAAAATGCAATATGCTGTGCATGTCTTTTTCATTTAATGATGGCAACAGACCATCATCACTAGATTACAGCAGACACATGACATGCGCTGATCTTTCTGAACTCATTTTCTTCTCGCATTTAATTTGGTCTGTCATGAATATGATGAAAAAAATGATTCTGCAGAAATTTGGACAGTGAATTGGAACAGAAAGCTTGAAAACTGAGATTAGATGCCAGGTAATTTGCAAGTTAAAAAGTGGTTTTGTCCTCTCTTAACACTGACAGCACGACACACATAGAGTTCACTTCAAGCACTTTTCCCATACATGAATTCCTTACTGGAAAAAGGGAAATATCACATCCATGTTTCAAGAGAGTGAAAAGGAGTACCCTGGGGAATACAAGTCAGCTTAAACTCTGCGCCCAGTAAGACCATGGAACAGATACTCCTGGAAGACAGATCAAGATACATGGTGAAAAGGAGGTGATCAGACACAGCCAATATGGCTTCACCAGGGGCAAATCATGCCTGACTAATCTGAGGATCTTCTAGGATGCAATGACTATGTAAGTGAACAAGGAAGGTGCTACTGATGTCACCTACCTGGACTTCTGTAAGGGCTTTGACATGGTCACACACAACATTTTTGCTGCTAAATTGGAGAAATATGGAATTGAGGAACGGATAAGGAACCATCTGCATGGCTGCATCCAAAGAGTTGCAATCAATGGCTCAAAGTCCAAATGGAGATGAATAACAAATGGTTTTTCTCAGGGGTGTGTGTTGGGATAACCACAGTTGAATATCTCATTAATGACATAGACAGTGGCTTTGAGCACACCCTCAGCAAGTCTGCAGATGATGCCAAGTGGACTACCAGAGTTGATAGGCTAGAGGGAAGGGATGCCAACCAAAGGCATCTTGAGAGAAGATCTTGGAGGAGGGGGCCCAGGTGGACTTGAAGAAGTTCAACATGGCCAAGGGCAAGCTCTTTCACCTGGGTCAAGGTATCAGTACAGACTGGGGAAAGAATGACTTGAAAGCAGACCTGTGCAGAAGTAATTTGAGATATTGATGAATAAAAATTGGATGTGAGCTTGCAGCTGAGAGAGCCAGTCTCACTCTGGGGTGCATAACAGGTGTGGCCAGCAGGTCAAGAGACGTGGTTCTTCCTCTCTACTCCACTCTCATGAGACCACGCCTGGAGTGCTGCATCCAGCTCTGGGCTCCCAACACAGAAAGGATGTGGACCTGTTAGAACAGGCCCAGATGAGGGCCAAAAAAATTTTAGAGGGCTGGATCACCTCTCCAGTGAAGAGCAGCTGAGAGAATTGATGTCGTTCAGACTGAAGAAGAGAAGGCTCCAGGCCCACCTTTCTATATGTAAGAGGGGCTTATAAGAAAGATGTAAAAAGTCTTTATACCAAGGCCAATTTTGGCACGACAAGCCACAACAATTTTAAAATTTAAGAGAGTAGATTTAAATTAAATATAAGGAAGAAATTTTTTTACATTGAGAGTGGTAAGGCACTGGAACAGGTTTCCCAGAGAAGATGTGGATGCCCATCTGTGCAATATTTCAAGGCCTGGTGGTTTTCACTGATACTGTTAAAGATTTTCTAACAGGGACAAAACAACATGTCCAAAACAAATCTTGCTGAAATCTCCATTCCTAAGGCAAAAAACTAAAGCAAAGTAATTCAGTCCAGGTCTGGTGTCTCAACACATCTGGATTAGAGAGCAAGATTTGAAAAACTATAAACCAAAAAGTGTTATAGTAAGGCTTGTGGGGTTAACTTTGTAATGTAGGCATTGCTGCTTTTATTGCACAATGCATGAATATCATAAACAGTATTGCAATGCATGACAAAAGTTACCTGTCACACTACAGTATGTAGAAGTCAGGTGATTTTTCTAAGCAAAAGATGCTGATTCTCCCAATCTGCATGCCAGCTGCTTAACTCAGACTCATCTCCAAAATGTTTCCTCCAATGAAGACAAATTTTTGAGGGAAGCAGCAATTACAGGAACAGAGACTGGAGTTAGTGGTCTAACAGGCTGTTACTATCTGACCAAGTGCAGCATACAAAGATAGCTGCCTGACACTGTATCTTGCACTAGCAGAGATGCTATTATACAAGGGAAACTGTTCCAGGCAGTATTTTGTCTCTGCTTTATTTTGGTGCTTTCACAAGTGTATTGGTGTGATGTAAGGGTGAGTTGGGAGGGAGAAATAATGCTTTTGCCATATCAAATAATCACTGAGTCCTATAATTTGTAGTCTGTGATGGACAAGAGAGAAATATCACAGAATCACACAATCAGAGAGTCACAGAATAACAGAATCACAGAATGTGCTAAATTGGAAGGGACCAACAAGGATCATCAAGTCCAACTCTTAACCCTGCACAGGACCATCCCCAAGAGTCACACCATGTGCCTGAGAGTATCATCCAAACACTTCTTGAACTCTCTCAGGCTTGGTGCTGTGACCCTGGGGAGCCTGTTCCAGTGCACAAACATCCTCTGGGAGAAGAACATTTCTCTAATATCCAATCTAAACCTCTTCCAACACTTCAGACCATTCCCTTGGGTCCTGTCCCTGGTCACTATAGAGAAGAGATCAGTGCCTGCCCCTCCTCTTCCCCTCACAAGGAAGTTGCAACTGCAGTGAGGTCTCCCCTCAGTCTCCCCTTCTCCAGGCTGAACACACCAAGTGACCTCAGCCACTTCTCACACAGCTTCTCCTCAAAGCCCTTCACATCTTTGTTGCCCTCCTTTGGTCACTCTCTAATAGCTTAATATCTTTCTTATATTGTCGGTCTCAAAACTTCACACAATGTCCAAGGTGAGGCCGCCCCAGTGCAGAGCAGAGCAGGACAATCCCCTCCCTCGACCAGCTGGCGATGCTTTGCCTGATGCCCCCCAGGACATGGTTGGCCCTCCTGGCTGCCAGGGCACTGCTGACTCAGATTCAACTTGCCATCAACCAGGATCCCCAGGTCCCTTTTTCTGGCACTACTTTCCAACATCTCATTCCCCACTCTGTACAAGCATCCAAGGTTGCCCCATCCCAGGTGCAAAATCCAGTACTTTCCTTTGTTGTACTTCATACAGTTGGTGATTGCCCAGTTCTCTAATTTTTTGAGGTCACTTTGCAGGGCATCCCTGCCTTTGAGGGAGTCAAGACCCTTTTAGTGTGTTACAGCCTGATTTCAGATCAGTGATGCAAAGGGTAGTTTTGGCTCATCACATTTCCAGTTTTCCCCAGAAAAAAAGAGCTCTGCATGTCTCTGTGGGGTAGCAAAATTTCCTGGGTTTTGTACAAACCTGGATTAGGTAGTGGTAGAAGCCTTCCCAGCACATGAAGGCATGGGCCGTACTAATTCTCTGACTGGGATTTCTATGGATCACATATTGCTTGTAAAGTGCTTGAACAGACAATAAAGTTTTGTTTAAATTACTGGATGCCATGCACATTGCATAAGGAGTTTTATATTATTGATTTAATGGTTTATTTCTTACTTTTGAAAGAGATACTTTTTCACTCTTTTGTCTAAAATGTACAACAGTGGTTTTGAAGATTTGTGCTGTGTATAGGTACAAATAATGTCTAGCACTTTCCTAAGTTTTGTAACTGGACAACAAAAATCAAAAAAATAGAAACATACTGATAATTACAGCAGAGGGACAACCCATACAAGCAAAATGGAAAATGAAAATGGGTGTTGGGAAATAGAGTGTTATTGTTTGCAATATTAATCATCTCAGGATCTAATATTTCCTACTTGAGTAATCCTTTGCTTTACAAGTACTATCAAACCTGTGGAAACTATATTTTAGAAGCCTTAAAGCAAAACATGTATCTACCAAGAGACAAAGCTTAATTTTAACCCAATATTTTTAACTCCAGGGTATACTTTTTGATTTTTAAATGTATTTCACACCTTTTATTACTAAGTTGAGGCCTTTGTCTCACATGCACACATGCACTCATAGCAACCTGCTCAAAAATCCCCAGCTTTAAGAAACTGCATACCAAGCAGAACCCAAGTAAACATCAGAAATTTTCATTTCTTCAAAGAACAGAGAACAACTATTGCTAGGTGGCTTGTACTTCTTTTCTTATCATATATATGAGAGCAGTGCTGGCAGTTTCTGAATTATTACTTTTTATTTAAACAAAAAAGTCAGATGCCAAACAGATTGGTTGCCATAAAGTTCCAGCTTCCAGTAAAGTAACATTATTAAGCTCTCTTTACATTTTTCCACTTAAAAATGCAGGAAATGTGCAAAAAACCTGCTACACTTAAGGCAGAACAGGTCATACTACCTAATGTTTACATTGCTGGACTCTTCCCAGTGGAAGATTTTTTTTTATTGGTTTATAATCCTGTTAGACACAAACTGTTTAGTTTTCCCATGGTAGGAGTCCAATAAAGGGTGATTGTTTATTTTTTATTTCCCAAAAAGCTATTTAATGACTTCCAAGAAAATGTTAGAGGGGAAAAAAACCCTTGCTCTGTTGGTGTTAACAGAACCGGTTGATGTTTCTGACAGCTCTTCTGCTTCTCTGCCAGATGAAACCTTGTAGTGGGTGCATTGTGTGTCAAGACTCCTTTCTCCTGCTGGTTTGAGAGCTGGACCAACCATAGCTAATGTATCAACACTTCATGAACTGTAGTTTTCAAATGGTCAAGAAAGTGCTGTTTCCTTCTCTTTATAACGCTTCTGTATCTCAATGGCCTTTCTCTCCACTGAACACTCTGCAGCCTCTTGGTCCTTCCAGCTCTAAGCAAGCCATACATGTGCCTTCTCAGAACTTCTACAGGTGGCGGGACTGGAGGTGCACCATTCTCAGAGAGCAGCTAAGTATGTTTCTCCTGGTTACGGCTCAAAAGACAGTAGCAGGGTTTTTCTTGTAACAGTTGTTTCCAACTCCTTCAAGCAAGAACAAAGCTCAAGAATAAAAGTTCCCCCAGCTGGTATTCTGAGTTAGTTGGAAATAGACTCAAAAAATAAGCAGTTTTGGCAGAAATATTTCAAATTTTCAAGTTAAAATGATTTGGAGAAACTATTCAGCTGTAGCAAATTTTCAGGAGAATACAGAGGAGATTCCAAAAGGATCTGTGACATGTTCACTTGATGTCTGCCAACTACCCTGCCACCCACCACTCCCATGCTGTGCCCTCATTCACAGCCACACAGTGAGGATCCTTGCAGGCTGCTCTGCCCTCCAGTCTTAGAGAATGCAACCAGCTCTACTTCCAAGTGCTCTGGGCTGGAGTCTGGTCCTGTCACTGACGAACCACCCCTCAGATTTACATGGTGCTGGAGATTCCAAATCTCACGGTAAATGATGACTAAAGCTCATTTCTCTCTTTGTCATTTTGTTGTTTCTCACTATTGACAAAATTGAGTAGACTCTAACGTGACAAGATCCTTGTCATCAGTTCTATTGCAGCCAATCAGGGTTAGATTTGTTTTGGGAAGAGTGGCATGGGCAGCCCTGGAATGTGTTCTTGCAGAACTTCTATTTCATCAGTATTGTCATGTACTCGGCTTTCTGTTCTGACTGCAAACTAATTTTTATCTACATTACAGATCAGTTGTGAGGATTTTTTAGTTCGTTATTATGTATGTGTCAGATGTCCCCAGTGATGCAGCAGCAAATAAAAAGACTGGATGCAGTGCTTGGGGTCTGACATAGCAGGATATATTGTGCCGGGGGAGGGAAGTGAAAACTGATGGCTGTTCCTGGCATCAGCTTTGCACTGGGCCTGCAGAAGGTGAGCCATACCCAGGCATGTTGAGATCAGGGGGTGAGGGGACGGCTGCCCACCCAGTACAGTGTCTCACTGTTTGGGGCTCACCAGGGAGTTCTGTCAGTTCCCTGGTTCCCTCCTTCCTGGGACTTCGTGTTTGCCTATCTGTGGTGAGGGCCCATGGGTGCCACAGCCCCATGGGAGGTGACAGCTGCACGGATCCACCCAAAACGCAGCAGGGGGGTTTGATGAAAAAGGGAAAAATATCAGCCAATCTCTTTTTCCTCTGATTCAGAATCAGGTAATAATGATTTGAGTCATATGGGTAGTAATGAGTTTGAGTCATAGGGGAAAGCACATCTGCCACTTGCTTTTAACAGCTCATAGTTGAGCTTGCAATGGTTTTGGTATCTTCACAATGTAAGCACTACTTACTGACAAACGATTTCTAACACCTGTCCATCTAGCTTTGCCAATAAACACCATGAAGTTTTAACATTTATCTCCTTCCTAGTCCAAACTTATTTTCCATGGCCAGGTTATACCTTACCCACAAAATAACCCACCATTTCTGAAGGATTTGAGGACTCCTAACTCAAAGAAAAGTATTTAGGAAATATTTCTTATTCTGCATGTTAAGGAAACTTCCCTGTCTGATCATCCAGGAGCCACTCTGGCAGTCATTCTCATACCACTTGAGCTGGGACCAAAACCCCTTCACAGCTTTCACAGCTACTCACCCCACACTCATGCAGACCAGGTTCCCTTACCAGCTCGACCCTTCATTTCCCATAGCAGAGTCTCAGAAGTTCAGATTCTTAAAATAATTTAATTATGGTGCAATAACTAAATAACAAAATAACAGCTCAAGCTGGTGCCTCCAGGAGGGACCCCGAACAAAGGAACACCCAGGCTTTTATATCTTTACAGTCTAAGCTCAGCAAAGACTGGGGGTCCTCTGCTCCTGCTGTGTCTCTCAGTGTCCGGTCCCCTCGCTGTGCCGCAGGTCCCCATGCCAAAGGTTATGCAAAGGGGTGGCAATTCACAGCCTCTTGCCTCGGGCTCCCACCCGGAGCTCAGGCTGCAGCTGGCACTGCAGCTGCACACCGAGCTACCTGCACTGAGTGTATCTCTCAACAGAGCATTACTGGTAATGGGCAGTATTAATGCATCACATCCTGTTACTTCTAGGTTATGTCCTAACTCGAGGGTTCCCTGAGACAAAAGAAATTAGTGCAGACTCCAGCAGTAGCCTCTTGCAGCAAACCAGATGGGCTGCAGCAGTGATCTTGTCACTCTTAAAAACTTGCTATAGGCAAACAGGAAATTCATTTTATGTGTAAACATGAGAATTTATTGTTAGTGTAGTTGAAATATTAATCAGGGCATCTGTATTAGCACATATCTAAATATTACAGAAAAAGAGAGAAAAAGTAAATGAAGAATTCTTTTACAGAGGAAACGTTTCAATAAGAACTATACTCTTAAAATTCCTGTACACACATCCTGGCTATTATCCTTTTCTTTGGTGCTGTGCTCAGCCTTCCACTGCCCCTCACATCCTAATGTTAATGTTTTTACCCTAGGGAGCTGGCAGGATTATGGCAAGTTTCTACAGCCCAAGTCTGGAGTAGAGAGAAATACAGTGCTGGTGTCAGTGGCTTCTCCCTCCTCACTCTAGGATCCGCTTTGAATTGTCTTCATGCTCTACATGTTGCTCTTGCTTCATGGGTCTGCAAGACCACACTAAATCTGATTTTGTTACCCATCGTATGTTTTACATGTGTTGGTTGTTTTTTCTTGTTGTTCTTGTTGTCTTAGTTATCCCTAAACTTGATTTTGCTCAGCTCCAGGTCTGTATTTCTTCATCTGACCATTGGTAAGTTGTTTACGACTCTGGGGCCTCCAGTGCCAGGTGTTATTGCCCAGTCTTGTACTCTTTAGCACTTCATGCAGTGTTCTCACTTCCCCCCACTTGTAACATTACCAGGGATGAGGCATGCACAACACCACTGGGCAACCTGTTCCAGTGCCTCATCACCCTCTATGTAAAAAAATTTCTTCCTTACGTCAAACCTAAATATATCCTCTCTTATTTGCCCCTTGTCCTACTACTACAGACCCTAATAAAAAGTCTTTCTCTGTCTTTCTTATGAGCTTTATAAACTGAAAGACCATATCAAGGTCTCCCCGGAGCCCTGTCTTCTGCAGGCTGTCAGTTCCCTCAGACTGTCTTAACAGTAGAGGTGCTCCAACTCCTCAAGCCATTTTCATGGCCCTTCACTGGACTTGCCCTAATAGATCTATGGGTTTTTTGTGCTGGGGGATCCAAAGCTGGACACAATGCTTCAGGTGGGGTTTCACGACAGCAGAGCAGGAGGGGAAAATCACCTCCCTTGACCCGCTGGCCACACTTCTTATACAGCCCAGGATATGATTGGCTTTCTCAGCTTCAAGAGCAAATTCCCAGCTCATGCTCAATTTTTTATCCACCAGTATCTCCAAGCCCTTCTTTGCACAGCTACTCTCATTTCATTCTTACTCTGTTCTGTACTGATACCTCTATCAGGTACAAGACTTTGCACTTGGGCCACGTTTAACTTCTTTGGGCTCACATGAGCCCTCTCCTCAAGACATCCCTTCACTCTAGTCTGTCAACTCTGGCACTCCACTTGGTGTCATCTGCAGACTTTCTGAGGGTGTGCTCAAAGCCACTGTCCATGTCATTAATAAAGATATTGAACAGTAACAGTCCCAATATACACTCCTGAGGAACACCACCCGTCATTGGTCTCCACTTGGACACTGAACCATTGACTGCAACTCTTTGGATGCAACCATCTGGACAGTTCCTTGTCCACCAAATAGTTCATCCCTCAAACACAAATATCTCCAGTTCAGCAGCAAGAATGTTGTGTGGGACTATGTCAAGGGCTTTACAGAAGTCCGTGTATGTGACATTAGTAGCTCTTTCCTTGTTTACTGACATGGTCACTCCACCATAGAAGACCTCCAGATTAGTCAGGCATGATTTGCCTCTGCTGAAGCCATGTTGGCTGTGTTTAATTGCCTCCCTGTCGTCCATATGCCTTGACATCTCATCCAGCACTATCTGTTCCATGACCTTACTGAGCACAGAGGTGAGGCTGACTGTTTGACAGTTTCCAGGGTTACCATTTTTACCCCTTCAAACATCATGGATGTGATTTTTCCCTTTTTTCAGTGACCAGGGACTTCACCTGTCTGCCATGACTTTTCAAATACAGTGAAAAGTGGCTTAGCTACTACATCTTCCAGTTCATTCAGGACTCTGAGATGCATCTCTCCTGCTTCCTCAGATGGTCTCAGACCTGATCTTCTCTTAAAGTGAGTGGTCTTCATTGTCTCCATTCATGCCTTGAGATTCTGGGTCTGGAGGTGTGTTGAAGAATAATTGCCATTGAAAACTGAGGCAAAAAGAATTTGTGGCATATGTACCCCACCGATTGGAAAAAATTGCTGTTTCAGATAAAACAAGTGAAAATGAAGCTTCAGGCATTTCAAGAAAAGTTCAGGTAAAGCAAGGCCTGAAATGTTATAAATTCAGTGCAAAGTCTGTGGACTGTTTCTAGGAATGGTAATACTGTATATACAAGGCTGCAGGGCTGCACTAAAACAGCAGTCTGTGTAACTGAATCACCCAAACGTGTTTCCCCACATAATCATGAATGCAATGAGAGTCTTTTTGGTGTTATGAACCTGTCTGAGAAAATCCAATTCTCACACATCTCACATATCCACTGAGAAGGCCCACTGTAGCTAATAGGAAAAATAGCCATGCATTTTAGCTAAATAATCTTTGCACAGTTTAAAATTCTTGGTGCACTGATGCCATCAGAGCCAGAAAGGAATATTCAGGCAACGACTGGGCCTCCTGCACACAAGATGCCTCCCTGTGCCTACAGATAAAAGGCTGTACAAGAGGTTAGAAAGCAGTGCTATCCACAGCGCACATCCTGCCCCTATTAAAAGCAAAAGAGAAGAATTCAGAGAGAGTCATTTAAAAATAACAATAAAGGTGGTGATGGTGACAACAACAGGAACTATCAGGATATTTTCATTTTGCAGTAAACTACCGCCTTTCTGCAAAGAGGACTTCTGCATCTGCTAACCTGTGGGCAGCTTTGGTTCAAAGCCTTTGAATTTATGGTGAGTAATTTTATTATGATGATGAGGCAGGAACTAGTTTTCAGTCAAGAAGATGATGAGTAAGCTGAAACAAGGCAGTTTTCAAGGAAACACCTCAGTCAAACATGACCTGATGCAGCCACAGGGGTATAAATGACTTTGCTGGGCTTCTCAACAAAGAGAAATGCATAACCACAGGAAGCAAGCACCCCATTTCATGTTAAGAGTTTGCTCCTTCTGCTCCTGAGCAGCTCTACAAAGAAGGGACACACAAGCAAAACCAGGGGTGTTTCACACTTTTCAGTACGTTTTCTTTTACAGTAAAGAAGAAATAAAAAGTCCCAACCTAGCAGAATTGCCATAGAAAGCAAAGCCCAAATGTGTCCTCAGTTTTGTTCAGTTTCTTGGTTATTCTCTGCTATTATTTTAACAGAAGTGAAAGCATTTCACAATACACAGAGTAGCAACATGGGAAAGTTGCAGGAGGAAATTATTTTTAACCCCCGCATTTTTGCACAAATGTTGATTTTTTTAAGGAAAATATGGTCGTTGTCCATTTTAAGCCTGCCTGTGCTTGGCCCTCTGCACATCCAAGCTCTGCACCCACAGAATACTGATCAATGGCTTTGAAGCAGTTCCTTCAAAGCTTTTTCACACGTTTCTAGATGAATCTCCCTCTGTATTTGTCTTTAGCAGTTCACTTTAAAAGCAACTTTTAATCTGTTCTCCTTCCCTAAGGTACCCTCTATAAAATCATATGAGAAAAATCTCCCCCAAAGCTTTGTGAAATTTTGCAGAAGTAAATAAATTAGAGCTGGCAGCAGGAAGACATACCTTCAGGCGTTTTCCTTCTGGAGGAGCCAGAGAGCTTAAAATTAAAGTAATGCAGCAGGTGGGATACTTTTCCAGCTTTCCCTTCCTCTCCTAAAGAGGGAGTTAAGAAGTTGGATTAGTTTTTTTTAGTTGGTTGGTTGTTTTGTTTTGTTGTTGTGGATGATGGTTTTTGTTTGTTTTGGGTTTCAGTTTTGTTTGTTCTTTAATGTTGGGGTTTAGGGTTTTTTTCAACTGATCTCACAATTAGCTGCAGACCATTGATTCAGTTTATTTTCTATTATTTCTTTAACACGAACCACTTAGATCCAGTGCTTCTTTAGTCAAGTTTTAGGTTGTCAGAAAAAAAAATCTGAGTGCCAAAGTGCTAACAGAAAAAACTAATTTAAAGATGTTTGATTTGCTTCTGGGTTTGGTTTAAATGTGGCATATGTGGTTGACTGTAGCTATCTTTTATGTATTTTACATCTTTAAAATAGTAACTAGAAACAACAGAAGCTTTCTTAAATGCCATGCCATTGTTCCCACAATGACATTGAGGGTCAGATGCTATATTTATGCAGTAGCATCCCTGCTTGCCCACACCTCAATAACTCCCAGTCTCTGAGGTGCCAGCTTATATATTACTAGACATACATATACATATATATATATAAACATTATATACATTATAATTATAACTTTATTAGCAATTTATACAGTTCAGATCATCCAATTCTGAGAAAGGTGTATTGAAATTGACCAATCTAGTGGCTTTCTATGATGGAGTGACTACATCAGTGGACAAGGGAAGGGCACAGACAGACATCATTTATCTGGGCTGTTGTAAAGCCTTTGACATGGTCCTCTACAACATCCTTCTTTCTAAATCGAAGAGAGATGGACTCAATGAGTGGATTGTTAGATGGATAAGAAAGTGGTTACACGGTCACATCTAGAGGACAACAGCTCAGAGTCCCAATGGACATCAGTGACAAGTGGTGTCCCTCAGGGGATCAGTGTTATTTAATATCTTCATTAATGACACAGAGGAAGGGATCAAGTGCATCCTCAGAAAATTTGCAGGTGACACCAAGCTGAGTGGTGCAGTTGACGCTCCTGAAGGATGGGATGCCATCCAGAGGGACCTGGACAAGCTTCAGAAGTGGGGCCATGGGAATCTCAAGAGTCTTAACAAGGCCAAGTGCAGAGTGCTATACCTGGGTCAGGGCAACTTCTGGTTGCCTACAGGCTGGGGGATGAACAGTGCTTAGTAGTGTCTGTACCACTGCCAAGAAGGACTTGGGGGTGCTGGTGGATGAGGGCCTGGACATGAGTCAGCAACGTGCCCTTGCAGCGCAAAAAGGCCCAAAAGCAGCATGGCCAGCAGGTCAAAGGAGGGGATTCTACCCCTTTGCTCTTGTGATACCCCACCTGGATTATTCTGTCGAGCTTTGGGGTCCTGTTGGAGTGAGCCAAGAGAAGGGTCACCATGCTCATTAGGAGAATAGAGCACCTTTACTACATGGAAAGGCTGAGAGAATTGGATTTGTTTAACCTGGAAAAGAGAAGGTTTCAAGGTGATATAACTGCAGCCTTCCAAGACCTGAAGGGAACCTACAAGAGATTCAGAGAAACTTTTGACAAGAACATGCAGTGACAGGATAAGGGGGAATGGCTTCAAACTGCAAAGGAATAGATTTAGATTAGATTAGATTAGATTAGATTAGATTAGATTAGATTAGATTAGATTAGATTAGATTAGGAAAAAATTCTTTACTTTGAGGGTGGTGAGGCACTGAAACAGGTTGCCCAGACAAGTTATGGGCGCCCCACCCTGGAAGTATATAAGGGCAGGTTGGATGGAGCTCTGAGCAACCTGGTCTAGTGAAATGTGTCCCTGTCCACAGCATGGGGATTGGAACTAGATGATCTTTAAGGTCGCTCTCAACCCAGGCCATTCTATGATTCTATGAAATTGGAATATGATCAGAGAACACCAATCTACATACATTGCTCATTGTATGTGAAAAATATTATTTAAGGTAAGGAAAGTCCTGGGTGAAGAACAGATGAATAGGAATTGTCTTTAAATGTAGCTACATTAACAATTACTCCTAAAAATTAGAGCAATCTCAAGCTGAAGAGGAGAGACAAGAACATATTACTTCAAAAATCAAAGAGCACTATGTATATGCACTTATGAAGAAGATATATGTGATTTCTAAAAAAAAAAAAAAAAAGACTATAGATAAAATTACATCAAAAATCCCTTCAGATTCCTGTTTCTCAAAAGAAAGTGACAGCACTGGGACAAACAAGAGTCATTCCCAAGAGATTTGACTCTGATGTATGTAGATATCTTTTAACACTTTAGGCAGGAGACTGGTGGTAGCAGTACATGCCAGAGCTGAACCCACATGGCCTTCTAGAATGGACTTAATAGATTTTCAGCATGGAAGATTCTTCCCTTAATTTGAAATTGAGCTTCTTAAAAAATAATATGAAGCCACTTGATTTACTAGTGTTGCACACCTGTATCCTGGGCAATTAATTTTCTTCTCCTATTCTGATAGAGATCTTGGTTTTCAGTAATATAGACATCTAAATCTAACTGAGGGGGAAAAGCTGAAGGAAGTTAATAAAAATACTATCCATGTTTGTTTTGATGGTGGTAACATCTGTAAACCTGTTGACCTGGTCTGTGTTTTCCTCTATGACTTTTGCCAATTATTTTGGACTTTTTCTTTTCACTTCTCCTGCTAATGACAGAAGTAATAATCCCTACTATGTCCTAGTAAATGCTGTGAAACCTGGCAAATCAAACTGCAGTGTCTGAATGAGAAGTTTCTATATCTTAGAACATGTCTATTAAAGAAAATTCTATGTGCAAGGTGCTGAAGATTTAGCATCTAGTAAAGAATGGTCAAAAGTCTCTGGAATTTTATTGTGGTTCACCTTAAAAGAAATGAATTTGCAGTAAAATCAACCACACTTTTAGGTTTCTTGAATAAGGCAGTCAAACACTTCCTCTTTCAGGGATGAACTATGAATCTATTAGACTCTCTATGAGAATCTTCACACCTTCCTCTAAAAAAAGATAGGCTTCAAATGCTTACCTTTCCTGTTGAAATCGCCTGATTTATGCCAGTGTTAATCGAGCCTATAGTCATTCACAATGACTTTTAGACAATTTTCCATTAGTCTGTTGTGGTTTTGCATGCTTCAAAATCAGCTGGGGAGTTTGAAAAAAGGTTTGAAAGGAGGCTACAGGAGTTGAGTGCCCTGTCAGAAGTGGAATTTGGATACTTTACACATTTCTCTGGAATTAAGGCGTTATGGAGAATTATTGAAGAAGTATTATGAAACACTGGCAACAATGTGAGAAATATACTTGAAGGCTTGATTTGTCTGGCAGGGTTTGCTCTCTGTAAACCTATGGTTTGTGCTGTTAAGATTTTATTTATATTTGATTCACTACAGAAGATATTTCTCTCATAAAATTGAAATCTAAACATGCTCAAAACTGTACTCCTTTACTTGACTGGAGAGAAGCAATTTGCAAGTCTAGGTATGGAGTTTATTATACTCTATGTCTGTGACACAAATAACACACCTTTTAAATTTAAAAATTAGAAGTCAATTGCTTTTCCATTTTACTATCTTAAAGTCCATGTTGCATCTCCATTCTGGCCAAGATTCAAAGTTCACTGAAGTAAAGGGATTGCTATCCCTATTACATTTCACAGAGATATAAAACTTTTTTATAATATTCAGCAAACCTAAGTAGCTGCCATATATGCCTTTTTGTGGTTAATTAGCACATACTCTTGCTACCACAAAGGTTGCTGGAGACTAAGTCTTGTGTTTTTTTTCTCTCTTTGAGTTCCTGTATTGTAACTTGCAACTCTGCTTGAAGATGCCGGATGAGGTTTTCCTGCTGCAGTTAATTTGCCCATCTAAAGCAGCCAAAGAACACATAAAGTTTCCTCCTGTAGTTGAAAAATTATCACTCATTTGAAATTGAACTGCTTTGCTCCAATGAAACATAAATATTATATGTATAGTACAATGCACTGCTTCATACTGCTAAACAGTGAGAAAAAAGCTCAGTTGTAGATACCACTATCTGACCATTTAAAAAAGCAAAGTAATTTCTTTCCAATTCTTTGTGTCTATATGAGCTGTCTCAAAAGGCTTTATTTTTTTACATTTATGGGCTTTTATATATTTGCATTTAGATATCTTCAGGTATTTAGGGACAGAAATGCTGAGGTCACTTGAAGAGTAGGAGAAAATCATAAATGATTGAGGAAGATGCCCAAAGACATGGCCATTTTGGAAAATGCCACCCTTAGTATTTCTCATCCTCTTTGGCTGGCAAAGCCTGTTGTTGTGATCAGGCTGTAGCTGTAGTTAGTCTCACATTTATATAATTTTTGGTATCTTCTCCTGAGGAGGAACTTTGAATTGAGTGGTCTTACTCAGCTAGAGGAATCAGCACCTGCCTTTGCACTTTGTCTAGTGTTTTCTGACCTCCTGCAGGCCCTATACATCTCAGTCTGTCGTATGCACCATTTGCTGGCTCAACTAATCAAATGTCAGGTTCTTAAAACTATCATGTAATTCATCCTCATGTTTTGCCAACGTCAAGCCTGCTGTTGTTCCTCAGCTAATTAAGGCCTTATTTTCCACAAAGCCAGTGGAAAATGCTTCAAAAAACTTAGTAAGCAGGTGAACTGGATGCCACCCAGACAGGTGGAGATATGATTATTAAGAAATCCTGTTTTCCAGAAGGTAATGAGATGAATTACTGGCATCTTATGGACAAACAAAACAGCCTACTGGGTTTTTTTACGTGTTTAGATTCTTGTAGTCCACAAGGGGGCCGCATGAGGCAGCTGCTGGCACATTGTAGTTGCCTTCGGCTGAAGACTTCATGGTTGTTCATTCCAAAATCCCTCATCTCCATGCTTCTTGTTGTCATCCAGTTGGATCAGGTGTTCTGGCTGACCAAGAACCTGAGATAAAACCCTTCACGCTCCTTCCCTCTAGTATTAGTTGGGAAGTCGTTTGAGGGGACTTAGATCCTCCACAACAGTCTGAATTCCATGGTCTTCTACTGCACTTAGCCACACTAATTCCTGCCTCTTCAAAGATGGGTGATGAAAGTGACAGGGACGGGCTGGTCCTCAAATGCAGCTGCTTGGGTCAGTCTTGCATCAATTTCATTTGGGAGCAACTTCAGCTAAGTTTTTTTCTCTAACACCATTAAGTGGGTATTTCTGCAGTTTGAGTTTTTTGTAAGTTTGCTTTGGGTTTTTTTACATTGCAAACTGAATTAAAAATGTTTACCTTCATCAATATTATCATTGTGAAATCCCAAAATATGCTTTACTGAGCTCCTGAAGGCCAACAATGCAGAAATAAGCAAACTAGCAATTTTTAAGGATAGGTAATAGGTGATTTGGTTTTGCACCTCACTCCCTCCCAGAGTTTTCTGTTAGGAGACTTAATGTGCTCTGAGTGTTCAACCTGTACTTTTCACTCCACTGAAAGTGGCTGGTTACAGCTCTGCGGCTCAGCTGCACAAGTACACATGACTTTTCTAACTCAAGGTCAGGTCTTCAAGAAACCTGTATGGTTTGTGAGATTTGAGAAACTGTGTGTAGGCATTTGGTCTGCCTCTCTCCCTTTCCTGGCTCTGTTTATAACAGCAATTCGTGTTATTCAAATCACCGAGGCCATCAAGCCAAAACAGTAAGAGAAGCTCTCTGCCCCAAAGACTTTCCCTTAGTGTAAGATGGGGGAAAACACATGGGTGTGGACACAACCAAATATGTGGACAATGTGACCTGCAACACTGAGAGTTGTGGATCTTTGAATAAGTCTGTGTAAGTGGATGTGTTCTAGTGTTTGTGTCTCCCAAGGGGCACGTGGAGCTAGGTGAGCTCAGTTCTTATTAAAGCAGTCTCCCAGAGTTGTTTCTTTGTAGCAAGTAGAAGGTCCCAGGAGTCACCTGGCCAATGTACTAATGGGCTTTATTCACTGTGGGCTTCCTACGCCTGTGGGGACCCAGCCTGAGCATGGTGGGACACAAGTGAGGAAGGGATGAGAAGGGAAAAAGGAGTGGGTGAGCCAGAAGAGGGAGAAATGGTAGGGCAGGAGGACGTGGACAGTAGTCACTTTGTGACTACTGACCAGCCTGTGATAAAATACACACTTTACCTCAGGGGTTTACAAGTGTGTGACTGGAGAGAGACCAGAGACCAAAACAAAAAATAATGAAAGAAATCAATTTGAGGAACATATGAGGGGACACTGAGCACTTGGCACAAATGAAGACAGATAATATTAGACACAGAAGATGATGTGAGGGTAAAGAAGTAGCATAAAGAACAATCAGAGTGGCCAGGGGCAGTGTAATTAAGGCTGAAAGAGGGCATCTGTGAAAGAAGAGAGTCATGATGACTCAACAGTGCTCCTTGTCCTCTGCCACTTGCGGCTGAGGAGGACAGCAGCCAGCCACAGCGCTGGCAGAGGAGTGTTTCCATAGCAGAGCAATGTGATCCTCAACTTCAGTGACCACCTGGGATGCTCAAAGTTTATGCCTGTCCTGAAGAACCAAGAGGAGGTCTGTGTAATATCTGCACCCAATGTTGGTGTCAGACCCTAAAGTTAGAAAATAGAGCTTTTCTTGCTCTAAGTTCCTTATTTGGGGCTTTCAGGTGAGACTCACATGGAAGAGCACCTCTTTGTACTGCCAAAGGGGAAGGAATGCCCCCGGTTCAGCTTTTTGCTTTGTGTGCCAGTAGTCTCACCAGCCCTCAGAGTAGCGTGCTATAAGGTGACAGAACAAAAGCTTAGTTTTTCTCTCCAGTTTAACTTTTTCTACCATGTCTTTTTCCTTGTGGGAATTTCATTAGAATGAGTGGTATTTTTGGTGGTATGGTATACATATTTTTCTGAGACACACAGGCTCAAAAACCTATGCTAGCATCAGGCAATTTTGTTTCCTGTCATTTATTACCCTGCTAGTACAAACACCTTTTTTTTTCCTTTTTTCTAAAGCACATAACTTGTGGTCAGCTGCATCTGGTACTACTACACAATTACGGTAAATTTACATTTTACCAGCTGAAATTTCCTGTAAGCCTTCTGTGGGCTAGAAGTATAAAATGAAACTAAGCAAGCATGTTCTAACAAAAGAGAAATATTATTTTATTTGATTTATTTGTGTTTGGATTTTTATGACAGTATCTGGACTGACTGCTGTCCTACCACAACTTGTGACAGGCACTAAAAAAGCATATTGCAAATAATAATTTTTAAGATGTTTGCAGACATTGTCCTCTGTCACAGCAAACCTTGTTACTCTGCAGGGACTTATGGGTGGGGATGTTTCTAGTGAACAGTCAATTCTGAAGGAGCTTGCAAAAGATGTGTTTTACTCTGTGTAATGTTCTAAGTTGTGCATAAGAACAGGAATATCATGTTTTCTTACTTGTTATCTCACATTAATGTGTGCAGCTCGTAGAGACGTAGTCCTCAGGGCCCATGGGATTTGCTTTACATGACTTAAATAGAAGTGATGGGTGCCACTAAGCATATGTAGCATGAAGTATGAATAAGTATTAAGTAGTATATGTAGCTGCAACTTTATTCTGTAGGGTTTCAACTGTGACTGGAGATCTCCTAGTGAGACACATACAATGAATAATGCTGTTAATGAAAATTATGACTTTTCTCCCTTCCAAGAGAAAAAGGAAGGTGATCAGAACTAGCAGCATCGGTATTAGTTGGTTGTTTCTATGTAAAATTCTTTCCTATGTCCCCATGTTCACCACCCAGAAGAGAGGAGGATTCACTTTGTTCAGCTCTTTACTCTCCATTGACTGCAGACACCAGGAAATGTGCAAAATCTTTTTTACTCAGATAACAAGTTTTCCTCGAGTTGATCTTTCATAATCAAGCACTGTGGTTATCCAGGTTGGAGGCAAAGACTGCTGAACTTTGCAGCCACTGGGCTAGCTGAGCACTTTGCCTGCCTGGGAGACTGAATCCAAACAGCACTGCCTTGTCTCAGTTTGTGCCTGGGCTGGCTGATGTAAAGGGATTTGAAATCCACCATTCAATCTTGAGTGACTTTGTGTGCCATGCTTGGACAAACCGTGTTGTGTGTGCTGATTCAATAATCATGTGTGTGAGCTTTGCCTTGCAATTGAATAGGTGGGTGTAGAAACAAGCTGCATGGTGCTATATAGTCCCACATCTCTGCTGAATAGTTTGCTTTTCCTTGGCTGAAATTGCTTCTGCAGTGAAAAGGTACTAGAGAACGCTGCACTTTTTCTTCAAAGGGTGGTGTATTTTGGGCTAGGATAGCAGAAAGTTGTGCAGTAAAGGCACTGGCAACCTTTTGAACAGGCTGACAGAAGTTGGAAGCAAGAAAAACTACTTTATTCTTGGGTGTATTAGCTCATGTTTTAGGTATCTTTCCAACTTGACCTTTTGAAAACAACCGGTTTACACGTCCCACACACAGCTAGATCAGCAGTATGAGACAGTGAGGGATGGGTTTAGATATGCAGAGCTGAGTGGCATATAACCATCACACTCACACCATGCAAGCGACACTCACATTCTCCCCAGCTGTGTGCCAGGGGCTGACCCAGACCTGGGATGTAGTGGGGCTTCTGCACCGTCATTAGGGCTGCTCTAGGGGCAGTGACCACATGTGCTGGTTTTGACTGGGGTAGAGTTAATTTTCTTCACAATGACTAACATGGGGCTATGTTTTGAATTTGTTCAATGACAAATGACTTCATCATCTCCCAGAAGTTCCCAGCTACTACGTATGACATCTCAGTGTCCCATGGCCTGGGTTAGATCACTCATCCAAGGGGTTTTTGCCATAAAGGGCAGTATATAGTGTGTAGCTGTGCCAAGATGAGAGGGCTGTGAGACAGCTCAATATCTCTCCTCCCTGATGCATGGCACTGCAAGCCTTTCCCCTCCAGCTGATGTGGAGTGCATACCTTTTCATAGCCAGTTCCTGCATCCTGATGGGAAAACATAGAAGAAAGAGCTCACTAGTTCAATTCCTGATAAACCAGGAATTTATGGCTGCATGTTGCTATAGTTGCATGTTGTGGGGAATAGATTCATAAATGGTTGTATCCAAAGGCATGGTTTTAATTGGTGCCACAGTACTTTTAATTTAGTCATGCAGATCTGGCAATGCATTTCCGTCATGCCCTCCTCATGCACAAGGGAAAAAGCTTCCCAAGAAAGTGAGTTTCTTTGCTGCATTTTCACAGAAATCATACACAACAAAGAGATTTTTATGGTAGGAGCTTTATATAGCATAGCATAGCTGTGTGGCAAAAATTCCAAAGACAAAGTCATCATTTGAATATCCATGCACATATGGGCATATATGGATAGGCCAGACTCATTTCAGACTCTGCAAGCCGGAGGTTTTTGGATGTGATTTCAAAATTCCTGACTGTGCTTTGTTCCAGTAATAGTAATGGACTAGAGCCATTCGAAGTTGTAACCTAGCTCAGATGAGGATAGATCTGCCTCCAAGATCTGCCTCAGCTGCAGACTCTTTGCTTTCCCCATCACAAGGTGTGACTTCTCAGTGTAGAGTTAACTTGAAGAGCAGATTTTTATTTTGATTTGGGAGGAGGGAGGAGACATCTCTGCCAAACTCACTGGGGAAGATAAGCTGGGCGAGAGTACTTTTGAGAGGTAATGCTGTACGTGACAGCAGAGTATGGAGACCTGGCCTCAGCAGATGAAGTAGAAGATGCATCACTATTAACCAGAGAAGTAGGATGGTCTGTAAGCAGAGGGGAAAGTTGATAGCTGTCCATTGGCTCCCAAAGTCAGTGGAGACCACAGAACAGCATATAGGAAGAGTTCAGTGGTACCTGCTCCAGCATTTGGTACACAAATGTAAAAAGGACTTAGTGAAGGCTGGCGTGCATGACTGGATTTGCGTTTCACTTCCTCCAGTCTCAAAGAAATGCACGACAGGTTTCATACCACACCAAAACCTCACACTAAATAAAATTTTGTACTTGGCATTAAATTAGAAAGTACAGCTCTGTAGTTTGCATGTAGAGCTACAGTTTAGAAAAACTTGCTCCAAGAACAAGTCCTTATGGCACAGACTAAATGTGCAGTTTCCGACTGACTCTTATGTGGAATTAACAAATATGAAATCTGGTTTCAACCATTCCAAATTTCAACTACATTATCCTTCCTGATTTAGCTTTTGTTTTCACTCCCCTCAGTCAATGCTTATAATCAATTCTTAGATTCTCTTGATTTGATATCTCTTTAGTCATACTGTTTATGTTGTTTCATGCCATATCAGTTACATTCATTGAGGGTTGATAAGCCTGGCCTCAGTTTGTCATGAAAAGACATGGAAAGAGATAATTCTATCCACAGATAGAACCATTGGTTTGCTTTGAAAATGTCCACCTTTCCAAATGATAGATATTTCTTTTGCTTCTTGTATTCCACTGGATTAGCTAGTCTCAGTCTTTCCTGAGTTCTCCCAGACCAGACCCATAATCAGTACCCCAAACTCATACAACAGTTAGCTGCCATTTTTGTCACAGTATCTTGACTTTGGTGATACTTCCCTTGCCCTACCTGTAGTGTCACCTGTTTGTTCAGGCTGAGGATCTTCCACTACACTTCATGACTTGTCCCTGTGGTCTGTCTGAATGACTAACACCAACTTCAGTTCAGTACAGTCAAATGGAGTCGTACTTCCTTCTAGATCCAGGCTAGCAACCTTTCCTCAGGCCTGCAAGTCAGGTATCTCTTTTGGGTCAAGTATATATGAGCCCTCACACCCCAGTTGTCACTGAGTCTTGCAAGTTCTACAGAATTTACCAATACACTGCCACCAAACAACACTGTTTCTTTTGTAGTGGGTTGACCTTGGATGAACAATATGTCCCACTAAAGCCAGTCTGTCACTTCCCTCTGCAACTGGACAGAAGTGAAAAAATATGAGGGGTTCCTGGGCTGAGATAAGGACTGAGAGAGATCACTCACCAATTACCATCACAGGCAAAACAGACTTGAAAGTGGGGATATTAATTAAATTTAACAGAATCAGAATAGAAGAATGAAAAGTAAAATAAATCTTAAAAACACCTTCTCCCCACACCTCCCTCTTTTCCAAGTTCTACCTCCCACCCTAGTGGCACAGGGAGATGGGAATGAGGGTTCTGGTCAGTTCATCACAGGTTGTTTCTGCCACTGTGCAGGGAAACGAGTCCTTCCCCTGCTCCAGGATGAGGTCCTTCCCATGGGAAACAATCCTCCCTGAACTTCCCCAGTATGAGCCCATCCCACAGGCAACACAAACTTTTTCACAAGCTGCTGCAATGTAGACCACTTTTCCATGGGGTGCACTCCTTCAGACACAGGCTATTTCAGTGTGGAAGTCCTGCCAGAAAACCCGTTCCAGCATGGGTGCCTATCTCCACAGGTCTGCAGGTCCCTGCCAGGAACCTGCTCCAGCATGAGCCTCCCATGGGATCACAGCCTCCTTTGGACATCCACCTGCTTTGGTGTGGGTCTCCTCCATGGGCTGCAGGGGCACAGCTGTTTCACCATGGTCTGCACCACGGGCTGTACGACAGCTGATTTGGAGATGCCCTCCCTTCACCCCCCTGCCCACGCAGTCCCCGAGATGTCCCGTGGGAGAGACACACAGAGAACACCAGAGAGGGTGCAGAGAGAGAGTTTATTCACGTGGTCCGAGGTATTTATAGGTTTAACAACAAATGGGGAAAGGGTTAAACAAAGGGCNAACAAATGGGGAAAGGGTTAAACTAAGGGCCAATAAGGGGACTTCACCTAGCTCTGCAGGAAAGGATTCCTGCATACTAAGGTAGGGAGATAAGAATTCTCCCAAGGGGTTTTGGGAAGAAGAAAGGTGATTCAGGGAAAAAAGACAGGGAATCCATTTTATAATACAGTGAAAACTTTAGTTATTGGGGCATCTTGGCTGGCTTCTGCATTTTCTTCACAAATCCTTTTCTGGCATGACTTCTTCCATTCCTGATACTGTAAGTCCACTCCCACAGGGCTGCAGGGGAAGCTCAGCTCTGGTGCCTGGAGCACCTTCCTCACCTCCTTGTCCACTAACCTGGGTGTATGCATGGTTGTTCACATGCTCTCACTCTGCTCTTCTCTGGCTCCGATTTCATCTGCCCAATAACTTTTTTCCCCCCTTCTTAAATACGTTGCCACAGAGACATTACTATCATTCCTGATTGGCTTGACCTTGTCCAGCAGTGTGTTTATCCTGAAAGCTTCAAGCAGCTTTCCATAGAAGCCACCCCTATGGGACCCCTCCTGCTACTAAAACCTTGATCTGCAAATCCAGTACATCCATTGACACAGCTAAAAATTAACACCCAGATTTTAATTGCCTCTTCATTTTCATTCTTGTCATGTTCCAGCACCATTTTTCTGGCCTTCAGCAATGCAGTCTTCTTGTTTATGTTTGTTCAAGGTTTTTCAATCTAAGCATTCTCCATGTACCACGTGAACCAGGTTGCCATTCCCATTGCATCCCTCAACAGATTTTCCTTTCTCCTTTGTGTCAAAATCTACCTGTATGCATTGGCATGGCTTTTTACCCTCTCTCTCATCTTCTGTGTGATGTAGAGATGTCTTCTATCCCGAGGCCATTTTACTGCTGCTTCACACATTGAAGTGCATCACAGCTATACATAACTTTTAAGAAAATATCCAGGTTGTTTTAGAACCCAACAGTATCCAGTGTCCAGCAGTCTGATGAAGTGGATAGGAGTTTTCTCACTCACCTACACATCTGCTGGATTGGTATAAATTGTTAGCAAATAGCATTTTTACTTTTGGGATGAAAGTCTTATAGGACCACAGGTCTGCTTTAAATTGGTCTCCTAAACTCAGTGCAACCATGGTTCAGTCAAAAGCTAATGAAACAAATGTGTGCACACAAACCGGTGAGAGCTACTGGAACTACCAGTTTTAATATATTGTCTTGACCTTTTTGCTAGCAATTCCCTGGATAAAGAGTTCACTTACTTGAGGCAGTTGTGCTCATAATACAAAGTCAGCACTGACCTGCTGTAAGTGGCTTTGAGGCCACAGCCTACTGTATACACAAGACTCAGGAGCAGCCTGTGGTTTCACTAGACATTTTTTGTAGAAGAGAACCCCCTTACAGGATTGTAGCATCTGCTAGGGGGAAATTGGTTAGCCTCATATGGCACACCCTGATCATGTTTCCCAACAGCATAAGGCAGAGGCAAAACACCAAAAGATTTAACAACTTCTAGCTGAAAAGTCCTGTGTCTAAAAGTGGAGAACATGAGGTCAGCCTGTGTGCCTCAGGAAGCCAAAAAGAAATTGATATTTTCTAGCCAACAGAAATAACCAATTTAGTAAATCTGGGGTATTTTTACAACTTTTGCTTTAGCAGGGAAGTGGAGAAATGAAATGCAAAGCTCCCAAGGTTCTTCTTGTACCTCAGAGTTTCTGTTGTAAATGATCTTGCAGCCTTGTTATCTTCATTTTATCTAGCTTATCTTCCCTATCTCAAGAGGAATATGAGTGAAATATCAAATATCTAACCCTACTGCATAAGCAACTTGAAACAAAAGAAAGTAAGAAAAAAACCTCTCTTTTTATTTTCATCCTTCCCAAAAATGATCATAATGAAACATTGTGACACAGGGTTCCATCTGGAAAACTCCAAATTCCATCTTAAACAAAGGTGAATGTGTCTTTCCAGGTAGGATCTGGCACAAATTTAGCTTTTATACAACGTAAATGAACAAATCCAAAAATTCTGCAGAAGCAGTGAAATTATTCCCACAGCCTCTGCAGTCCAGTTTGCCATCTCTTGGGAATCCTGTTTGCTCAACAAATAGGTTTAATATAGGACAGTATCCCCAACACTGCAGGGACAACTGCTGAACAATGTGAACATGAGTCATTTCCACCTGAAGTCGTACTGAAATCATACATGTAATTATTGCTCCAGCTGAATGGCAAATGAGTAAAGCAAAACAGCCTAGAAAATACAGACTTAATGAAATTACACACTAAATCCCTTTATTAGTGTGAGATATCAAACACGGATAAATCAAAACGTATAGGTTTCCACTTAAGGAAAAATATCATTTTCCTTGGAAAAGAGGTGGAGGCAGGAGAGGAAGGCTTGAAGAGCTGGATGGAAACATTAGAAGAATTCAGCCTCTCCCGAGTTAGGGATGTGGATGCTGTATCACTACACACCCACACACACACACACAAACACACACACACACACACACACCCCGTCATCCTTAGCAGCAGCCCCTGAAGCTGTGTTGATTTACCCCTTGGCTGTGGAGGTGATGATTCACCTGAGCATTGAAGGAGATCACTCTGTGAGAGTGACACCCATAATCACTTTAAATTTAAACCGGTTTAACTCCAGCCACATTTACCTTCTCATTCTTCAGCTGAGAGAGCCCATTTCCATGACATTTGATTGCCCTGCCTTTCTGCATCTGCAATAGAGATGTGTCTAAGCAATTTTTAATTACCACGTGTGATATCCCTTTTAATGCATCATTTTAAAATCAAGTTTTTAAAGAATATGAACCATGAATTTTTTCTCGTAAAACATTATCAATTATTAGGTGACATGGGCTCTATGTCCTTGTAAAAATAATTGCCCTTGACTTGACATTAGCCACTCCTTTTCATTGTTTTTACTATCTTGAAAAAGTAGCATAGACTATTTTTTGTTACCCGTATTTTTAATTACTTTATTGACACTTTGGTTTTATGAGTCAGCCAGACACCTTGTTCAATAGCCCTGTGACTAATTTAGTGCCTTTGTTTATAAAAAGCACTGCACCAAAGAGCAGTTAAGTAAGATCATTTAATGTGTTGCATTTGAAGTCTGTTCCTTTGCTGCAAACTGTGCTCACTGCTTAGCTTTGACCACAACTGAGTAAAATTCCTCCTCTTAAGAAAAGTTTTTTCACCTCAAAATTGTTGCAACTGGCTAGACCATCTCTGCTTGCAAGGGGTCCAGCAAGAGCACGTCTGTAATACTATATATTAGACACATGCAGGGAATCCACGGTTCCCTTGAGCCGTACCTTGCTGGGAGCTATGTAGTAGTTGCCTTTCATTTCATGAGGTCTATGATTTGGTTTTCTGTTGGTTCAGCCACTTGTGCAAGCTGAAGGCAGGCGAGGGTTGGAGGCAAACTGCATGCAGTGCTCCTGGCAGGTGCTTTGCCACTCTGCACAGAGGTGAATTTCTGTCCACGCAGCTCAGTAATTCTTAAAATTATGTGTCCAGTGGAAAGAAAATTCAGCTTGCGTCTGGCCCTCTGAGTCAGATGTGGTGATGCACAACCAGGCTATCAGATTGTGGTACCGCCTGGGACCTTTTCTCCTGAATTTTCTTGCAGACCTTCCCCTCACCACAGCCTTCTCAAGCACGAGAAAGCTAACATTTCCTTTTCACCAATTTTTTTTTAATGATCTAACTTGAGAGTGTAGTCCAGGTGCTAAATATAAACATAAATATAAAAGCTACAGAAAAGTTGGGGTTTGGGCAAGTTACACAAGTATGTGCATCTCCAGTAAGATACAGTTTTGTGTGCCAGTACTTTAGTGTGGTAGAACAAGATGATAGTGAAAAAGAAATTCATCTTTCTTCTTGGACTAACCTTCAGTCAGACATTTTTTAACTCCGGACAGTCTATCCCCTCTCACTCCTTCTTGAAAGGTGAAAAATAGTAACAGTGCTCATGCTGATATGTCAGAATAGCAAAAACTACTTTGATGCTGAATACACATGAGTTTGCATATTCCTGTGACTGAAGGAGTATTGCATAGGAGGTCCCTTCTAGCTCAAATGGAGACAAATTGAGAATAACTACCAGGAAGAAAATAGCAGTAAAAAGGAACAAAACCCACAGACTTTCCTCTGAAGATTAAACCGATTAGCTACAGGTAAGAAATAGCCAGACAAGAAGTAAAACTCCCACATTGAAATGTTAGATTCATTATTTCTTATGTGAGTGAGTAATAACCTCTTCAATTAATGGATAGCACAAGAGATGAAAGGGACAGAGCATTACAGTATCAGCTCAACTGAATAAGGTACAAGTATTTGAGAGAAGTTCACAGGGTGCTAATAAGTTTTATAAACCTAGGGCCCAAGTGAGTGTGATAGGATAAAGATCAGAGAAAAGATAAGGAGAGACATCATAAAGTCAAATAATTGCTTTTAGAAATAGCTGAAGTGCTTCCTCCTAAGATATGGGAGGGCTGAAGGTGCAGAAAGGGCAGTTTGGACTTTTCTGTCAATAGACATGTATTGCAGACAGACATACATTCATCTGATAGGGATTTTGTTTGTGCTCAGCTATCATTATTTGAGTGACATCTCATGGGAAGCACTGGGTCCTGAGAAGAGATCCATAAGAAAGGATGAGTTTTGACCATATTCGTTGAGAAGATACAAGGAAATACAGGCACCAGGAGGAGAAGAGCTATCCATGTGGGAAGAAGGTCAGGGTGTTTCACGTTTAGTCTGACCCAGAGGTAAGTGCTGTCTCACTGAGATTCTGACTCAGTATTTCCCAAGATCCCTGCCACATCACTATGCTGCACTTTCAGAAATGCCCCTCAGAGAAATGCACCCAAGCACCCTGTCCAAGATATGATAGGTCACACTCACAAATAAGCAAAAGAGAAGTCTATCCAGTATTAAAAGCATCCTCTTGAAAACTCTGCTTCCGGATTGTTAGTTGTCTTCTCACAGTTTCAGGAAGTTTATCAGAAAAGCCTCTTTGGAGTAGAAAATGGCCTAGCAAAATTGAAAATCTTTGAATTGATGGTGTACCTGGTTTTAGAAAACAAAAAATTCGTGAAATGAGTGCTATGTGGATTAAAATAGGCTAGGGCTATTAAAAGTTGTGAAAGGAGGACAGACCTTCAGACTAGAGCTATTCCTTAAGTTTAATCAGAGTCTAGAGGCCAGATGGCTCTTCTCATATCCTCCAATAGAACCTTTGGTTTGAAACAGAGCTTTCAGTAAGTGGCTTCCATGAGTAGTCAAACACCATTTTTGTAAAAAGTTCAAATGAAATTATATTTGGGGTTGTAACCTCTTTTTTAAGGTTTTGATTTTTTATGTTTGTTTGTTTGTTTGTTTTAATGGCTTACTTCTCATCTAGGACTTTGTTTTTCTCTGTGCAGGTTAAAAGATACTTATTTTACCCATATGTGTGTAGCTTATTTTGGAGATAGAGGCACAAATGCATGAGAATTTCTTCTTCTAATTGCTGTTCTTTCCCTATAGTGTGTTCATGTAGCATTTGTGCAGTTGGTCTACACATAATTTTAGAATTCGTAAGAACTCTCTGAAAATGAAGAGCTAGCTTACTAAGACCAGTTCAAGGTTTTAAAATGAATAATTTTTTCCATTTGTATCCTTGCCACTAGCCACCTGTGATAAATACCATCTGAAAACCACATGATTTTTTGCGCCACTTCAAGAAGCAACTAAGTTTTACAAAGTCTATGGAAAAAAAAAAACAGCCAGTTGCTAGACAGGCAACATGAAGCTCACCAGCTTGACTTTCATATGGACTTTCATCACTGCTTGTTTGCTTCAGATAAGAAATCTCAACAATTTTCATTCATACATCATTTTTATTAAACTGCTCTGTTAATCTACAAACTAAGAGAACAAGCACATGAATGACATAGGGCAGTTGGCAGCATTTTAAGTATTTTGTACAAATGTCTGAAAAGTACTGTATGTATTTTAAATTAATTGCTTACTGGTATTTTAGGTCATTTGAGAATTTTGTCATTTATCAATAAATTATGCCCTTTTCAGAAATTCACAGCCATTTTTTTTCCAAACATTCTTCTACTAGGCTAAAGGAGGGAAAGGACTTTACCACATTTATTTGTAACCAAAACCAAAACAGTTTAGTTTTACAGTGAGTAATAAAAGTTGTTGAAAAAGGTGTTCCCTGAGTGTCTGGTGTGACCAAAAGAGGCACCAAAACCCTGTGAGGCTGGACCATCCAAATTAAATAGAGCCCATGGTGTGTAGGGGGTTTCTGATGTTAAGCAACTAATGTTCTTCATACTTCTCAAGACTGTATATGAGGTTCAAACGTGAGACCATTTAGGGAAGATAAGAATATTCTCAGTAAATAATGTGAACAATGGTTGTTGGTTTTGAAATAAATTCATGAAAGTGCAGGATCTATTCCAAATTTTCAACCTCTTCTATACTTTTTCCTTTATTTTAGTAATTTGTTTGGGCACACCACTCAAGATATGAATATTTATTTTGTTTCAAAAAGCACCTTCTATGGATATCCAGAACCAAGTTTCCCAATTCAATTCACTTTTAAATCAAAGGTAATCTTTCCATTGAGTTTTGTAAATCTGTTAATCAATCAACCTGTAACAAAAACCTCAAGCAGCACCAGCTGCACAAGGAATTATATACTGCAAGTGAAGAGCATACAGCTGGCTTTCCAATAAAGAACTGCACATGGTTATTGCAACAAACTGGGTAAGCCTAAGTTCTTTGGTATTTGTTTAGCGTGGTAGCCAAATTTTCAGTGTAGGTAAGTATTTCAAATTCAATTTAGCATCATGGTTCATTGAAATAGTGTAGTCATGTAAATACAGTTCAAGTGGCGAGGAAATATAAATACCTGAAAATAAATTTTAATTGATTGAACAGCATTATTTACCTAGTGCTTTTGTTCAATGGTCCTTCTAAACATGAAGCTAAAATGGAAAGTCTAAATTTGTTTTTATAAAAACATAAAGGATCTACAGTTTTTAAGAATGTGACCAGAAATCTGTGAAGGAGAACACAAGATGATAATGCAGGAGACACGAAAGTGAACTGAGGACAGTTGTGCATGCCCCAGAGGGAGAGTTGCCAGTGAGCAACATCTGTTGTTTGACCTTCAGGAGCCTATCAGAAGGGTAGGGGGAAGGCAGGGAATTTCCTTACCTCTAGTGACATTAACAGTCTGAGGATAAAATAAAATTGTGAATTGTGGAATGACTTTCCTTCGATGTAATTGGCTTGGGGTTCATTGTATGCGATGATACACTTTTTAAGAATACTTTTCTTTGGAAATGGTTATGCACATAGTTACATTTTATTGAATCTTCTTTGATAACATCGATCCAATCTGTGAAGAAGTATTGAGTGTCATTTACTCCTGTTAAACTCACAACCCTGGGTTGGTTTGGAGACCATGTTTACCTGACTGGTAGCTTTGTGTTTTATAAGGTCAAGGCCATCTTCAACCAGTGATTTAGGGGGAAATCATGCAAATGACACATTTGAGAGGTAGCAGTGAATATGAAGTGGTGCCAGAGGTTCCTTCCTGCTTTGTGCGCTGGGGAACAGAGCCTGTTTTGGTTTTAGTTTCCCTCTGGATGATGTGACCACCATACAGACATGGCCATTTTTGCCATGGATCAAGGGATTATTCTGCTTATTTCTGCAGGTAATTTTTGGCATGCACCTTCCTTAATGCTCGTCAGGAAGACTTTGCTTACTTGTGGGTGGGCACCTTGGTAAGAAAAGAGTGAAAGAGGAAGCTGGAAGACCGACGGCCTTCTCTTGCTACCTTGCATCAGGACCAACTGCTACATAACACACCCAGAAGTCATATTTTTTGCTGTTGCTAGGCCATCATGCTGCTCCTCACCTACTTCAGCAGCCTGCATACATCCCATGCATTGCAGAAGTTGCTGTTATCACTTCTCTGCCCCACGCAAGACATCAAAGAGGTGAGAATTTTTGTATTATTAGCTGTTTTAGACTGAAAATCCCACACTTGTCTGCCAGATGTAGGTTTTTCCACCTCCAGAACTTTTTAGACTTTTTTATTGTTCCTGATTGCCACTGACAAAAAAGTAATCTCTTGGTCACTTCTAGACTAGTGGGCAAAGATAATGGCAAGGACAGATTTGAGCTGACAACCTTCACTCAGGAGTTCTGCAGGACTCCAGGGTAAAAGAGATGGACTAGAGACCTTGGGGGGTGGAGGATGCAACCTGCACTTGAGTCTGTCCCTGCACCAGGAATGCACAAAGTGGGGTTATTGGCTCTTAGCTTTCTAAAAAGCCTCAGGGAAATCCCAGAAACCTGCAAACTAGTAAAGCTGACATCCCTAGCACACAATACCAAGACGGAGTGGGACCGTGGAAAAATGTGGTGCAAAAGGAAATAATAAATATGGCATTTGTGGCAGGGTATACCACACTTATTGGTTATGCAAGAGTTTACTGTAGAGTCAATGAATACAGACAAGGGAAAGCCAAAACACCTCCATGTCTTTGAAGCTTCAAAAGAATCTCTGATTAGTTTCACTGTAAAGCTACCAAAGAAGTTAAGCTACTACAAGGAACTTCTCACATAAATATGCAACTTGTTAAAATATATGAAAAAAGGAGCAGGAATCAGTGAATGATTTTTGTAATTAAGTAGGTTCCATCATGAGAGGGCTTGTCTGTGGCCTGTGCCATTGGTCAGGCTCTGGAATGGGATGCACAGGTAAGTGGTAGGATCACCATCCGTGGAACTGTTCCAAAGGCGTGTGAACGTGGCACTTGGGGATATGGTTTAGGGATGAACACAGTGGTGCTGGGTTAGCAGGGCTTTTCCATGATTTAAAATGTAGCCATCAGCAATTTGAGAAACAGGGGGAGCTGTGAAATGATTGAGTTTGCTCAAGTACTAAGTTATTCATATTAACTTAGTTATTCATGCTCACAATTAAGTTTGCTGATATAGTAAGCTATTAATATTTATAAGTTTATTGATGCACTAAGTTATGCAGGATACAGAGAGGAGGTCCAGCTGCAAAGAGCTATTAAAGGACTTCAAAATACAGAGTGCCAAGGTGATAAAATGGCAGATTAAAATCAGTACAGATAATATGAAGGAATACAGAGTAAGGACAGAATCAAAATGCTGCAGAAATGATGCATAAAACACAGTGATGTGCTCAGACAATTCTGTCTTTTCTTTTGAATTTTCCCCTTTCTAATTTTAACTACTAAATAGGAGATAATATCTTTTCACTTGCAGCTGGAAAAAATTACGCTGACCTTCAGTAAAAAATGTCAAAAGCTTCTACTATGTTTTTCTTTGTAAATATTTATAGTAGCCATTAAAATTCATTTCACACTTATATTTAACTTAGCTGAAAGGGCCTTCCTCACTTGGATATAGTGAGGAATGACACAGAAAATGAGATCAAGGGCTCCCGCAAATGTGAGAGAAGAGATGATAAGTTTCCATGTTAAAAATGATTTGTCTAATTTGTATGGTGTACAACTGTATATCATACAAAAAAAAAAGGCATGGGAGGGGAGAGGAAGAGAGGGGAGGGCAAGTGAAGGGCGGGGATGGGATGGAAAAAATGTGTTCGTATGGAGGCTGATTTTTATGGTTTTCTTCTCTAGCACTGTTATCACAGTAACAAAACAAAGTGAGGAATGTTCAACAGTTAATCTTAAGCACCCTGTAGAAATGGGTTGCACAAACTTACATTGGGTAAAGAAAAGTCAGGTCAATATAAGAAACTAATTCTTTAGATTTATTTGAATGGTTAGACGATTGTGTCAGCACTGATAAATCTCTGCAATGTCCAGTGTCAGGTTTAACAGGAAAGGTTTAAAGATGCGTTAAAATGTTCCAGTTGGAAATAAGGATACTTTGGAGGAAAGGAAAGGAAAAAGAAGAAAATATCCAGCCAATCAATTAAACAAACAAAAAACCCCAAACCAACAAAGTACTGAAATTAGTGTACAAACACGTTTTGTTAGCAATGCCAGCTGCTATTCCATCTCTGCACTGCTAATTCCTTTGTTACTTCTCTGCTACCCAGCACTAACATGAGAAGAACCTGAGAAATTGTGTGACTGAGCAATAACCTCTCCCCAAAATACTTGTTTTGAGCCAGATTTAATGTGCTAACATCAGGAATTCATGGGACAGCAGAGCACAGAAAAAGGTACAGGCTTGGTACACGCAGCTCAGGTAGGATGGATTGGGAAATGTTATTTCTTCTGGATGTATAGCAATTGCCTTACTTGTTTTTCCATGGACCCCTTTGTCAAGGTATGGAAGGACTGTAAACTTTTCGGTTTTTCTCTTTCATTTATTCTTCATTTTATTTATTTTTTTTTCAATAGAAATTGCTACAGCCAGCTCTGTGTCCCCAGAGGACAAATGAAAGAGCACAGAAGGACACATTGCCTATGTTAAATACTTACTGAGGCTTCTTATGGTTAGTCCTGGAACAGGAGAAATCCCACTTACACCTCATATACATGTCTATGATGACTACAAAAAAGAACAGCTGTTTCCTTTAAAACCAGTTCAAGTCTCCATGGTTACTGAGTCACTGTTATGACTATCAAATAAGAATATGAATGAAGGTATCTTACACCAAGAGAGAGGGCTGGCCCCATGGGAATAGGAAGGACTGCAACAATTACAATTAAATTTGTTGGACTTACTTCAACTAAACTTTAGGCTTGATGGGGTGTTATCTCTGGAATTTGATGATTCAGTCAAAGTTCATGGATAGTTGGAATCTCATGTTGGCAGGAATGCCAAGGAAAATTTATCCCATTCCCACTCAGTCCAACCAGTCTGCCCCAGATAATTTGCTTGGGAAAGCCCTGAGGACCTGAGAATGGAAGTCCAAACCCAAGCCTGTTGAGACTGTCAAAAGCTCCAGCAGCCCCAGGCCTCCAGCTTGTACCATTCACAAAGAGCCCAGCAGATGGGCTGATCTCAGTCTAGGCTCCATACCTTGGACTTGCAGAGAAATTTTATTTTAAGTCAGAGTAACAACAAATTTCAAATTACCAATGCCTTCTTGTAAATGATGTTTCCTTATCTGGATACAAGTAAAACTTGGGAATCTGAAACTGTTCTGCTAGATTTCTTCAAAAGCATTATGCATTCCCAAATCTTGGACAGGCCAGAGGAAACAAAATGTACTTCATATACCTGGGCAGGGCCATCTTTTGTGACAATGTAGAGCAAGACTAGCACTTTATTTTTCAGAGAGATTATGGTGAATAAATATGCAGGCACACAATAATTATTTGTTTACTTTTATATTTATTTATTCATTCATTATTTAAAATCCAAATATCAAGAAGTTCCTATTGAGAAATCCAAAGTTTTTAATAATACTCCAGTACAAAAATATAGTCCTTGGGATAAAAAATTCCATAGTACTACCTCTAAATAAATAAAATTGCATCAGTCACATTTAAATTACTCCATATAAAAAAAAAATACAGCAACTTACTAAATCTGAGTTGAAGTTAAATCAGTGCAGTATAGTTAGTCACATTGCCTTGAGATGTTAAGTGGACTGGTAACTTCAGTGCATAGTATAGTAAATACCAACAATTAATCATTTATCCTCTCCTTCAGAAATGTGCTTCAGCATTTGCTTATCTTTAAGCATATCTATTTGCTTGATTTAGATTTAGGTATGTTTAGTAGTAAGCAGACATGAGTATGTTCTCCTGAGAACAGTAACTTCCCCATATTGGTGCTTGTATCTCCATGCCAAACAGAGGAATGATGAGACTAATCTTGTAACAACCCTCTCTCAAGACAGCACTAGATGGAAAGCTGCGTACTGTACCATGTCATTTCAAGATTTCCATATGAAAACTGGGTAAACATTGCCTCATTCTGTATTTTCAGGTCAACAAACATATAATGAATAGACAGGATTTTAAGACAAAGTTATTTCTTATATAGTAGTAGGAAGCATAAATACTTTTATAGGTATTTCTTTATAAATAATTATTTAAAATACTTAAATATTAATAAATAAATGTATAAAAATTCAATACAGAGATTAAAATTAAAAAAGGTGTGTCACAACAAGATTTGCACAGTAACTCATTACAAAAGAATGTGAGATGTCATTAGCATTTGCACTGTCTCTGAAACTGCCTTCTTTTTCTTTTGTGAGAACTTGTAGTATCCCCCAGTTTTTGTAAGACGCTGAACAGCTCGTTCACAGCTTTACGTTGAATTTTCAGGTCATTTATCTGTTAAAAGTAAAAACCAAATGCAACAAAAGTCATGCCGAGGGCTGTAATTATTTACTGATCCCATCCCACAGGCTACCCTGCTACCAGGGTAAAACCAATGGGCGTCTGCAGTTTTCAATTACTCTTCTACCTAAATCCTACAACAAAGAGCCACTTTGTCACAGATTTTTGTTTTCCACTTTCTGTGCTACTTTGCAACATGCCACGGACCAGTCATATTCTGTGAGGCAGAGCTACTCTGTAGTTACAAACAGCTGACTCCACTGGGGTATTGTCTGCAGACCCCTGCGGAGGTCAGTGGTTTGTGCCATTGGCACTCACTCGATAAGCCGAGTGCTTGCAAAGCCATAGAGCATTCCATAGCTGGGCACAGCTTTCCCATCCAATTCCTAAACCACAAATGGCTGTGTCAATACCAGCTCTGGCGTACAAACTGTGCGGCAGTGCTGCCAGCACCTCTGTGCCAAACTCCAGCAAGACTCAGAAGTCTACCTCACACCACAGACCTACAGCAGCACTTGCAGCTGGAAATGTTAGGTTTTCCAGTGTGAAGTGAGCTGGACAGGGGTTACCATAAGGGTTGCTGAAGCACTATCGACTTGAATCACACTCAAATCACAACTGGAAAATATAACATGATGAGCCTTGGAGACAAAGAAAGAGCCTTACCTCAAGCTTTGTCAGGTTCCTGAGATCTTCCATCTTCTTTGCGCCATCAGAAAGGCTTGCTTTCAGAGTGTAGAGCTCCTCAGATATGTTCCTGACATGCTCCTTTGACTTGTCAGTGTTTTCAAGGATTTGCAAGTACATGGAAATAATCTGACTCATGATGATCCTTTTTTCATTTCTCTGTTGAAAAATACAATCAGAAAGAAAGGTCTGTGAGTGCTCAGCAGCAGGGAAATGAATGAAGATAAAACACAGCACGCAAGGGCTCTCACTTCCTCTTGAAACAAGATCATAAAGAAGATGTTGCAAATCATCTCCTGGGCTTGTCTGTACCTCAGCATCGGTTCATGGTGCAGTACAAAGCACCTTGATCCTTATGGGAAGAATTTTTATGTTTTGGTTTTTTTTTTTCTCATTTCCAAGTTACCAGAGGGAACTCTGCTCATGTTGATTCTACTCCAGCTAATTACACTAGTTCTGGGAGCTGCTTTGTACCCAAGTGCCTGAGATACTTTGACATATCTGGTTCTGACTCACCTCTGTCCAGTTTGACAGTCTCTCCGTAAAGATAGGTTTGCCGTCAGCTACATCTGAATTACTTGAGTTCTGCAACAAAGAACAAACATATCTATTATACAAACAGTACTTATCACAAGGCAAATTTATATTCTCTAATCAAATAAGCAGTGAAATCCAGATTTTTGCACCACTGGTCTATAGCTGTCACAATGCTTTCACTTCTCTAAGCACCAAATCCCATGGCATGGCTGCCTAGTATCAGAAATGGCATTAGTCTGCTTTTCAATGTCTTCTCCTGCTACAGCCCATCTGAATAGAGATGTTTAGCACATCTGTTTTCCTTGCAAGTTTTGCTATTGACAGATGAAAATAAAATCTTATGAACACAGCGACTGGCTAGAAAATCATTAGGCTTGTTCTTAGTATGTTTTCTGGTAAGTCAAAGTCCAGCAGCATGTAGTCTGTGGCCTTAAGTTCATCCAGTCTTAGTAAAGTTTCATATGGAACAAGAACAAACTAATTTTACTACAAAATTATAGTTTATAGAACTGGAGAATAGCCCAGTAGCCCAGTCAGGCACGGGGATATAAAAGACTAGCAGGCTACTGAGAGGATTACAGGGATGGAGTTTAACCCTCAGATGTTAGCCACACACTGTGTCAGGTTCTAGGAAACTAAGAGCAATACAATTCTCCTACCAAGGAAAGGCAAACTGAATCACTTCCTCTTCTCTGTGTCTTTTTTTTTTTTTTTCTTTTTGTATACAGCAGTGACTACTTCCTTCTTTTGTCTGCTCAGTAATTTAAATACAGTGAGTGCAGAGGGAAAACTTGCAGGCTGACAAAAACCTTCTAGGCTGATTGGCTCCCCATGCTGACCACACTGACAAACTTTTTTTTGTCCTTTTGCTGAAAGGTGGAGAGCACCTGCTGTGAACCAGTCTTAATGTCAGTGCAAAAACCTCACCATGACTCAGGATCTCTTCAACAGTGTTACATGTGTTCTAGTGAGACTCTCTCTGGTCTATGCTAATAACAAATTTAAGATACGATATTAATTTTACAGCTACCAATCTGCAAACACTGATGTATCACACTAGTCCTCACCACTTCAGAGTGGTTCTTTGACTACTGAATTTCAACTGTCATTTGCAGAAAATTGAGACAAAGTCAGAGCTAAAAATAGCTGCAGACTGTTGCATTTGGTTTCAGGTAACGGAAAAAAAACAACAACAAAAATATATTGAGAATAAAAGCTGTTAATTAGAAGTAACTATTGTAGATCTGCTATCTCTATGACTAATCCCAGCTGAATTGAACTATGAACTACTTTAATGCCTCCTAGATGCAGGTTGGTGAACTAACACTACAGTTATTAAGTTACCAAAATTCTATCTGAAAAGAAATAATATCATGCCAGATTACATTCCTATGCCAGATCATAGTCACATAGTGGAAGTAGAATGACTGGAAGAATAAGAAGTAGGAGCCACCTTTGGGCAACACACTACTGCAACTAATAATGAGTAACAGAAGTGCATTTTTTAAAGCAAAAGTTCATCTCCTTTTTCTTTATATTGCTAACTAATACTAAAGACCCTATTAACATTGCTAACATAAAATTTTAAAAGTAAATTACATCTAGCCAGAATTGAATACATTGAATAAATATTCATACATTCACCATAAATTGCATTAAGATTTCTTATTATAAAATGTTTCATGTGATCAAAGGCTGAATTGAGCTAGGAGAAGCTCTTGTGAAAGAAAGACCATCCCTGAAATAAATGCAAGCTACTACAATAAATATGACTATTGAAAAACTGAATCAGGTTAGTGAAAGAGCTTAGCAAGACCGAAGAAATTGTCCATATTTTTGTTTAAAATAAGGTATAACCAAAAATTTTTTTTCCATGATTACCCTCTATTGGTACATACTGTGTGTGTCAAGCAGTGCTCAAGTTTAGGCAATATGTAAAACACAAGCAGAAGGAGAAAAGAAATGCAGTAGAAGACTATACTTACAAAATCAGCTTTCAGTTTGTCTATATCATCTTGAAGTTGAAGCAGATTTAATCTATTTTCAACACGTCCAAAATAAATCATGATGATAGACAGAACAAACAACCTGTAGGTTTGGAAAGTCATTTTCTTGGTGATAGTTCAGTTAAACTGCTCAGATAAGTTCTGGGAGATGTCAGTTCTAAGAGCAGTGAACTTCAACTTCTAATAGTTAAACCTTCTATTAGAAGAAAGTAGAGAATGAACTTCATCTGCCTGTCAGTGGTATTTATACCTGGTCTCGAAATTTTTTTATTTCGTCATCACAGGCCATGTATATTTAGACAAGATAGTGTTAGATAAGAACCCTTCATTTTTGGCTGAACAAGGGAATCCCTCGAAAGCATCTTTGTTGAAGCATGGTCCTGGAAAAAATTTCAGTGGTTCATCAATGGGTAACATTTACGTGGCAGATTCTGAAGTTTCTTTTACACGTGGTTGGGGAAAGGGGGGAAATTATGATACTGCTCAAGTAGAATGCATTGTGGCTCAAGCATATTCGTACACACTTCGTGAAAAAAAAAATTCATATGTTGTGGTTAAAGGGTCAGTATAGCAGTCAACTCATTTCTGGTATTCTTTTAAAGTAACCACTGAGATTGCCATGGCATTTTTCAGAATCACTTAGAGATTTAAACATTCTTCCTACTGCTGTCCTTTTCTGAAACACTATTTGCGTTCTTTCCATGGTCTGAAGTGTATCACTGCTGCTTTCTCATTCTTCTCCTCCAGATTCAAAATAAACTCAGGGAAAATGAGGTTCCAGCATGGATTCAACTATGTATCACATTAAATTCCTCTATGGTTGCCTACTCTCTGGGAGAGCAGAGTATTTAGTACTTAAGATGTTCCCTTCTGCTTGGCAATAATAAAGTTCCCTGCCTTCCCATTCACTTGCACTAGTGTGTGTAGAATATGAAACACATGGAAGAAATTAGTCCAGTTGAAGAAGACCGACAAGAAAATCTCTAAGTGCATACAGAACACTGAAACAACTGTATTAATGATAGCTGAGGAAAATGTTTTTGTCTGGGAACTAAATGCTGCTTTGATGGATGTAATGGGATGAAGGCTTACTGTGAAAAGTCTTATGAACTAACCAGATAATTTTAGGCTACAGTATATGAATGCAGGCTAGGCAGGAGCCTAAGAGGGAAAGAAAGAAGGAGCCTAAAAGGGAAAAAGAAAAAAGAGTAGATCAGGAAGAGGGCGCTTGTGGGCTCGGTTCACACAGGCTGAAGTGGAAGAAATCTGTAGCTCTCAAGAAACAGATGAGAGTTAAAATGGCTCCCAACAGGTATGATTGGAATTCTCCAGCACAGTCCCACGTGGCTCTTTGGATATTCCTTGCAAGAAGCTGTCCCTTTCCCCAGCAGCACACTCCTATCTCAGCAAATGGCCACCATCAACCGTTTTTAAACTGCAGCTGGAAAGAGGACTTCCATCTGTGGAAGAGATCTAGACTGCTACTACCATCGCAAATAGGGAATCATCATTTTGCAGGGACAAGAAGCAGATTTCACCAACCATCTCAGGCCCAAAAGCTGCACCTACATCTCCCTGGGAATAACAGCGTAAACAGATGGGACATATCTTACAACATGTACAGTGGTACTGCACAACAATTAGGGCTGTAATCTGCTTGAGGTAGTAGCACTATGCAACATACGTATTGGTTTTAGGTTAAGAATTTAAAACTGGTTAAGCAATAACTTGATTGCTGGAAGTGTTGACATGAAGGTAAGGTGATAATTCAAGGATGCTTCAAAGAACTGTAAATAAACGCAAAGTTAACATGCCCATGCATGGCAGAGGGATTAAACTAGATGATCTTCAAAGGTCCCTTCCAACCCAAACCATTTTGATTCTATAATTCTATGATGGAAATCATAATCATAGGACCATTTAGTTTGGGAATGACCCTTAAGTCATCAAGTACAATCACTAACCTAGCACTGCTAGGTCCATACTAAACCAAGTCCCCAGGCACCACATCTACATGTCTGTTAAATATCTCCAGGGATGGTGATAAAATGATGATCCCACCAAGTTTCAAAGTGGACTCACAAATGCCAGCACACTGAACAAACCTATTGGTAATGTTGAAGTGTCTGGATTGCTATGCAAGCCAAGCACAGTCATATGGCATCTTGTGGCGCAGATAAATGTGGTTTTATTCATACAGGAAAATAAAGCATATTTTACAAGATGGGGACACATGCTGAGGTTTATTGACTGGCCATGAGTCTATGGAGCAATTATTTGGTAGTGTTGGAAGGGACATGTAAAGAAGTAGAGGGAAAAATTATTCCTGTTACATATGGCACTCTTTATGGGGTCAGAAACATACAGCTAGAAGGGGGCTTGCATCATCAAGCCCAGTTTTTGCCATTACAGGTCCTAATTTGAGCAGTACTTTTCTGTTGAATTACTAGAGCATGTGTAAAGAAGAGCTGTAAGTAAGGAGCTTGGGAAGAGATTCTTTACTTGAACAACTCAGTCTTCTTAACATGTTGAGGACAAACCACAACACGACTAAACAGAACTACTTGCTGTAATTATTCAGCCATGCAGAAGATTCCAGGAGCTGAAATATTAAATCAGTAATACTACTCTCTACAGAGAACTATTCACTCAGAGTGACTGTGCTGGATTAGATTGTCCTGTTAAATCTGTCAGACAGGCATTTCAACCACAGCAGGCTGTACCTCTCAGGTGAACCATCTTTGGTCTGCCACTGCTACTAAACTACTAAGAATAACAGGAGAGTGAAGTATCAGAAAGAAATTATTTTTCCAACTCAGCTCTTGTAGATACTGGCTAAAATCTTGGGGGATTATATGGCTAATTTGATCACTAAATCTCCTCATATGTCAGGAGGCCACTTCCATGCATCCAATTTTGCAGGTAAGAAAATAGAAGCACAAAGTAATGGGATGATTCGTGTTCATTCAGCATCTAGGAAAGGCAAATCTAGGAACAAAACAGGGTCTCCCAGACCCATTGTGGTCCTATGCCCACTATATAGTCCTACAATCATTATATCATAAACCAAGGCAAGAAATTAAGCAAATAACAAAGAAGAAAGCCATGACATCAGGCTCTATCACACTATCTTCTGGGTGCAGGTCTGACTTGTAGGTACACTCTCCTGCCTGAAGAGGCTAGATTTGGGCCTTTTACTTATCTCCATATTCAAATTATCACATTAAGCATTGAATGTTCTGTGATAAATCACCAGCTGGACAGAAATGTATTTTAATCCAGAAATATTTTCCAAATCCTTTACACTTGAATAAATGGTGTCATGTTAATGTTGACATTCTTATCTCATAATGTTCTCTTCTGTTGACACAGAACATTACATCTCTGCAAATAATTTTGAAATTAGGCAACAGCCTATAGCAGAGGGTCAGAACATGAGAACTGAGTCCTACAAGTCCTGTGTCTCTTTCAGGCTTGTTTTGCTTCCCAATCCATCCAAAAGTGATGAACCAGGTCACCATTGTCCAGTGTATGTTTTGTTGCCCAAGAACTGTGAACAGTCAGGTTGTGAGAAAGGCCCAGGTTCAGATGGCTCCTCTGCTCTGCCTTTCCTGAGAATCAACATTTTTACAAACAACACAGTGGGCATCCTGAAAATGTCTGCCCTTTATGACACAAAGCCAAGGGCCTAAGAGCATCCAATTTTTTATTTGTGCTCCTTAACAGATATCTACTGAGTGCATGCTGGAGAGGACTGAACACTTAGCACTAACACGAGCTCTTTGAGCACGAATCCTAATCTAGTTGAAAGAGATGCCCAAATAGTATTGAAAAGTCTTGTCATGCATAGAATTGAAGTGGTTGTCCTGTGTGACTCCATAGTCACAGCTGGACCATCATCTGTTCCAAACACAGTAGGAAATGAAACCAAGGCGATTTTTTCATTTTTCTGCCTGGAAGTCATCTGACTGTTCATGCAAAGCAGAGGTTTCACACCCTTTTATTCATGCAACACCTTATACCAAATACCCGATGATGCCCTTGCAAAGTCATGTCAATTTCACTGTGACCACTGATTACAGCTTTTTCCCTTTCATTTTTTGTTTTAAGCACACTCCTCAGAGTGCTGGCTGAGTGGTTAGTAAGCAACTGCCCTTGCCAGTTCAGCAGATTGTGTCAGACTTTCGTTTCTCTAAAACTCAGTGACCTCCTCTATTACCACTAACCAAGGAAAGCAGCTCATCGTTGGAAAACTCTCTTTGAGTTGTTCTGACTTTATGTCACACTTCACCTCTTAGTCTCCCTTTGTCATAAAGTAGCAGAAAAAATTCCTTTGGTTCCTCCTTCAGAATGCTGGGGCGGAGGGGCAGGAGTTAAGGGCGTGTTGGCACACTTGAGGGTGTTAAGTGATTAAAACTTTGCCTACACATTGTACCAGTGTGATGTAATTACTAAGTGTTGTTATTCATTGTACTACTATCTTCAAAGTAGATGTCTTGGTAATCAGGCTTCATGACTAAGGGGGACTAAGGGGACTTACAAGAAAGCCAGGGAGGGACTTTTTACAAGGGCATGTAGTCATGGGACAAGGGGGACAAAGTCAAAATGACAGAGGGAGGGTTTATATTAGGTATTAGGAAGCAATTATTTACTCTGAGAGTGGTGAGATGCTGGAACATGTTGCTCAGAGAAGTTGTGGATTCCCCAACCCTGGAAATACTCAAGACCAGGTTGGATGGATCTCTGAAGAACCTGGTATGNGGGACTTTTTACAAGGGCATGTAGTCATGGGACAAGGGGGACAAAGTCAAAATGACAGAGGGAGGGTTTTTATTAGGTATTAGGAAGCAATTATTTACTCTGAGAGTGGTGAGATGCTGGAACATGTTGCTCAGAGAAGTTGTGGATTCCCCAACCCTGGAAATACTCAAGACCAGGTTGGATGGATCTCTGAAGAACCTGGTATGGTGGAAGATTCCCTGCCCATGGCAGAGAGGGTAGATCCAAGTGATCTTTAAGGTCCCTTCCAACCCAAACCATTTTCTTATTCTATGATTTTGCCACTGACCCTTGCAAATACATGGTAATAATGTCCTTTTTGCTACCACAGGAAAAAAACCAAACCAAACCAACCAAACAACCCTTCAACAATAAAAACAAACAAACAAAAAATCCAAACCAACAAAACTAAAACCAACAACAACACTAACCAAACCAAAACCAAACATAAAAGCAACCCACCACTGTCCTACAGGTAATGATGTGCTCCATCAATGCTACATGTTGTGAAGGATGTAGTTATCTACTCCTTGTGACCACTGGTTCTCTGTGATTCAGATGTTTCCAATGATCAGTAGTGGTAATGTTGCCACCAAACATCTACTTTGTTTCATAAGAATAAACTTTCAGGGCAAAGAAAGGTTCTGAAGTACTCAAAATTACCTGTTTTGACATTTTTCTAAACTACTCTAAACTACTTTTCTAAAATACTCTATTCTGCCCATTCCAAGGACTTTCTGGAGATTATATTATTTGATAGATTTGGAAAATCAGTTTGCACCAGCTGAAATGTGACACAAGGAAGACCCTTTGGCCTCCATTGCGTACTCCCATCTGTATGCAATTGGCAATGCGAAAATGCATATTATTGATCCCTCTTTCCAATCACAAATTTCTCACACACATTAGCTATTGAGTCTTCCAAAGAAAGGGAATGAAGAGGAAACTAACACTCGGTGGTGTTAAACATCTAGAGAGACAAATGTCCAGATAGGTGATGAGCCGATGGGTACATCCTGAAGTCATTAGAGTGTAAGTTCAAAATTACTAAAATCATAGTACCTTGACTGACACAAGCCATCTGTCTCATACTTTTGTTCAGTGTTTTTTAATTTGGTAAACTCATGCAGGGTGGAAAAAAGTGTATAGATTTTGAAAACCTTTCCCTGCCAAACTCTATTGATTCCTTTCTGAATCAGCAAGAGGAATTAGCTACCCCTTCATGGTCTGAGTACTCATTCGTCCTGTAAGGAGGAGTTCAAGCTTTTGCTTTGCCAAAGAAGAAGAGGATAGCCATGAATAGCTGTTCTGGGCTCGCCTTTCTCAAACACTATTGTGGACTTTCTGGTAATTCCTAACTGTACGACTATCAGCTCTGTATTGTCTAGAGACTCCAGTAATAGTGTAATATAAATATTCAGAACTCATGTCAAAATAAATTTCTAGAGTGTATGGAGATGATAATTAATATTTTTCTCAGAACATCTGTCCTGATTAATAGCTGTTCATGTCCCTGTTTACAAACTCAGCATAATGTTATGTTCCTTTCCTTTCTTTGAAAGGCTGTTCAGCTGACACATTCTGAGTCTGGAAAGAGGGACCTATACCTACATTTTCTCATTGCTGATTGTGAATGGACTGCACTGTGTAATGGAGAGCAAATATTCCTTCTTGTTTCTTGTGCCATATTTCAGGTTGGTACAAACTGATTTTCAAGGTCTCAAAAAAACCATGTATGAGTCTGCATGTATGAGTATTATAGAAACATTAAGCTACCAGTGGAAGCTAACCATGAAAAGGCAGGTGCAATTCTAAAATACTATATTTCTTATAGTAAAGTATGGAAAATAATGATGGCTTTGTAGAAGACAGTGATGGGCAAACATGGTGTGTGTTTTTACTTAGGATACAACCATTTACAATCTTTCCACATACCCAACTCCTGATTAAAATCTATTGTCCATTAAATAGAATAAAATTCCAGTTTAGTTTAAGTCCTTGTCAACAGAAAAGCAGCACAGCTGTTGGCACAGCAGTAACTAAAGTATGGCTGGTATTATAAAACATACCTTCTGTGCTATAACCACAGAGTGTCTACAGGTTTTTCTACATAAAATCTCATTTGCATGAGCTCTTCTTCATTCTTCCAACAGGAATAAAATACTCTTGATAGTTTTCTGCTTTCAGCATTGTGATATCCTTTGAAAGTACTGCCAGTTCTGAGCATTATATGATGGATCCTACACTATTTGTTTCCACTTTAAAACCTCAACTTCTTGTCTTACATGATTTCATGAATCACAGGGTTTATTTTAGAGTTTTGTGGTTGGTATTTTTTTTCTAATCACCTTTTAATCATGATGGTTGCAGGGAAAAGATGGAAAACAAGAGCTTCTAAAAACAGAATAAGGCAAATTGAAAAAATTAGGATTCAAGCATAATCGTTTCAAGGTTCTTCTTAAGACCTTGGAAATACTTCTGCCTAGGCTTTTAAGGCACTAGCACCTACAACATTCATACTGTTGATTTTTAATGTTAAGCAGGCAATGGTATGAATCTCATGCTATCAGTACCACAAACTGACTTCAGAAAAGCACTTTGTGCCTTTGTGGATGTAAAGTATTCTACAAAATAAAGATATATTTTATTAAAATAGTTCTTCCCAAAGTGATCTTCCAAGGTTTTCTAATTTTTCCAACTCAGGATATTCTATGATTCTATGATTGCCTAATAGCCCTGCTCTTCATAAGACAAACTTGCTAGTACTTGCATAACTTTTTCTATGAGTATTTCTGTTAGTTTTGAGGTAATATTTTTAATCACTTTGAGACAGTTAATTCATTAAGAAAACAATTCCACTGTAATTTGGCCTGACTGTTACCTGTGGTTCTGACTTTCTGATGTTTCCTATGAATATATATGTATATGTCTACATTTGGTGTATATTAACAGGTAGAAAAAATACCACATTTTGCTTGCAGTGTCTTTCCCCAGTTCCTGGTAAGTGAGTGTATGTTTTCCTCTATACTTTAACTCTTCATAGAGAGACCTCTTTTTTCAGTCTGCTATTCAGTTTCATTTTCATAGGATTGGATCCACCTCCAAAAGAAGCAAAAAGCCAACTGAATTTCTGCATCCAAGTATCTATGACACTACCCCATGACTCTTTTCCAAAAGATTTTTAAAGAGGGAAGACCAAAGGACGCTAATCTTGGAGCAGCTGTTGGTTTCTGTAGGTGCAACCTCATCAGAGCCCAGCATGCAACCTCATGAAATAGCACGGACTCTGCTGAAAATTCATTGCATATTGAGAACATTGTAAATAATAGCCCTCAATCAACCTTTTCCTACATTCTCAATACTAAATTGAAATGGTACTTTTAAGACCATCAATCTGTCTGTCAGCCAACTCTCCTCATCTTCTTCTCTTCGTATTTGTAGAATTTTCTCCACATGTTGGGTTTTATGATTCATTTCTTCTCCTTATGCTGATTTTCTGTGCTGTTGGCTTTTATTTGCACTGGAGCTTTTTGGTCTAGTTTTTAGCAAAGAATTTAAGTGCCACTTGAGTTTTCATTTTACAGTTGCATTTGTTTTCACAGTTTAAGTACTTTATCATACAGACATATTCATTGTTAGAAATTAATACTCATATTTAAATTTGGAAGAAAACAGTAGCGAAAGCAATGCTGTAATGCTTTAATTTCTTATTGAATACTTTAAGTTGAAATGTGATCATTTAGGGGAGGAAAATCCAATCATTTTCATGGCATCTCCTACACAATTTATACTAGTTTATTACATATGTACATGCAAACACAAGTGTGGAGGTGTGGGCACTAGCTGGAGAGTAAGTCAATAGTGTGTTTCAAGCCTCAGTAGGAAAATACCCATTAAATATTTGAAACCAGCCTACAGAGCGGACATATTCTGTCATAACCATTTGGGAACATCCACAGGACATTTCCTAGAAGAAATCTACCATATGGTGCAATCTTCTTTTTAAAACAATCCAGGAGACAGTTTGGTGGGGATTCCCCTCATCCACAATTCTCTTTAGGGCACTCGTAATTGTGTGACTAAGCAAGCCAGTCATCTTCACTCACAGAAATAAAGAAAATCCGATTGTGGGTTTGGTCGTACCTGTTTCTGTCCAGCCTCCAGAACACGTATAAGAACACCAGGAAGTCAGGCGCACAAGCAATTCTTCCACGGAACAGAACTTCTTGACAGGAGTCTGCTTGCAAAGACTTTCCAGTTAGACTCAGAATTTAAAGTGAAAGGAGAAATATGCAAGACGTTTGCTTTTTAGTAGCAAAAAATGAAGAAGGTGCTTCACACCCTAAGTACATTTCCTCTTCATCTCCACAGGAAATAAGGCTGCCTATAGAAGAGCTACTGTGGGTCGAGTGTAGATACTCTTTATTTTAAGGTTGTGTATTTTCTTTTCGAAGGCCTGGACTAACAACTATGAAGGGCTCTGAATAAACACCTTCTAGTCCTCTGGAGGTAATGTAAAGAATTAATTAGGGAACTATATTGCATTGCTTTTTTTGAAAAGACTAATGAGTATTTGAGCCCAAGCTAAAATAAAACAAGTTTTGAAAAAGATAGTAAAACAAACAAATATTTTTTTCTCAAAACTACAAAAGTATTCTTTTCAAAAAGAGCAAAATACAATCTCAAGTAGCATACTTTAAAGTAATAAAAATGTAGGTACTGTGGCAGGTTGGGTTGCTAATCTTTTTTCCTAAGGAAATTGGACTTAGGCAATTTTTTTAGCTGTTAGTTCCTTTCTTGTCAGTAACTTTTGAGAAGAGTCAGCAATTTCTTTCAAATTTGAGAAACTCAGAAGCCTCACAGCTAGTTTAACTCCTGCCACCTTCATTAAATTCGACAGCTAAACAACAGCATGATCACTCTACTAATGCTGGACCATGTGACAACATTTTATGAGTTCATTACCATAAAGAGAGAAATAGCCCCCCCTAAGACCATTATTTGGTTGCTGTGAAAGAGTAGTAATTTCATCTATTATTTGAGAGTTATTAATACCTAGGAAAGTCTATATGGCAATTATGAAAAACTTCCAAAGCTTACACAAAAAGAGTTGTGAAAGGCACTTCTCCTCTCCTACTTAAACAAATCTTACTGTTTCGTGTTAATGTGTACAGGGCTCTGGACTCTTCATCCTTTTTCAATACCTCTGTTTTGCCACATCAGCCTATTCTGTGCATATCTATGCAGTAAAATTGAAGGAGAAACTGCAGCATGTGTCACGACAGCTAGGGTTGGTTTATTTTAACCTAGCTAGTGTAGCTATCAGTAGCAGAGGAGCTGTGATACACCAGGTTTTAGCTGTGGTGTTCCACCTCTGTCTCCATGTGCTCAGGCAAAGTACTAGAGTCCTTTCACAGCTTTGCAAAAGTAATTTTGCAAGCTGCGGTTCAGCTTCAAAGAGCTCAGAATTCAGACACCATCTCTGGTATCCATCAGTACACTTGAAGTGCTCTCCCCTTTCCATAAGAGGATTTCCTTTTGGAAAACCAGCAATTCTGGTTCAATATTTGCTAAAAAAAAATACCAAAGACATTTTAGACTGCCTTATATTTCTTTGCCTGCCTATATAAGGTAAAATGGCATATCAGTGAGATACTCTACATTAGTACGCCAATTGTTCCACACATGGGAACTTAAAACCAGTCTCCTGATCACCGCTCACTGTATGTTGAGTTGCATTTGGGAGAACTCTCAGAGTCTCAAAAAATTAACAGGATCTCAGGTCACAGAACCAGAGAAGAGCTAGTTCAAAATAAACTCAAACATAGTTTGAAAGTTGGGTCTTCAAAGTCAATTTTTTAAACTTACCAATCTGCTCCTATAGTATTGCTCCTTTTGCTAAAGAAGATGTAAGTTATCTTGCAATAATTTCTGATCTTATCTAAAATAAGCACCCAAGATGAATCGTCTAAGCAATGGGAAGCATGAAATTAAAATAATGTTTACACTAGATTCTGAACCAGAATAATCAGGCACAAGTAGATGGATAAGTGTACAGAAATAAATATTTAGAGAATAAGCAATTAAATATTTGAAAGCAGTCATGAATCTCCTCATACATAGGTAAACATAGAAACCTATTAACAAACCCTCTAATTTCTGGCATTGCAGCTTGAATTGCACTCAAGGACTGTGATGGGATGCATCAATTTCATCTCTGCTTCCACGGAAGTTTTTGCAGGAACTGTCAAGGACTCAGTAATAATGAAGTGTTGATTAGTTGAAGAAGGAATGTGTTCATGTTGTTTTACTAGTCACATGGAATCAGAAGGCTATGCTTTACTGATATTCACGGGCTTAGGAAGTCTGTAGGTCTTAGAGTGACTCCAAAGTGCTACTGAAATAATGGAAATGAAATAGTGAAGCAGCAGACATGCCTAGAGCACAGATAAAAAAGTTTAGGTAAAGCAGAAGTAAGAGCTGGAACAATGAAGAAATTCTTTATGACACAGGAAGAGCCAAAAGAGCCAAAAGCCAAAATGTCTGAAGGAATACCTTGGAGTGAACAAAAAGTGGGTCTGGATAAAATATCATAGTAAAATACATTCCTCTGGAGTCATAAAAGTCCAGTCCTCTGGCTGGATAAAGATGAGTTATAATAAATTACAGTACGACTGAGAAGGTAAGTATTACTGGGAAAGGTATTATTACAGTAGGTGCTAATTCTCTTAATAAGACTGGATGTAGTTACCTAAGTTGTAAATTTTCAGTTAAACAATTATATTGTCATTTAAAAAAAAAAAAGGCATTTCAAGAAGTTTCTAATTAGAAGGAACTAATCAGTGGGCCAGAAGGTAAAGATAAACATGAGGCAGGACCAGGGTTTCTGCAAGTCATAAGTGCAAAGTTCTTCATAATTTGCCTCAAAAGTAAAGAATTAAAAGGTAGCAGACAGGAGTGTAGGTCTGCTGATGAGGACCTGGAAGTGCTGGTGGACAGCTGAATGGAAGTGGATATTTCATCTTTGCAGCAGCGAAGGCAAATGGTGTCCTGGGCTGCATCATCAGAATTACAGTCAGTGGCTCACAGGATGTTTCCTCTCCCTTTCTGTTTGGCACTTCTCAGTCCACATCCAGTCTAGTGCACCGAGCTTTGGTCTCCCCAGCTCAAGAGAGACACTGAAAAATGGGAGAAGGATCTACCAGTGGCCTCCAATGTGATTAGAGGTTTGAAGATCTCTACTTATGAAGAAAGACTGAAGGAATTGTGTTTACCCAGCCACAAGACAAGAAGATTCAGCAGTGTCTATTTACAGTCTTGCACTATCCAGAAGATAATTACAAAGAAGATGGAGGTATTCTTTCACACAGGTTCATGGTGAATGGACAAGGTGCAACAGGCTCAAGTTGACTCTGGGCACGAGAAAAATTAAATGTCAGAGTTAGTTGCCCAAAAAAGTGGTGGAACTTACCTTCAGATATTCAACACTGGGCTTGACAGGGTCTTAGATAACTTAACCCGCTCACAGCAGAAGGTTGGACCAGGTGTCTTCAGGGTTCCTGGGCTTTTCTGTGATTCTATTCTGATAAAAGCAGCCAACCCAACCAACTCCTCCAGAAAAACAAGAGGACAGAAGGGCCCTGAAGGATGGAAAGAAAGCCTGATCAGCAGTGATAACTGCATCTTGGATGTCAAAAAGGGGTGTGAGCTAACTTTCCAAATTCACAACAAATCAGCCCACATAAAAACAGAAGTAGAAAATCATGTTGTCATAATGGAAAAAAAAGGAGCACAAGGAAAGAAGTGAGGTTGGTGTAGGTTAAGAGTGAGATGGATGTTTGGATACATTCTAGCTCCAAAATTAAATAGACAACTCATCTCAATTTTTAACATGAATGTGGACATTAAGAAGCATTGGTGAATGTAGTAGGTGAGAGAGATTATTTTGAGAGTTGTTGACACACAGAAGTAAAGTCAAGATGACTAAAGGCAACAGGGATGGTAATAACCTCCTCTAAGGCAAAAGCATGAGCAGGAAGGTAGAGTTAAAGGTTCTCCCATCAAGGAAACAAATGGAACAAATGGGCACATAAAATTACAGTTGTAGTAGAGAGAAATTTAAATCCCACCATCAAATGAGTGGTAGCACTTTCAGATTGGAGAACACTGAGTGTAATAGCTGTCATTAAAAAAGGAAGAAATTACAAACAAGGCAGAAAGAGATATGTTATCTGATGAGTGGTGTGCAAAGCTTTAGAACTAATTATGAAATAATGAACCAGTAAAGACAAGGAGAGGAAAGAATGAGATGTAGCATGGGTTCAATCAAAGGCAGACTGAAAAGAGAAGAATTTGGTTTACTCAAGGATGGAATTAATAAAATAGGGAGATATGGAATTCTGTGTCAGGCTGGGTGTGTAGCTTACAGTCGGAAGAAGTTGGGAGGACACCCTTTGGAGGAGGGCAATGACTCCATGCTGCCATTGCTCATCCCAGACACCATCAAGGAAATGCAGCAATAGAAATGGATACTGTGAATGGATGCTGTGAAGGTTAACTCGGCAAGGTGTTTCCAGAAGATTGAGGAGAGGAGCAATGGCAATGTACAGTTGTGTGTTAACCCTGTGCTATAGATTAGTTCAAGCTAGAAATGGTGCCAAAAATGAGTAAAGAGCTCCTGTTTTATAATAGAAGTCTAGAAGAGTTTGGCTTGTTCAACTTCAGAAAAATAAAGGCTGGGAAAAGACCTAATTGTTGTCTGAACTATATTAGAGTGGGTAAACAGCAAATTCAGTAAGCCATGTAAGCTAATGGAATAAACTGATACTAAATAAAATGTCTATAAATTGCCTGTGAGAAAATTTAGACCAGAAGATGGAAGACTTCGGGCAATCAGAGTGTGAAGTTTTGCAACAGGTTTTCCAAAAACACAAGTAAGAGTTCATAGGTACAAAACTTCAAAGCATCTCATTCCCCCCCTGTGCTCGGTAACTGGAGGATGTAACATAAAAAAACTTAGAGATTCCTTTTAATGATCTTAAAAGATCATTTACACCAGTTGGTTTGGTGAATGACTGGCTTGTTTCAGCTAGTTAGCAAGTTTCAGGCTAACTGAATTTCCCAGTTTTAGTACTGAAGAGTACAATCTTGCTTTCTTCTATCTTACCGAAGAAATACGGTGTTTCTTATGAAGTCAATTCTGTAGATGAACTGCAATCTGGTTGTTTTTTTTATCTTCCCTCTCATGGGTGGGATTGAACTGATATCTTTAATGTCTAGTACCAGAGGGCACATTTTCTTAGGACCCTTCCTTAAATCCTTTGCAATATTCCAATGTTTCAAAGAAATGAAAAGCTGGAGCAGACTCGGAAAATCAATAGTGAAACCACATGCAGAAATTACTTCATTCTCCATCCTCTCAGTAGTCCTCAGTCATGGATGAGTTGAGTATCTACGTTCACTCTTTTTACAATACTAAAACACACACAGTTTAGAACAATTCTTAAGTCTTTTTACACTCAGTGAAGCACTCATTCTAGAGTTTAGGTCTGGGAAACTCTTTAACAGATTGCAGTTATCCAACACATTAGTGTGGCCTCCTCCCTTCCTTCTGTAAAACCTCCCCCAAAGATTCACTTGTTTTTCCTCCATGCAGAATAAGCACCAGAATCTTGCTTTTTATGGTCTGAAATCAGATTGTGCTGAACTTATCTGTCAGTTGAGCATGGTCCATATCAGTAAGATATTCGTCTCAATTACCCTTTGGTATCAGTAGACCTTTTTAGAAGTACAGGGTGTGCAAGCTCATGATGGTCTCAGAGAGGCCAACCCACTGACTGAGGTTGCAGCTCTGCATCTGATGCTGCACCCTCTTTTTGTATCCTTTTGCAACCCTGCAATTTTCTCCAAAAGTTGAATGTCCTTGGCTATGCTTAAGTGCAATGGGAATTTTTTTCTAAAAAAAAAAACAACCAACATTTCACAGGGCAAGAAACCAGCTCCCATTCCCTCATGGACCTCAAGCTTGCCCCAAAACCTCAGAAATAGCCTGAAACCAAGAAACATCATGGTCATCGTCTTGTTGTTCGTGTTGTGACTCTCCTTCATGCAGGGGAGGAAAGAGAGAACAGGGGAGTCTCCGAGGAGCAAGGGCAACACCTGGTACCTGCCCAAGAGACTCCAAATTGATGGCTGGCATGGGCTGCCCTTCTCCTTCCCCACTGCAGTTGTCCTCTGGCTTGGGATTTACATCTGCAAGCCCTCATGGGTATTGTTGAACATGAAGCACTCTTTCCCCTACTGCGGGTAGAAAAACAGGTTGTCTTTTCCACTGACAACCTGTGGTTTCTCATTCACAAAAAATTTTTTTCCTTACATCAAGGAGGCTCACTTGTAAATAGTTTTATCAAATGACTAATTTAAGGCACCTGTGGTTTATCTCTGTTAGCTGTCTTCATCACTTGGAAAGTGCTGCTGGTTATTCCTTAATTGCTATACAGGAACAGAGAAAACATTTGTACTGACATGACAAAATTTTTCTAGGAGACGTCAGTGGGTTCTTCGCATGTGGTTAGGGACAACTTGTTGGTCTGGTGCAAACCACTTCATCTTTCAAGCGGTGAGGCAGAAAACAGGAAATAATTGATAATACATTTTTATTGACGGACATAGGTTACAAGATTCACCTAAGACAATAAAATCACTGTAGTGTATTCTGCTGTTAACTACCGCTCACTGAATCTTTCAGAGAAACAAGCAAAAAAACCCAAAACCCTCTGCACCACGGCTACTTCAAGGAAGTGATTTCCTTCTCATCAGCTCGGTCGAAAGCGTGACTGCACCAAAAGTACCGAAACAACTTAAATAAGCAGCATGGGGAGAAAGCAGAAAGAAAAGCATCTATCAGTTAACGCTGACAAGTGATGCATGCTAAAACCCCAAATTTTGTTATTATGTCAGGTGTGTAAAGGTCTTTTTGAAGCCTTAAATAGAAGAAAAATGTGATATTAGATTAAAAAGCTGTTTGAAAATCAAAACCAAACCAGTTCATATCTCAATATCTTAGTATCTATAGCATCTACATACACATTAATATTTATCCATAACCTCATTGATATTCTCTGTTTGAGTTTCAAACTTTTCTCTGCAACTCCAGCTGCTAGAAGCTTTACTTCCTGTTGTCTTTAAGTAGATTTTTTTTTATGTGCCAAAGACAGCAACATGCTGAAGCTACACATAAAGAGCCAAACACCACAGGCTCCTCTGCTCACCCATCATCACTCCTTTTCTACACTCCTCTTCCTCTAGTTCACTCTACCTCTATATCCCCTCTTTCACTAAATCATATTAAATTTAGATTTTCTCAGGTTTCTACCTCTGACTATTTGAAAACCAGGAAATGGTAATCAGATAGCTGATATTACTTAAATATCTAAATACGACATGTTCTTCTGCTCCTATGCCAGTTTGCTGGGACAGAAAGCAGGTTTTCCTTTACCAGAAGCCAACACATCTCTAAAACGGACATCATAACCTCGGACAAAAAAGGAAGGCACTTTGAGGCCATCCAGAGTTGATGGCCAAGGAGCAGGGAGATCTGTATGACCCTTTTATGGGCCACACATGAAAAACTGCCCTGGCAATGCCCACACTGCAAGGAGAGGAGGAGGAGTAAAATCAGGAATGGGCTGGTTTCCACTCCCAATGGGCTTTGGACCAAAAGCCTCAGTATCGCATGTAAGGGGCCTGCAACCTTCAGAAATAATTTACCAAAAGTGAAACATCTGTGAGTTCTCATCTGTCTTAATTCTGTTTCAAAATTCATTCAATCCTTTCCTCTCACAGGACTTGACTCTCACCTGCAGTTTGTCATTCACCTCACACAAACATTTTGTGGCCACACAGTTGCTCATAGTTTTCCTTTCTACAATGGACACAAAGCACCTTGTCTTTCAGCTGTGACTTCAAACAGCTCTGTAACAGTTTACCCTGATGAGAAGTGGTGCAATGGCCTTCAAAGTCAGCCTTTTGTGGCTCCTATCAGAGATTTTTCAAGATCCAGCTGTATAAAGCCCTGGGCAGCCCAGTCTGATCTTGTTTGCCCCGCTTTGAACAGGAGGTCAGATCAGAAGCCTCCTTACCAGCCTCAATTACCTCATTACCTTTATGATCACTGCTGCCTTTCAGAGATACAAAGAGTCTGAAAAAACGTTATCCATAATGTTTTGTAATTTGAACCTACTCCTGACATACGTCACCCACATCTTTACTCCACAATAATCTCCACCTTCACTCAATGGTATTATAATTCCATTACCTTCCTTTTCACTCTGGCATTGCTCCTCATAGACCTACCAACTGCCTTTATGTTTCCAAATCTCTCTTCCATTGGAGCAAACAGAATAGGAATGTCAATCTAAATATTGATTTTTAAATGAAAACTGAATTAAGGTAAGATCATTCTCCACATGTGTTCCTGAGAGCGAGTATTCCACAACTCAGCAGCTCCTGGTAGTTTTTATAAAGTGATACCCCAATGGCAGTCATTATTTGCAATATGAAGAAGCTTGGATAGAGATGAGCTAAGCTGTAAGGTGACCACTGCATGCTGTACAAGTGCTGCTGTAACCCTTCCATTCCTGTAACAGCAATGCCTGCCCAGGCACTGCTTCTCTTCAAAGCCTCACAATTGCTGAGGGGGAAAATGACTCGAACAGTATCTGGCTACAGGGAGCTATTTGGGAAGCATCTTATGGATCACTATACCAAAAGTCTGTGTGTTTCACCTTTGACCACGCGTCTTTGCAGTGAAGAGTCTGCTACTGCAGTATCTAGAAACTGGTGCAAGTTGTGAGCATGAAGAAACAGCGATGAAATGGCCAAATACAACACAAGTTGCATCATTGTCCAAATCCAATTCTTATTTCCAAGTTTCGGGAAAAAGTCTTCTAATCTAATCTTCTAATAATTCTAATGCTCTTTGAGGAAAACTATTCCAGTGTTTGCTAGGAGAGGTGAAAAAAAACACTTCAGAGAAAGCAGACAGCCTTCGCTGACAGTTCCTGTATTAATTACATAACACCAAAATTGCATGTTCAGCTGCTACTTTCCACTAGATCAGTGTTTTTCAAGAAATTGTGATCTTGTGACACAGACATATTTTTCATTCTTGCTTTTGCAGTAACAAACATAAAAAACCTTCTTTTTATCATGTAATAGGAGTCACTGCTTCAAAAAGACCAAAACCCTGTGATAAGACAAACCACGTTAAGCAATAGTGACAACAAATAACGCTACATGCGCATTAATTTCCTTCTAAGGATTTTTGTACTAAGCAAAGATAAATTAACTTGGGATAATGGTTGATAGACACTTCTTCCATTTGCCAAAGGAGAACAGTACCTTAATAAAGGAACCTGTCTATGGTCAGAATTCTGTAGTAAAATTAGAGACTGAATTCATAACTGGTTTATAAATCTAGTCTTTGGCTATATACCCATCTTTCTTCCTCTGTATTTTTAATTTCAATTCTATGTTTGTGGCAATTGAATTTAAATAATTCAATCTTTCTAATCCAACTGCATAACTACCTCGGTTTCCATCCAAGGAAATTACTTATGAAATATGCTCTAACACTTTCTCCATCGGCTGAAGTCAGAAGTAAAGTAGGGCCACCATCAGTCTTGTTTTCTAAGAGTGACACCTAGAGTATCATCTGTAAAATTAAAATGCGCTCCTTCACTTGTCCAGTTTTAAAAAGCAATACGCTTTCATCTATACTTATTACTTTGAATTGTCTGTTAAATATATTTATTATGGATTTTTTTTTGCTATGTTTTTGTGAAGATGCAACACAGTATTTGTTGCCAGGTAGCCCACATATGGCATGTGCCACTTATCACAACTGTTTTCTGCTAAATAAAGACCTTTGTTTTGCACGTGCTATTTTTGCCTTTCATTTAGGAGTGTTTAATTAGTTTGGAAATGTGATTTTCATTTCCACATGAAGAGATGCTTCATGCCCAGAGGTGCTCGCATTTTATAGAGAAGGCAACTCAGAGTGCAAAATGTCCTACGCTGTGGGAAAATGAGGACTAAAATACATGAGTCCTGAGCTGTTACGTCACAAAATAACTTGATTTCCCTGGCAGATGAATTGAGGCAACTGGCCTGAGCCTTGCTGCAGCCTAACCTCAAACCCTGCTGCGGGAGGTCTGCTGACTGCCTGTACCAACTGGAGGGATGACCCCCATCAATGCAGCACAGTGGGGAAGAAGGTGTTACTTGCCCTTTTCAAAGTTCATCTGTCTCTTCGTGTGTCATCCACTAACTGGATGTGGTAACTCAGTAAAATTTCCACAAGAAAAATCTTTGGCAACCTGAATTACCAGAAACTGTTGCCCATGGATCATCTCAATTAAACGTGGCAGTTTTTATTTTTGCAGGTGTCACTGGCTCTGTTCTCTGGCAGAGAAGCAGCCATCCCTCCAGCCACAGAGGGGGCCAGGATCCCAGCTACTGCTCCCTGGCAGTGGCAAGAACTGGACAGTGATGTCTGCTGAAGGCTGGTGAGACCGTGCCCGTGGTCAATTTTCTATTTCATACATCAGAGTTTAGATAAAAACCATTAAAACAAAAAGCAAACCTAAAGTTCACAACCGAATGAGTGAGCTGTGCGAATAAATCCATGAAAAAGGACATTGTGCAATTCAGAATTAAATTACATGCTCAAAAAAGACCATGACATTAAATGTACCACCCTTGTCACTGCCTAGCTAATTAACTCCTTCTATTAGTTAAACATTTGCCCTAACATTTGCAAGCTGATATTGAATATTGACTCCACAGGACATTGGGACTACAATGTAGCTGTTTGTCTGCAGGGCAGACATTTGAAATTATGGACTTAGGCTCTGAGAGGTGAGCAAGTGAACATACACTCAGCCAGCCACATCATCTTTCCTCGGATCCTCCTGCTGCCCAGCTCACCCTGGAATGATTATCACTCCATGGAAACCTTCTGGCTCCTGCTCCAGCCATGTGTGGCCAGGATGGGCCCTGCACTTTCAGGCAGTGGTATCCTGTGTCTGCCCAGGTCTCTCTTGGCAGCCTTCTCTTCATTAAAGGACTGGGTCAGCTTTTTCTGTTTCTTCTCCCTGAATGTGCTATTTCAGCAACAATCAGCTTCATGAATTCTAAAAGAGAGACAGAAATGTGTTTCAGTCTCGTTAGCCTCCTAGGTGTCATCTTACTGTGTGAAGGAGAGAATTTCAAATCAGGAAAAAAAAAGGAAATTCAATAAGATCTAAATAATTTGAAAGTGATTCCTCAGAGCCAGGAATGTTATGTTCAGCCTTCTTTTTATAGTATAGTTTGTTCAAATAAAATACATTTGCCTGGTAAGGTACTGCAACAAAACCTAGTGTGCTGTATACTGTAACTCCTTCTAGTAATAAAATGCAAATAATGAAAAAATATAACATAACACTACTTATAAAACAGAGGAGTAAATCTGTGTCTCATTGCTAAACATGCAAGGCACTCAGCTGAAGCTGCTATTTCTCTGGAATAAGGGTTATAGAGCAACTTTCCTCATCTGTTCCTTCTATGTATTACTCTATGTATGTTCTGGATTGGCAAGTCCCCATAAAATTTAAAAATCACTGGTGTAGGATGGCACATTATGTCTGCTGTCTCCTGGAATAAGAACATATATGCATAAGAACATTTTTCTCAGGCAACTCCATTATCCTTCACAAGAAACAAGTTTAAATTTGTAACACCAAGTTGTTAGGAACAATTTTAGGAGATTATATATTCTTCACTGGTTGGATCCTTTTGTATTTTTTCTTTTAATTGGGGGGGGAGAGGTTATGAATTATTTACTGATTATCTTTTATAGGATGGTTTACAACTGACTTTATCTTACAAAATATTCTCATTCTTCTCTTTTACTTCTGCCATAGGCACCTGGGCAGTCTGCTCCCAATCTCTGTCCTTTCATGTCAATATCTGAGGAACCTGGAGATCTAAGAGGACATGAAAATGATACAGCTAGCAAATATATGAACTCTGCATGGGAAACATTTCTGTCACCATCTGGCTAGTTATGTGAGATGTAACAATGGTTTAATCATGCATCCTATTTCCTTTTTCTGCATAAGTGGTTTCCCATCTTCAGAGGAGTAACAAGAAATGGAATTTAGAATTAGAATTAGACTTAGACTTAGAATTAGACTTAGAATTGTCTGTATGAGACACTGTTGGATGTTTTCCTCCTTTTAGAGTTCTTTGACCCTTTCTTTTATCAAACTTGTGAGATATATGTAATCAGATGAAAACATGGTAATAGAAGAAAATGCTCAGCAAATGGAAATAAGTATGCATGTACATTTCTTTATAGAAGGGTTAGACTAAACCATCTCCAGTGTTTATCCCAATGCATTAACAGGTACATCTAGTCAGCCTCTCTGAATTGGGATGTTTAATGTGGGGTGACTAAAATTAACACAGAGACATCAAGAGGCCCCTGCAAAAGATGTGTACGAGTGCCATGGCATGGACTGCTGAACTGTGGAGTACACTGAGCACATGAAGTGCCCACTGTTATTGCTTGTCCCAGTACCATAGTCAGTCAGAAACACTTCCAAAGAGCATTCACCATTGTACTTTGTCCTATATTTCAACATGTAACTAATATAATTCTTTGATGTCAAAGTAACCTGAAGCCACACTTCAGGTCTATGAGGCCTCAGAAAGGACAACTCACACACAGTTTGTGGGCAAGGAGGTGGGTTTGTAAGGAAACTACTGGAATGCAGGCTAGCATGTAGCTCTGATCACAACAGAAGCAGTTCACAAGCTGGATTTACTCATAGTTTCTCCCTTTCTCCCTTTCAGCGCGCTGGGTAGTGATTTGCCAGTTTAAATAATAGACGATACTCTTCTCCCTCCTAAACCCTCACCAGCCACTAACAAGTCACCTGGATGAAAATCAACAGCCCACTAGCAACAGTGGTGGCCCTTTCAGGAGTTCAGGAGTGGGAATAGCTAGGCTGTCTCCTAGTGCTCTAGCTACCACCTGTGCGGCAACTCCAGAAAGTTTCTCAATGGTCCCTGAAGGAATGAAAATGAAGGTGTGGTGATCATAGCCTGGTTAGGAAGCACATTTATTTGGACCTTGGAATCAAAATACCACCTGTCAGAAATCAGCCAATACCCCTTGGCTGCAGAAAACCACAATGCTGAAGGGGAACTGGCTCAGGTTTGTCAGTGTCAGCTGTCCTAGTTACCCGGACCAGTTTACCACTATTTGGGTGTAACCAAAGATGTGTATTCTACACCCTCTGTGTTATTTCTGATAAACTGTTAATAATGAATCGCTTACAGCAGCTGCCCAGGGCACACCTGACCCCTCAGACTACTAGCTGGGTGTTGAAGAACCCTGCGAGGCACAGGAATGTTTCTGTCTTCACACCAGTGATTCAACTGTGATGACTCCCCTCCGGGGAGGCATCAGCACCTTCACACCCAGCCTGGAGGGTGATTTCTGCTAATTAGGGACTGGCCTAATAGGGATGCAATGACCTAGACCATCAAAGATTCCAAAAACATCCCATGACTCACAGAGTTAAATCACCCATTGTGAAAGTCCCTGCCCTGAGGGAGGTACTGGGCATTCCCACCTGGAGCTGAGCATATATAATCTTTGAGTTTTGGGACTTCTGGTACCACTTGTCAGATCCAGGAGGAGCAGAACCTCAACAGCACTGCAACCTGCCACTCTTGACAAGACTAAGATCGTTACTTTGACAGAATTGCAACCATCATCCTGACCAAGAGATTTCCTTTCCTTTTGCTTTGCACCCAGTGGAACCACATGGTACTCGGCACAGGAGCTAACAAACACCATTCTGTTCATGGCCTAGAGTGCTGGGTTATACATCTGTCTTTGTGGGTTAAAACCAGTTTTTCTCTGTATCACTGTATTTATTGTAATCTTTTTAGTAAATTGTAACTCAGACTTGTAATCTCTCTTGAGCTGAGTTCATTTCTCTCAGTGGTTTACTTTTAAACCTGCACATCTTTAGGACACTGATGTATTCAATGATCCTTGATCATAATAGAACTATGAGATTCAAAATTTTGCAGAATTTCAGCCCCATGGAAATGACAAACATAGATATTTAGGAATATATCCATAATCCTGGTAAATATTAAAAAATATGAGAAAACTAGAACTCTGTCTTCATCCTGTACTGTATGAAAAACATTTTGGAAACTAGTGACATCAGCTTTGGTAAATCTCTCTCTAAATGTTTTACAATGTTAGTCAAAGCAATCTATTGGGTTTTCTGCATGTTTGATCCCACATAGATAGGGTGACATCTGAAGGCCGTGCATGAATGCTAGACCAAAAGTTTTGCATTATTTGGTGGATGTTTATTAGGGATCAATTGTTACCTTAAATTATTAATAAAGATAAGCAGTATGCAATTATTTTTCTTATTTATATGTAGAATGGCTTGTGTATACTGATACATATCTACAACCAAAAAAAGCCCCAAAAGAAATACAGCTTAGGGGAGGGATTTTCAAAAGTGGTTCTCATTGCTTTGAGCAGTATTCACACAGGGTGGCACAAGGCATGGCTATATCATGCCCATGACACATGGGACATTGTGTCTGATCCTTAGGGTAGCAGATTCCAAATTATGCTGGTGCGGTGTGTTCAGGCGCTGCCTGTGTGGCAGTGGGCGGGCAGGCAGGCAGGCAGGATGAGAAGGACACCAGTATGCTGTAACTGCTCTGGAGCCAGAACAGGCATAGCTGCTACGCCAGACTGACTGTGAAAACTTATGAAAATCCCTCTTTATGCTCTGTGTTACGGAGGTTCTCCTTCCACAGGACAGAGTTACTGACAGACACATTGTACATCCGGCTCTCGGTTCATTTTCAGGCCTTTTGGGAAAGGATCTGTTTCTAGAACAGAAGCAGCATGTTGTCTGTCACCTCCTCATTCTTCATATGACAGTTTGTATGTAGGCCTGAATCCAGGGAAGGAGAATGTCCAGCTCATGGATGGCCTTGTAGATTCCCTTATCTCCAAGCTGTTGAGGAGATAAAGACATTAGAAGAGAAACTACCTACAGTCTTCGAACAGTGCAGCAGGGAGCCAGTACCTCCTGTTCTTACCTTAAAAACCATTCTTCTTAATTTTTTGACTGCAGAAGTTAACCTTGTGGATGGAGCACACGGAAGCTGAAGGATGAAAAGAAACCCAAAGATGCTGATGCAAAGAAATAGTGATGAGAAAGAGCTGAACCCACAGTGTGGCACTATAGGGCTACCAGTAAAATGTGTGAACTCAGCATCATTTCAGTTCCCCCCACTACTTCAAATGTGTTGTTTTACCTGCATGCTTCCTGCCAAGTCGAGTTCACAACACAAAACCTTGGTAATATAAGTACCTCTAAGTCTTCTTATTAAACTCTTCCTATTTATCTCAGGAATCATCAGTTGCAATTACAGCTGTTGCACAGCGTGTCCTAGCTCTAAGATTCAAGCCCTTTAACTCTGAACCCTCAGAGAAGGCGAGGCTAAGGGCCAAAGACCTCTACAGAGTACAGGGGGCTATTTTGCATATTTCTGCAAACCCTTCAAGTACATTTATAAAGTTAATTTATGTTTCCTCTGCTTTCCTATCCATTCCTCCACTGTCTGGCTAATTATGGGCTGATGGGCTTAGTCAACTCCTCACCACCCAGCTCTGTCCAACCAGCACTGGCCAGCCAGAGCTATTCCAGCTGTTTCTTTTGGAGCTTCCTGACTAAGGTTTCTGAGCAACCCGGCTTGCTGATTCCATAGTTCCCTAGGTTCTCAAAGTGGGAGCTACATTCTTTCAGGGGGAAAAAAATGGAAAAATTGCATGTTTTCTAACCTATAAGCAAGGACAACAGGTTTGAAAAGGAAAAAGACTAAGGTACTCCACTCATATGGAAGGAGGTGACTCCATTGAAATGGATGGTTAGTCCTTTCTGTGTCACACACAATACTTTAAACAGAAGCACCTTTTCAAATTACCTTTTGTGCTTCCTAAAGTAACCTTACACCATGAAAGTAGAAATAAAAGCAAATATTTAAAAAAAAAAAAGTGTAAATAGAATTTTGAGAAATCTTCTTACCAGGGCAGTTCTTTCTGACTTGGTGGTTTTTTTCTTAACTTTTTTTTTTTTTAAGACCCAATTGTATGATGGAAATTTCCACAGAAAAAAAGGCCCAATATTTGGTAGCAGAAGTGACCTTAAGTGACTAAGGCTGGCTTTAGTGATGATACATATGACAAACTCTGTTCTTCCTGCATAAACAGCAAGTAAATAAATGAGCTAGACAGTCAGCTTGAGTACTGCAAACAATACCTAGTCTCTGATCAAGGTCTACAAGCTCTGTCTACAATGACAAAGAAATTATTAAAGATCCTGAAGGGAATAAATATATTGTCCTTCTGCACTCCACCCAAATATGAGAAAGCACTTCCATAATCCACTGCTGATGTAGGAACATAAGTCCAGCCTCCGAAACAACTTTATACTGCTCTCAACAATGCTGACTAGGGCACCTGAGCAAATAAAGAGGTCAGTGGTGATACAGGTGGATGCTCCCAGTATCCAAGGAAAAATGTCTGTTCCCTTTACCTTGCAGTGATACACTACATGAAAGAGTCTTATTTCACTGCAGAAAACGGGTTTAGAGATTTTAGAGTCTATTTATTTTTTAAAAAAACAGAACTTGGGCCCCTTTACCATTGAATATGAAAGAATATTAAAGCTTCCTTGTCTGGACAAAACCAAGAGCTATCACAATGAAAATAGCAGCATTGTAGTATAAAGTCTTTGAAAGTGGTTTGGAGACAAATATTGCTAGGATTTTTAAATAGCATGCATGTCTCTAGCTGGCTGAATTACAGTCTGAGTTTGTGAAAGAGCATAGGGTGGAGATATATATATATAAAAGTATCACTGTTTTGCATAATTGTATAGAGAACTTTATCCTTGAAAGGTAACAAAATCATTACATAAGTAAGTTGTCATGTTGAAAACACCTTAAGATAAGGATCTTATAACTCAACTAGATAATAACAATTTAAGAGCTTTGTAAATGGATGAATGAGTGCTAATTTATTGAGGAATAATATGATGAAGAAATCTCAAGCTTGGTATTAGCAAAGGATCCATTATTTTCATTCCATTCACACTTTCTATTATTCTTTCACATTATTTTGTATTGCTTGTTTAAATCAATATAAATACTTCCAAAAAATGTTATTTTCCAGAAATGAGATGTCCCCTAGAAAATCATGGCAAGCCGTCATTCCTCGAAGAGCTATTGTTTTTGTGCTATCTGGGCAAGTCTTACATCTCCTACCAGCACTTTATAAGATCCAGAAACGTGAGTTATGTTTAGACTTGTGTTGGGTAAAACACTGGCACCAATTATGAAAAAGTATGCAGGAACTCTGAGAAATCTTCAGCATTTGTCTCCATGAAGCACAGAAACAAATGTATTACTAAGCTAGCAAGCTGCAGTTACTGATTGTATGGAAGAATAACTGATATTCTGAATTCAGTCTCAGTTGACAGTCTAAACTCCTCAGTGTGTAATGGCACTTGCATAGAGTGTAATTGCTTTTACAGACAAGAATGAAATCTCTACAAAGTATATTATAGCATCTGGAATTCTGTTATAGCATTCTGGGGTTATAGTATAGCATTATCTGGAATTTTGACAGACACAGATAACCACAGTATTATGATAAATGCTGTGAATAATGGCTGTAAATGGTAACTGTTTACCATGGTTTTAAATGCAGAACCTGAAAGCTGGTGTAGTTTTCTCCCACTGGGATTTGAATCTTTTTGCATTATACAAATATCCCAGTTGGGTTCTGAGCTATAACTCTGCAAAAAGATGTCTGAAGCTGTTTATTCTTGCATTGCAAATACTTGTGTGCACACAGAACCAGTGTTCAGGTTAGGCAAAGTTTAAATTAATTTAATTTATAAAATACATTAATTCATTGACTTCTCATCCTGCTCTCATTTTTAAAATCACAATAGACATTTGCCTGGATATCCATGGTTATATTTCACCCTAACCCATGCTCCATTTTTTTGGGACACTGTGACTTGTGAGGATTGCTGATTTAGGGGAGTTAAAAAACCCCCATAGGATATATAGTTTTAAGACACATCCTGTTGTTATTTGTCTCCCATTAAAAATAAGACAAGAAATGATCCCCAGGTATTGGTGTCATCTTAGCATCCTACCTAGTATGTTAGTATGTGTACTTGCACAGGCAGAAGTGTGCTTTAACTGCTGTCCTATTGTTATTTACATGGCATTTACATTTTACATGGTAAAAGTGCCTCTTCTCTGTGGCAAACTGTCCACTCTGGGCACACTGTGCCAGTGGTCAGCATAAGTCCCTAAAAACCAGCTCTGACTGTGGGTACAACGTATACATGGGAACTGCTCCAATGTGCTTCCTAATTGTGGTTCCTGCTTATTCATGAGACACCACCAGTTCTTTCAAAATTCAGTATGGAGGAGCAGAGATGACATGGGAGTACAGAGTACACATGTGCAGTGGGTATGCTCTTGAAATAGGAAAATATCACCAGTGTTACGTTGCAGAAACTTGAGGAACCACATCTCTCCCTGTGGTTACCCTGTGTCTTCACAGCTTTGGTGATGAGAGGGCAGCACAAGGTGACATCACCAGCAGGGAAATGGCTTGTCTCTGTGGAATCTCCTCCACTTTGCCCACTCCCCGCAAGCTCACTCTGGGAGGAAATGAGTGGTGTTAAACTTCCCTGGCCCCAGTGGGGAAGCCCTCATAAAATTTGGCCCTCTGTGGTGTGGAACACACCATGACTCTGAATCACCTACTCTATCTGCTGAAAAACTGAGAGGGAGCCCTTCCCTATTTCAGATGGGCAAAGTTAGTTTAGCTCTCTGGTATGAATATACTCACACAGGCATCCATGTTCTCTTGCAGGACCTGGAAGGCACTAATGACATACAACTTGTCACTTCCGATCTCAAGGTGACTGAACACATTTGTCACATAGAAGGAGAGGAGCTGATCTCGAACACTGCAGTTTGTCTGAAAACAAATCAAGCAATGAGTTTCCAGATGAAAATCTCGCCCGTCATCTTTGGCCTAAAATTTCAGCCTCATAAAAATATGCATGTTTAGAAAGCATGCAATGAATAACATCATTTTTATGAACTGTAGTATACCATTGGCCTGCTTTTTTTTTCTTTTTTTTTTTAACAGCTCAATCTACCCCTGTAGTTTCTGCAGGAAAGGCAGGCACAGGAGTATTGGTAAGATCAATCATGAACAGAAGTGACAGAAACAAATGTACTTAACACACAAAGAACAAATGGAAAATAAATTGGGGAGTCAAGTCAGACCATTTTAGTCAAATTCTGGGAATTGTGGGTGTCATTGTTCCATCCTCCACATCAGTGTCTCAAGCCATTTGAAATGCTGTAGGGATCCTTCCTGCTGGCAACTGCTGCTCCCGAAGAGACCAGTCATCCTGTCAACCCTGTGTCATATCTGCCTGGCCCGTGACTTCTTTTGGACATCCAAGGTTCTTTCAAATGGCTATTTGCCTATTTTTAGGTCAGCCTGTACAGAAGGATAAACTGATTCAGTTGGCCCTGCTGACTAGATCTCTGCATGAAGAAAACTAAAATATCTCACATACTTGCAGTCACTTACAATCAGGCACCTCAAGGTTTGTTTCTCACTCCCTTGCTGAATCGCACTGGGAGCTCTGATCTCTCAGTCCACCTGCGGAGGTCTAAGCTCAAAGCGGCTCCTTGGGTGTCCTGACTCTCTGCAACATCCCTGGGCTATCCATGGTACTGCACACCCTCAACAGCAGGTGCTTCAGCTGCCAGGACAGTGGCCCTCGTGAATGGGCTGATGCCAGAAAATGTTGCTGGGGAGGCTGGTGTGCAGCCAGAGGCTCTCAGGAGGAGCAAGTGCTACCATGAGCACACTCCTACCTGACATGACGAACACCCTCACCCCAACTTCCTTGGCAGAGCACCACTGCAACTACCTAAAAAGAAGTGCCTCCAGGCAGTCTTTCCAAATCCACCTCTTTCTCCCCCTATCATGATCAATTGTTCCCTCATGTGCCAGGGGAATATCCCTTTCTGTGTGACAGAAATAACACTCTTCCTCTAAGCAGAGGACTTCTTTAAGCATATGGCTTTCATAAATGTCCTTTCCAATTAAACACAAGTGATTTTTGCACCAACTGCCATTTCTTTTGGTCATAAGTTTCTGCCTCTACAGGCCAAAGGAAAATCAAAATAAGAAACTGGAAAACCAGTAGTATAAATCTTACCATAAACAGCATTTTTGTAGTCTTTTTAAGCAGTCTTGTCGTCTTGATGAGATCCTTCTGTAAAATATAATTTGCTAGTATTAATTACCCTGAGCAGAGGAAGGGAGACAGAGTTTCAAGACTGATTTGTATAAAACTTAGAAGTAATAATAATAATCTTCATAATCTTTATCGGATATAAGATGAGGACTCAGTAAATCTGTGTTCCAGTCCTAACCTAGCTACAAACTTCTTCCATGGTAAACTCATCCAGCCTCTCTATCCATCTGCTATGCATCATTTTTTCTCACCTTTACAAAAGAAGTAGCTACATTACCCTGTCTCTCAGGACTGTAGAGATCATTCAACTGATTAAAGTTTTCAGTTCAGTAATGAAACTGGCAAAGAAGCATCTATTAAAAAAATAAACTTTTCAACTACTGGGATCAACTTACAGGAACAGATGATTTTAAACTAGTTGCCTTGATATACAGGTTCTCTGTCACTTGGGAGAGGAGTTCTTTTCGGCAAGTATGCTTTCCTGTAGGTGACTTTTTACCTTCCACAGTAAAAAGACACAGCAGAAAGAAAAAACACCTGGATCTGAAAATAGAACATATTTTCATCTTTGCTCCCAAATCTTCGTGCCTCTACAGTCACAGCAGCATATGTGACACAGCCAAACTGGTTAAATGACAGAGGTTAACCTAATTTTGTTAACCCTCAAAGCAGCTTGTGCGCCAAGATGCTCACGTAGATAACCTATTGCTCATGTGGTGGCTGATCGGTAGTCTTGCAGTGCTTTTTTAAACATCTTGCTCCACTTTCAACAAATTTGACCACAATCATCTGTGACGTTTCTCTAAACGATATCTCCATGTTTACTGGCAGCAGGGTCAAGGTTTCCAAGAAAGAAGAACTTCCCTATCATGTGAGAAGCCTTCTTTCATTTAAGTGGTGGTCAAGTGAGGAAAAGGTAGTTGAGTGTTAGTTTAGTTTCGTAACAAAATATACTAAATGCTTGTTTTTGCGGTTTTTCTTTATTTTTCCACAAAACCTTATGGCAGCACTTTTCTGAAAGGTAATGGCTCAGACAGAAAAAAAGTCTTTGCTAATTTACTCTAAAAAGCATTAGAAAAATCTGTTATCTATAAGGAAGCTGGACTGCACTACCTTTAAAACTTTACTGTTCAGTGTTTGAGAAGCAATTTTTTCAAAGGCATGGCAGCTAATAACAAGAGTGTTTGCTGTCTATTTTAATCTCTGTAATTATTCTTTTGCCAGGGCAGGATTTGGTGCAGAAGGAGCAGTAGGCTGTTGTGAAAGGGAGGGCTCCAGGGAGGGCTCTGTGCATGGGCCAGAGCATCCTTGGCTATCAAGTCACTTTAAAAGCCCACTGAGAGACACTGGGAAATAATGTGCAAGACCGCAGCATACCCATCACAGAGGCGGTGAAAGTAAAACCATAGAATCAGAAGATCAGTTTTCTACAGAGGTGCTAAACAGAGATTGGGCAGTCTGTGTCTCTGGCCTGTTTCCAAAAGAGGCAAATGCTGAAGGATTCTCAGGCACCACTCCAGACATACAAGAACATCACTCCAAGGATAGACTTGGAAATTGCAAAGTGATACCTGCAATGTGAGGCTGTTAAGCCAAGGATGGTTGTAAGTCAAATGTCAAGAACCCTGGAAGTGGCTGAGGTGAGTGCAAGAAGAGGGAGAAAGCAAGTTTTGGTTTAGCCCAACAATACTTCCCTGATACGATTTTTGTTGGAAGTAAAAGCAAGCCCTTGAAATGTTCACCAAGGACAGTTTTTTACTCTTTTAATGTTTCAAGAGTAACGCAAAGAGCCTTAAATAAATCAGAGAAAATGGTTTAAACTGCAACTGAAGTGACTCAAAGGGACTGTGAATTGTCAGAGACAGTGGCAGAGCTGTATGTCGCTCTATGACACCATCAGTGTGCCCATGTCAGGAACATGTGTCAGCTCTGGGAGGAACAGGGGTGAGACAAGCTGGGCAATGAACTCACCCCAGCCTTGATCCCACTGGCCATTCACACAAACAAGCATGCATGCACTCTCCAGGCTAAGCTGGATTCACCTCCAGCTTTAAGGATCCCACCTGTAAAAGCTCTGGGAAATGCTTTTTTCCACAGAACCATCTACACATTATAGTAGCTTCACCTCCACTGAAGTGCTGATGGGACCCATGGACAAAAAGGACCCGCTAGAGGCAGAGAGCTTAGACTTTTGGAAAGTGGAATTCTTGGAGACCTAAAATGCCTTGTGTGCATTTTAGTGGTTGTGTGAACTGTGGTCTGTATTTAAACTCTTTGAATACTGGTTAGGCTTTCCAGGTGAGGTGTAAGCCTCAGCACACATGATATATGGACAGAAGATTAGCCACTTACTCCTAATTTGTTCCTAGAAGAGGATCGTGGGCAAAAGCAGAAGAGTCAGAATGGAAAACTGCCTTGGGTTCCCCAAGGTGTGGTACTCCTTGGTCAACAGTTTTCCTCTAAATGGAATAAATGGGTCATGTAACAAGTCTGTAATGGCTTTTCATAAGAAAATAAAACATTTTCAACATCTCTGAAATTTCTGAAGTTGCTGGAAAACCCTTGAGCCCACAAGTTTCATTTTGTCTCTTCTATGAACTCGTCTCACCGTGCTTACAGGAGTGTAGCAGCGACACTTGCCTTGGGCTCTAAACACCTCTGTACGTGAAACAGTAAACATCTCACTGAATTGGCTAACTTTTCAACTGAGTGGTGTTAAAGGATGCAGATGGATGCAACTGCATGGTGACCATACTTATATAAATAGATAGGAATTAGGGCTTTCCTATCTTTCATAAGAGAATGGTGACCACCATTGAATAACCAATCCTGTAAAATCTGTTACACTTCCACAATTTTTGATATTCTGTTTTAATTTCTAGTCAAAAAATAGCCAATATTCTTCAAATTTTTTCATGTGTTACTTGTTCAGAACAAAGATGGTCTTTGCTTTCTGGGTCTTGTGTAGTACTTTGTATACTGTATTTTAGTGCCACTTTGTCACTCAGACATAATTATGGTATAAATAATATAGAATACTGAAGAACCCATACTACTCAGTATTTTACAGTTATAAGAAGCTGCAGAAGAAACAAATTCAGGGACCAGCCCTTTTAGCAATGAAGACAGAAAATACCTGCAAAGCTTTGTATGAGCAGTGAAACTGATGTGTCCAGAGATAGTCTGAGTACAACAGTAAAGCACACCACAAAGCATGTTGGCTTCCAGACCCAGGCTGGAAACCACAGGAGTTCAAGAAGCCTGCCCCAGAGGAAATAGGCTTTCTCATATGAAAGATTTTAGATGTACAGTATCAACAAATACTTAGGGAACAATACAATACTGATAACACAAGCAAAGTTCATGTGTTGCATTTATATAAAATGTGTAAATCTGATGATCATGAGAATGAAAGATAAAGAAAATAACTAAGAAAAAAGAATAAGAAAAACCAACAGAGCAGTCAGCTTATTAGATAAGAAAATCTTGCCTGGTTTACCCTGAGTAGGGACTAAGCTTCAAAGAATGTTGTGTACGACCTGTGCTCCACATGAATGCGTGAGACAACCAGCCTGAAGAAGACACTTTCTTCTCTGTCTTATTGTGAACCATGGATTTGTCTTGATCTACATGAGTTCAGTAGGTATTATTAAGATTTCATTTTCTTGATCTATGTAGAATGAATAGATACATCTACCTTGTAGACATCTAGCCTTGTCTAGTTTCTTACTTATGAATCTCCTCACTTTTTCTGTTTATTAAATTTCCTGTTAGTATAACTAGGACTAAATAAGTCATGTACTTCCTATAAATATTACTCATATTTGCTTAGCTGTTGTTATTCTGTCTCTTGAGACTATTGTCTACTATTCCTAACTATTTGCTTTTGTTCCCTTATCGTGTTTGATTCATTTTGGTCTTCTGAAAAATAAGAGGTCTACATGAAGAGCTGCAGTATTTGTCCTCAGAAATACGATTTGATAAGTAACAAGTTTAGTGAGATTTTAGAAAAACTGAACATGACAACACCACTGTTAGGACATAAAAAAAGTGAGACACCCTAGTGCCTCAACTGAAGAGAGAAGTTTGGATCAGAGAAGCTCCCAACATTCAAAACTGATTCTGCAATTTTCTAAAAATGCTTATAATGAGTACAGGCACACAGGCAATCTCTACATACTCACCAGCGTTTAAACTGTTTCTTGTAAACTTCTATTAGTATAGTAGGAACCTTTGGAGCTGCTATAGATTTTATTCAGTGACTGAACTACTATGACCAATTTTTCAGATAAGGATACCTAAATTACCCATGCAAACTCAGCACACAGACACCAGATGATGCACTGCCAGCAGCTTCAATAGTCACAAAAGCCAGGGGAGCAACAGACTAGCATAAACAGATGGTACTAGCAGCTCCAGCTTACATACTATATGCACACTGCTCAGGTTAGGGGAAAAAACACATAAATGAAATTAGGACAGTGCAAAGAAAACTAAAAACATTGGACACCTAGGACTGGATGTCAGTCTGGTGCCTTTCTCATCCTTAAACACAAAATACCTACGTATATTCTTATGACACTTCTACGTTACATGGTGCCTGTCTGGATGCTCCTCAATTGCCTCTGTTGAGGAGCAACAAAGGTTTAGGTTGGAGGTGATCCCTGGAGGTCATCTTGTCCAACACTCCTGTTCAAGAGGGGCGATCTACAGCTGTTTGCCTGGAACTGTGTCCAGTCAGGTTTTGAATGTCTCCAAAGTTGAGACTTCAGAATCCCTCTGGTAAACCTCTGCCAATTTTTCGTCACCTTCACAGTAAAAAATTCTCTTACTATGTTCAGATGGATTTTCACGGATTATAATTTGTGCCTATAGTCCCTTGTCCTGTCACTGGGCACCAGTGAGAGGAGACTGTCTCTCTTCTATACTTCCTCTTCTCAGGCGTTTATGCACATTGCTAAGATCTCCCTGACTCTTCCCCAAGCAGAACAGTCCCAACTCTCACTGCCTCACCTCAGATCAAAGATGCTCCAGTTCCTTAATTATCTCTGCAGTACTTCACCACCAGGGCCACAAATCCAATGCCCTCAGAATTTTTTCACTCTATGCCTTAGAAAAACTTCACAAAATTTTAAGATACTCAGTAAAGCAGAAATCAGACTCAAACCCAGATGAGGAAGACAAACCAAATCAACCCAAAACAAAGCACAAAAAAACCCCCCAAGCCCAATTGCATTTCCTCTGGGCATTTGCATCTCTTTGCACTTTATAAGTAACAACTTTTGAGTAAGCTTCAAAAGTGAATTGCTATAAAACATACTGTCAATCTGCTCTCACCCTCGAGAAAAGGCACTGACTGGTTCAAATGGTGGATCTCCCAGTGCTACTGGCCTGCTTTGTTGTTTCAGGTTGGTGACAGATGGCTGATAATTGTCCGTCAAGTTACTTTTACTTCAGACATCTGAAATGAAGGTTCAGTATATTCAACCTTTTCAGAGACAGATTGCAGAGGATTCAGTTTGAAACCACCAAGATACTAAAACTACAGTTTTGCCGCTGTGCACAGAGACAACAGTTCAAGTTTTCTAAGCATGAGCAATTTCTAAGGCCAACAATTAACCACTTTAAAAGAATGCTCAGCACTACATAAATAATTGAAGATACCTTCCAAATGTCCAGTTATGTAGTTTAAAATTAGTAATCCCTTAATGGCTAGACAAGGACCTGCATTTGACATAAAAGCTTTCTATATATTGCCTTTACTAGTCACATTCTCGTAGTCTCAAGAACAGAGATTATGAAAGAAACAAATATGAAAGTATTTGAGCATGTTCATTTCCATCAACCAGTCAAGTGATCTCACTTAGCAACAGTGATTCAGTCCCCAAACTCTTGAGAAAACATCCGTCTGCCACCACCAAACTCACTCCCTGTACAGCCGAGTGTACAGATGTGCTCGGCAATAACAGGCAGCTCAGCTTGCCCAGCGTAGGCAGGTGGCTATTCCAAACTCCTGGTTTTGTCTTGTGATGTACAGAAGCATTCAAGACTCTGTGACCTGCTTTCTTTTCTAATGTCATCATGGGTTTATAAAAAGGTTGTGTTGAAATTATGAAAGGAAAAAGCCAATTGCATGGAAACCCGAGTCCAGTTTTGGGGAGGAGGATGTCCACAGCTGCTCGGCTGGTAGGAGTGTGTCAATTTGCATGGCATCACTCATATACTGGAAAGCTTCTCCCTCCTTCTACCTTTGAGCACCATTTTCTTTTTGTTTTCTCTCTCCCTGTGATTTTTTTAACCCTCTTTCTTGCTTCTCTTTTCAAATTTTTTAAAGGGCTTTTTCCTCTCTGTTCTCTTAACCCAGGACTTCCCTGAGCATCTTAGCAACACCAGCACAGGCTGCCCATACAGCCTCATGATTAATGTCAACTGGGAGCTGAGCTGGAAGACTGTGAAGCTACAGAAACTACAGTCCCCATCCTGGAAAAATTTTTTCGTGTTGGAAAACAATAATATTTAAGACATGAACTGAGCAGAATGTTCAGAGACAGCTGCCTCCTGTGAGAAAGAAATTTTGATAAGTAATTTAAAAGAGTAATTTAATAGAATTTCTGGACAATGTTCGAAAACTACAGTGATAAGTTAGGGCATACAGAAGTATAAGTAACCTAACCAGGCACTGGTGATTAATCCTGGCACTGAATCTTTCAGCTGACATGGCAGGCTACAAATTGAACCATATTAAGAAAAATCATTATAGTTCATCTTTATTGGAAAAAATAGTGTTTCATCAAAAAACCCAACCCAAACCAAAAACTAGGAAATGTTTGCTTGCAGTATGTTTCCATAGTTTCAGTAAAGGATTGAAGTCACCCATTTGGTTTGGAGCTTAAGTTTTTCTGTTTAGTGAAAGCTGAGTCTTAGCTTTAGCCTGCCAGTTTTGAACACCAAAAAAATTTCCTGCACAGGAAAATGTGAAATAGTTGCCAAGTCATCTCTCAGGACAGTTTTCTCACAAGTGAGATTTGTGCCAAAATCCTGGATGCTGTTGGTCTGACTGTTGCAGAATGGCTGCAGCCTTGATTCTCCAAAAGTAGCATCAGAGAACAAAAGCAAGAGAAGCAACACTGCAGTAGGCAACAAAATGATTCTCCAGAGTATTTTTCCATTGGAGGTGCCATTCTGCTTCCAGTGAACTTAAACCTATTGGCAGTAAATGTGCTTCCCTCTGTTAGTTTTCCCTCATAAGCAATCCTTGAGCCTTGAATAGTCCGTGACCTTCAGTAGGAGATTGCTGCCATGGGGCCACCTCCCCAGCTTTCATTCAAATATGCCTTCGTGTCTCCAGATTCTCCACTTCCCGCCGTGTATCTTCCTTCTTTGTGAAGTGGGGCTTCCAATGAATGCCATCAGTAGGGGCATTTTGGGAGGAAAAGTTATTTATTTAGTTATCATATATGGTCACATCTGACACTTTATTGCTAGAAAATATAGAGGAGCCAAATAATGATTTACTTATAAGAGGTTGCAAAGCAAGTTAAATCCTATGGCATGGGCCACTGCAGAGGTACCTGGTGGTGCTGTAAAATCTGAGATTCTTGTTTGCAATATTCATAAAACAGAGATTATATTGTAAAGACTCCTAAAAGCTATAGAAAAATAAAATATCACAAAATATAACTAGAAAGAACAGATGCCACAGATGTCAAAATATGCATTGCAATTCTCCCTTCAGATCAGGAAAATTCTGAGGGTTTTTTTTACAATTAAAACAATGGGGAGACTTTGTCTTACTGTCTAAAAGACAGCATTGCTTATTAATATAGCTAAAAAGATTATATATCTAGTTACATATGAGTGGTTAGATCTAGAAACCAAAGTGGTAATAATGAAGTTTGCATTTCCAACACTATTTGTAATTTATTTTAGAAACCTAAGAAAAAGTAAAATAGGGGTTATATTTAATCTTTGATAACTTGCTTGTTTGGAGTTTCATTTTTTAGCCTATTTTTAGTGTCTACTTCTTACTTAGTCTGTAGCACAATATGTAAAAACATGCACAACATTTTAAATTATGCAAATGTTTTAACAGACACCTTCTTTGTGAACTTCTTAAACAAAACAGAAATATTCCATCTCTTAATATTTGTAGATTTAGTAAAGTTTTTAGGAAATCCTTATGTGCAAAATTACAATAAGAGACCTGAGCACTGAGTTCACAAACTCCCATACATCCAATTAATGTTGTAACTGGCAGAATTTTAAATCATCTAAAATGCTTGTAGGAGTGAAGCAAAACTAACTAGTAAGATTTTTATGTTCTCCATATGAAAATAACTACTTTTAATTTTTTAAAATATAGCTTTCAGTGAACAACCAATGGAAACTTTTAAAAAAAAAAAATAATATCAGTACTGGGCTTTCCATTGTTTTAATTTCCAGGAGAAAATCACATCTACACAGAAAAGCAGCAAAAACATTTTGAAAAATCCAATTAAAAAGACCTTTCAGTCTCAATTAAAGCTTCAGAGTTACCATTTGCTACCAAAAAAAAACCCAAACAAAAAAAAACAAAACCCACCAAACAAAAAAACCCACACAACTAACCAAAAAACCTCATTTGCCATAATTTTTCTGATTATTTGAATTGTTAGATCACCAGAAAGACTCACTCTATAGTGCGCTGTGTGGGCTGGAAAAATCACATGGCAGTCTCTATTTTAATTACTTTTCTTCCATCTCTAATAAAAACTTTCAGTCCTTTTACCCATTTGGGCAGAAGCTTTTTTTGGGAAGTCCCCAAATACACTCTTCAAGGCTTGCAAAAATTTTCTTCACATTTCCAGGTTTAGATCAGATTATTTGAAAGCAAATTTTTACACGAGTATACTTTTTCTTCAGATAAGGAATTTTTGTAGCAGATTTCCCTTCATTCAGCTTGGCAGCTCTATAAAAATAGCATTTTTTGCCTTGATCTTCTGCCAATGTGGTCCAAAACTCGCAGACAAGCCCTGCAAAGTATCCCAGGTCTGAAACGTTTGCCAAAACTCTGACTATATTAAGGTTTATTTTTACAAATCCATCACTTTGGAAAAGCAAACATTTTATTTATCATATACTCCTGTAGCCATAGGGTGGGGAACAGGAAATAATTTATCAATCTGCCACCTCTCTCTTATCTCAGTTCCGATAATGAGGTTACGGCATAAACCTAACACTGCCAGTTAAAACTTCACACTGCAGGTTTAAGAAATTCTCTGGTTTACTTTTCAGAAGTGCTGAAAAAAATGAGTTGCTCCTGTCTTCCTATTTTCAGAGAAACCTCACAAGTTCACCTCACCTAGAAACATTCTCTCCTATTTATGCATTTCCGACGTCAATGGGTTACCAACTGAAAGTGAAGGTCATAATTGTAAGTACCGATGGAAAACATCCAAGGGATGAAAATCACAATCTAAGGCGCTTCCATTCTTACTGCCAGAAGATTTCCAAAGTGAGATGACACAGACAAAGCTGCTTGTTTCTGCTTCTTTCACTTGCCGGTAGCTTGGCCCATGAGCAACACAACACTCTGGAGACCACGCCTGGAATATGTCAAGCCCAACAACAGACCGCTAGAGGCTGGGTGTCTGAGTCTGTACTCATTACCCAGGGCTGATGGAGGGGACCAGACCCTCAGAGAATGCCTCCCCTCCTCTGTCTACCATTCTTGCTGCTGGCAAGGCTTGGTCACTGATTTGTTTTCTGTTCCCAGTCACTGCCCAGAAGTCCTTGTCATGTAACAGCTAAAGCATTAGCAGACACTAAAATGAGAGCATGATGACAATGTGGAGCAGCTCCCTGTTTTGGAGCTTCAACCTCACATGTCAAGTTAAACCAGATATTTCATGTGCATTTTCTTGCAGTGTCTTGCATTTTCTGAGGCACTTACAGGTCCTGTCAAATCAGGATACCTTCCTAAACTTAATGGAATCTCTGTTACATACAGGAGAAATGATCACTGTGTTGATGTTAACATATTAATGACTACAAAATAGTCATCCTTTTGGACAAATGTTGGGCTTGATAAACAGGGATTCTCCATTTTTGAGTTACCAAAGCAAAAAAAAAAGCACCTGAGTCCCTAAATCTGGGAATATCCACCTTAAACCTCAGTTACCCAATTTTCTTTAGTGATAGAATATGAAAAAGAGAGTCTGAAATTTCTTCTCTTGTTCAAGACTGGAAGAAGTCACATTATAAAGCATGAAGGAGGAGTTGGCCAAACCAGAAATTTTATAGACATGTTTGATAAGAAGTATTAACCTAAGGCAAGGTTAGGTCAGCAATAAAAGGTCATTGCAATGACAAGCAGCATCTGAACTTTGTTTTGGAACCTCTACTTCCCAAATGTGTGTCAAAACATTGGACTTTATGGAATAAGCCTTTCATCAGACTCCAATTCATCACTTCTGTTTTAGCATCTGTGTTGAAATCTTCCATTTTAGCTTTGTAATATAATTAGCTTGATAAACACACAAACTACAAGTCTGATCTTATACCCTTTGAAGTCAATAGGGGTTTTCTTTCCATTTTCTGTGGAGCAGCACCAGATACAGGATAAGCCAATTCATTGGGAAGTTCTTACATGTCAAGGACTAATGCAAAAGACAAATCAGAAAGTCAATCTTCATGACTGCACAGCTTGTAGACTTTACCACAGACACGTGATTGCCCCATTCTTTTCACTTCTTAGTGAACATCATCACCATTCTTTAAATGTGCTATAAGAGTCAGGAGTTATCCTCTTTTGGAAAACTGTAGAATAAAATGAACCTTAAATCGGTGCAATTTTGAAGTTTTTGGAAAACAACACCACTTTCCCTATCACTTTCAGTGATTTGAAACTAGGGTTACAATTTCCATTGAAAAACCTTACTGGTGCTTGCAGATACAACCGTACAACAGTTTCAAGTCAGATAATCAAAGGCATATTTATCAGTCTGGTTATTTTTCAAAATATTTTGATCCATGCTGCCCTGCACTAAACAGAAAATATTTTTAGTTTAGAAGATTTCCCCATTTTTTAAATTCAAATTTAGAGAAGAAAAATGGCCAGACCTTGGAAATGTTTAATGCTCTGCCTTAATCCTTCATACTGAAAAAATGTTTACATTCAGGTCTCATGGGTTAATTTGCTGAAATAAAATGGATGGTTCTTCCCAAAATACTTTTTATTTTAACCTCTCCTTAGGAGAAGAAAGATGTAGGAATATTTTTTTTTCTAAACCATTCACCAGCGAATTCCTGATTAAATTATAAAAATTGACATCTGTGAATTTTGCCAGGGATTTGGACTTTAAAGGTTAGCAGAGAGTGTGATTTCCCAGACTTTCGAAGAAATCTCTTCACTTACATAGTTCTTTAACACTTTTTTTAGTGGTGAAGTTCATACAGTTAACCAAGAAAAAGGTGTTACAAATGGGTCTGTGTTGAGTCATGTGTAGCCCCAGAAATGCCAACAGCCTTAGCATAGTTTCTATTTTGTGATTTACCTTATGCAAATAAGACTTCCTAACATATTCTTGAATGGCACAGAATCCTGGTCTGAATCCCCCTGAGAGAATGCGTTATTTTCTATCCTAAATATATAATTTTATGTAACATATTGCTGGGTAGCGGCCTGACAAAAGGACCCTGGGTCCCATAGAACTGCACTGTAGGTTTTTCCTTTTTTCCCACGGTCATTACATTCTTCCTGGCAGCATCAGATACAAGCCTGAAACTGACTCTAATGTCTCTGCCAATCTTGTTCCACGTTAGCAGGCCAGTTCTGCTCCCAGTTACACTGACTTTACAAACGTCCATAGTGATGAAGGTTGTGACTGAAAAGGTTGCCAGGCATTTACTGCCATTCAGTGCAGTCCACACCTTCTTCAGAGCAGCTGATTGTTTAGCTTTAGCTGACATAACCACACAATGCTGGTTTATGATCAGGATAGATTCAACATTTTGCGCTGTCTAGAATATACTTCCAGCAGCAAATTGGAAATAGCGATGCCTATTATTCTAGGTCACTTGGGGAGTTTATATTCATACACTGAATATGTAAATCTCATAACTGAATAGCACTCCATGCAATGTATTTGAGAGGCACTTCTTAAACAGTCACCAATACTTACTCAGCAGGATGTGGAAACTTCTGTTCATGCTTTGAGTTTCTCTCTCTTCACAATATGAAGTTTCAGAGGTATTTTAAATGTTTTATAATTATCTGTGTAGCAAAAAAATTGCTTGTTCTGGTCACCTAATGTAAGAGAAGGGGTGGAAGAGCCAACGAAATGCAAATTTGACAGTAGAGTGGTCTGTCAACCTTTGCTCAGGAGGAGGTCCTCCAGCCTCTACGACAGAGGTGTCCTCGGTGAAGGATGTGGAGCAGGTGCTTTCCCTATCAGCACTAGGTTGAGGGAATTGCGAATAGTCCATGACCTGGAGGCAAACAATGGAAAGGAAAACAGGCCAATGGAAAATAGAATTGCATGAATAATGGAGTTTCTCTTTAATTTTTCTCAACCAAAAAATTAAACCAAAAGAATTCATTCGGGTCAGCCCTAAGCACTTGTCCAACTCAAAATGAAACAGCTCATTTTGCTTTCAAGTCTCTTTTCAACCTTTGAAAGAAATGCACATAAAATTCTAAACCAAAACACTATTTATTCAGAAAAACATCAGAACAAAACATTTCAGCATGATTTTCCTCTTTTGAGCTGTAACTACTACCTAAATTGAAACCCAACTTGCCTGACTGAAACTACATTTTTATTTTCTTTTAGTCAGTAACTGTTTGTCCCAGACATTTCCCCCTGTTGTAAGAGAAACCTACTCCGACTTCTACTTCCTTCGTCTGTTCAAAACTGACCATTGCCACCACCCTTCACACACACACAAGTCACACGTACCCTGCAAGAAAACCTATGAAGGAAATTCTGCAAAATTTGCTGTGTGGCATTTCCAGGGCACCAGCTCATGAGGTTTCCGTGGTAGAGTCTTCCAGTTGGTGGTTTTAAAGGTTGGAGAAGTTAATAATTAGCTGACTTCATTTTTACACATTTGTGGACAAATGGGTTTTCGCCTGGGTTTAGCCTCAGTGTGGAAAGCTTGAGAGATTGATTTGACATTTCTGAGTAGGGCAGTTCAACAAGAACAATTTAGAAGAGGCCTAAAGGAAGTAGATGAAGCAAATAAGTTCTATATCCTTTTGTGAAGCAATTATATCAAGGAGGAACATCATGTGTGTAGCTCGTGGTCTAGTCTCTATTTATAATTAAGGAAGAAAACAGGTGCTTCTCGGACAAAGTCATGTTAATCTGTCCAAAGTCACAATCTTCATGAACCCTCAATGTAGACTGGAGGAATGACACCTGGATAATTCCTCTTCCCCTCCACTGGCTATAAAGGGAGAAAGGTGCAGTTGGGGAAAGACAGTGTATGTCAGAGGTCAGCAAAGTGAAGTGAACTGCTCATTTGGTGCTTAAATTCCCTCCCTTTGCTGCCAGCTGACACAAGGTCAAGTTATAAGAGAAAGGATGTTGGCCAACAGCTCTTAACAGCATCATTGCTTATTCCACAAGAAAGGAGATATATATCCTACTGAATACAGCACAAGGTTAAACACGTGACACTCTCATGTGGTACCAAATCTTGGCTGGCTGTCACTGTTGGGTCACTTCTGCCTTGACTGTGAAGAGGCATGTAAATCATACATTGTGAGATGCAAATGAGAGTGTGGAGGAAAGTAAACCACGTTGAATGCATCTAGTTTGGCCCATAACAGGTATCCATCACCCAAATGGGTCATATGCCAGTCTAATATGTGATTTCCTACAAGAAAGTGTTGTGATTTCAGTTCACATAAACCTTGTTCAAAATAGGTACAGATGGATGCTTTTACATGCATCTTTAAATTGCTCTGGCTCAGAAGCAGCATTTTTTAAATGTGTACAGGACGCCTGTTGCCCTGATGAATAAATGGCCTTGCTCAAGAATACTTCAGCAGTTGCTGAAAATCCACTATTACGTTTCCTCTGGCTTTCTGACTATTTGGCTGCTTTTCAACCTCTTAACCTTGGTCCAGTCACCAATTTCCCTGGCTGCACTAGAGCAACTCTTCTGTCTTTGCCCGGGAGACATTGCTAAAGGACATGATAATGACAGATTAAACTGCTCTTCAGTGACTTGGGGTTTTTCTGTCTTGGAGCTTGTGTCGAGAGCAGGCACAAACATTCTCTTCTGAAGGACTCTCAAATCCCTAATGCTGCAGAACACCATTTCTGCTCAGCAGGCTTATGGATGGACCCGTGAGAATGCAACACTCTGATGTTTCACTAGCAGCTGCTTCCTGACTGTTTGTCTCCACCTCATCTGACTCAGGGGGGCAGTTTGGTGCTTTTCACCAGCACCTATTCAAGATGGGGTCTTTTCTCTAGCCATGCTGAGGCAGAACCAATGAACCAAACCAGTGACTCTCAGCAAAAATGCTGTTTTTCCCACCACCCCCTACCAGAAAGGCTGACCAACATGCTCCCCGCTAAGCCCTGGCCTGTGATGAGTTGGAGTTGCAGCTTTATGGTGAAGAAGCATGTCCCCAGACCAAGCTTGCATCCTTTCGAGATACAAGAGTACAGCCATTAGTCCAGCAAAGCAATAGGCATAGTGTGTATCATCATCCTTGTGTCCAAAGAAAAGAGAAAAGCTCTGCAAATAGCAATATTTGAGGACCAAAATATTTATTATAATAAATTAAAGTGCAGGCATTTATAAAACATTCCATTTGCATATAAATATCACACAGCAGTGTTAATTTCATAGTTCACTTAAAACCTTCTGGTACAATTTCATAAATACATTTTCTTGGATATTTTTCACTTAATATATATAAATAAAAGTATTGTATAATTATTACTTTAAAATAAGTTACCATTAAATACAAATTACAAAAATTATTTCTGAATTAGTCTGAAATACCGACTTTTCAGGCAAAGGTCAGAAGGGGGCAACATATGCAAGAAAGATTTCTGAGTAGGAGGCTCAAAGCATCCTGGCTACCTCTAACTGCCTATCTTGATGAAAGCTGCTCCACAGGTGTCAAATTTCAGCATATAAAAGACAGAAACAATTGCTGCATTCCTATGGAGATGAGGAGGACAGGAGTGTGCCTTTGAAAATATCTAATGCCCTGTGTTGAAATGGAGCTGCAGTGTCCTGGAGTTTTCATTTTCAAAGAAGGCAGCAATATGCATCCTGTCTCTGCCCACTTAGTTTGCTACTTTAGACACAAGTGAGAAATATACTGCATCTGGGGGAAATGGGTGCACTTGCTGTAACAGCTAATCAGTTTGAGTTAACACAAGAGATTTTCAGAGACATCTCTTCAAGCCTGATCTGAATTTTTTTCAGTTTTTCTTCTTGTTCCCTCCCTTTGGCACATCAGTACAGGCATTTTCCATGTAGTCAAACAGTAAATCCAGTTCTCCAATGGCTTTAGTCTTTCCATTTTCTCCCAGCTAGAAAAGAGCAGAATGCAACTCTTAGCAACTCATTATTTCTCAGAAAATTGAAATTAGGATTGTCACAGAAACTGAATCAATAGCTTATTTTCTTAAGTCTCTCACATAGTTCTATTAGAGTCATTATATCATAAGATAAAAACTAGCTTGTTCAAATCTAAAATAGCATATACAGTTTCTGCAACCTAACTTTTTAAGGTCTAAATTACCATAACATGTGCAGAGAGTTAATAGGACAAGTGAAGAAGGGCTGGAAGGGGAAACATCACTAATCCCCCCTTTAATGCCCCTGCAGGCTTCACCTCCTAAATAATCTCCAGAGTCTGTTTCATAATTATGCCAGACTTAATCCAACTAAATGACTGGAGTTTGAAACTGCTCTTTTTAAATGTTTGGGAAAAATGTACCTGTTCCATTTTGTTCTTCATTTGCTCCAGGTTCTTTTCAATGTGCTCTCTGTTTCCTGAGAATTTCTAAAAAAAAAAAAAAAAGGAAACATCCAGACATAAGATTCTGCATGCAAAAATGTGCTTTCTTTTTTTTTTTTCCTTTTCACACCTTTCTATCAACTCTGAGTTTCATATCTTTGATCTGAGGTTTCCTTTCATATCACTGCTTTTTGCCACTGTTTGTAGCATTCTGAGATTCAGGAGCAGCAACAAGAGTCAATGCCCGGGGGGAAAGAAACCCAATGTTACTCACACATGTGCTCAGCTCCGAGGTCAGGGATGCCAAGAACTGTGCCACCTCCTCGACATACGAGTACTGGTTCTTGACCTCAGTAGTGAGGAGAACATCTTTTACCACAATCTCCACAACCCTTTTCATCAGGTAGCAGCGGTTGTTTTCCTGTGTATGAAAGTAAGGTCCTGTTAAATCGAGGCAAGAGATCAATGAGTGCTGCAGAGAGATGCAAAGAGCAGAATCCTCATGTAAGGCTTACCTTGATGTTAACATAGAGCTGCTGCCCAATCAGCCTGTTGTCCGTGTCCTTGTCCAAGGCACTGGCCTGAAAGGAAGAAAAAGGAAATGTCAGCTAGAGATGGGAACCTTACCTAAAAATGAAGAATAAACCCTAAGGTTTTCATCAGTAATGAAAGTGCAGGTGAAATGACGGAATAGATGCCACAGACTGTCTGTACAGGTAGATAAGCGTGAACATTGTGCCTGTTTCTCCCCTCAACTGGATGAGATTCAACGTCAGTATCACTGGAAAATAAATAAGCAGAAGTCTGAATTCACGTCCCCCTCTTAAACATCTGAGGTCGTAGTGGTTACGATGACTAAACCAGATGTTGCAGGTGGCTGACCTCACAGTGGCCCACAGTGCTGCTGGCAGGTGCTGCAGCCCTTGATGGTGTGCACGGGGGGAGACCCACCCAAGGTACGAGCAGCCAAGAAACCTGGCCAAGCAGGGCACTGTAAAATGCTGGAGCATCTGCCTGGCTGTGATTGAAGTCATGGACAAGCCCAGCTCCAAATGGACTGGGGAAACTGAGAAATTCAATCTCATATATCGCAATTGTCTCGTTTTAGCAGCAGCTGTTTGAAGAGAAGGAGCTGTGCTTTTCCAGGGGCTGCCTTTCCCTTGGGGAGCAGGAGGAGGAGAGGCAGTAGCTTTCTCTGGCTACACAACCAGCAGGCAACAGACCCACTCCATACACCCAAGCTCTGCCTTAACTGCAAATATACTTTTTTTTTTTTCTGGAGAAAGGCATGGAAAGAGAGAGGAATGCCAAAGGCTAGAAGCCAGGGCACTGACAGAGGAGTAGGTCCTCAGATCCCATCATGAACAGTGGGTTACTGTACCATTTTAGCCAAGGTGTAGGTGCGATTCCTGATGTAGGACTGCTGGAAGTTGGTCTTCCTGAGCCTGCAGCCATGATGGGCCATAGAAGCCCCTCTTAGAGGCAGAGAGCTGGTGAGAAGGAGAGGGAGACAGCAACAGCAGCAGAAGAAAACCCATCCTGGGAAACTCCTGGACAAGGTCTGCAGGTAGGCCATGGCTCACAGTCTGAAATCGTCCTTCCCAGCAGGTTGCAGCTACAGCACTCAGTACTGATGAGAGAGACCAGGGTTAGCATCAGGGAAGGTGGGCAAGACAAGGTGAGAACAGCACAAAGACTGCAAGACTTACCTTTGCTGTGATTCTTGATGTGCTCTGCAGGAGGTGGCTGCACCTTATATAGGACCAGCAACATCTCTCTCAGCTTTTTTTCTTTTTTGGGTAGTGATGGTGAAATAAAAATGACATCAGCAAGTCTCTTACTTTCCAGTTACCTCTTCTGAGAACTACCTAACCACTTCAAAACCCACAAATACAACTTCAAGGCCATCATAGTCTTTAGTTTCCTATAAAACAAACCAAATATTAATGTGGGGCAAAGCAGGGGCTTTTATCAGGGTAGGAATCCTGATTTCTTTTTGCATAAAAGTATTCGAGAATTTTATGAGTTTGTGCCTCCTGTCCCAATTGTAATGCACTTATTTGATTGACAGTTTGATGGCAGATAATGCAACTTATCTAAACTTTTGTTCATCCTCTGTGGTAAAAGACTGGTGTTTCACTGCTGCTGGCTGGTATACACAAGTGGTCAGAGACTGCAAAAGACTCAAAGCACTGACCACCTGTGCTTCCTACCCTGCAAATACCCTTTCTCACGTAGTGGCCCACTGGAGTCACCAGCCATCTGCCTATCACTGCACGATCCTCTCTGAGAGATCAGAAACTCTGTAGAGCCAACACTGCATTTTTCATATCCCCGATTTCCAAATTCCTGTTTTTCAAAAACTTATCCACATTTCAGGCTGTAATCAGGTTTAACGACCAGAGCTGTGGCCACGTACTTACTTACCTAGGTCATTTCTATGTTCCTAAGCTTCTTCTGCTAACATTAAGGCAGTTTTGCAGCTTCAATCTGAAATATTATGCAGGGTGCTAAAGAGAAACTGTGCTCCTTTTAGAGGGTAATTTGCAAACCATCTGTAGACAGTAATGTATGAGAACACAGAACAGGTACAAATGCAAACTCCTAGTTGTCTAATACCCGCAAGGCACACAGGTGACAAACAGGAGAAATCAGACCTGGAAAACCAAGGCTTCAGCTCTGCCTCTGAGAGTGAACATCTGACAATTCTGAAAGTGGGCATCCCTGTGGTTGGGCTCCACCCACTGTGGCTGAGGTTCTCAGCACAAGAGCCATAATCAACCTTACCCCATGATCTGAAATGCCCAGCTCTTTTCCTTACACCTGAAAGGAAGCAGTTAAGGGCTAGGTGGCACCAGGTTTATTCTTTAGCCTCCCCTGATATATCTGCAGCATCATTTCATTTCTCCATGCCTCAGTCACACCTCAGTTTCTCTCAGACACTTGTCACATCAACTCTGCACAGATCTGTGCCCTTGAAACTGCATTCCCTCACCCTGGAGCCACCATCACCCCTTCCCTTTCCATGCCCTTCTCAGGTACCCATTCCCATGACCAGTCTTCAACAGCAGCCTAACTGCAGCAGGCAGCAGAAGGCAAGTCTGGACGCAGGATGTCAACAGCCTCATTCACATCCAAATGTACCATAAAGCTATTGAAGAACATATTTCTAAACTCTTTTCCGCATGTTTCATTTGCCAGGCTAATAGTCCCAGTGAGGGTGCAGGTTAATGAGAAGATGAGATGCTGACTTATACTTAGCCAAAAGACAGACATTAAAGACCAAACTGGGAGCAATCCTGACAGATAGGCTGTTTTGAAGGATTGGCCTTCCCTGAAGTGCATTTCCACAAACTCCTCTCCACGTGTTAAACACAGTCTGATAACCAAAGTCTGTTTCTAACTGAGGTTTCTCACACTTCTCCATCAGCTCATCCATCACAACTGAAGTTCCATACCCAGAACAAAAGCTGTGAACAGGCATTCAGACCCTTCCTGGGTCAGATCCTCTGTCCTCATCTTTCTGGCAGATGCCACCTCTCCATCCCTCTGGTCACTAACTCTTGTCAGACACAGATCCAGTTTGTCTGATGTCTTCCTGTGGCTCCTTTCCCAGGGAAAAAGTGTGTGACCTGGGTAAGTCGGTGCTGTGCCACTCTCATCCGTTCAACCCACTGTCAGGAGCCCCTCTGGACCCAAGCTTCCCACACATTCTGATAGACATAAAAAATGAGGAATTAGATGCTGAATCTTTCTTCTGCCTTTTTTTATGCAGTCATTACAGGACTTCTTCTGTCTTCTCTCTTATTGGAAACCATACACTGTGACATACCTATTTTCAAAGAAAACCTTGTTAACCTTGATAAGGCTCTCTTTCTCCCATCTGTATTGTTAGCTGTCTCTCTTGGTCATGCCACTTTTTGGTTGTGCCATGATGTCACCTTTCTGAGAAGGAAAACTTTGTTTCAGCTGTTTAGTTTATCTTGCTACCTCTGTTATTCACCTTTATTTTCCACACACTGAGTTGCTGAAGTGTATATTTTAAATTCATTAATTCATGTTCTGAAAATTCCCTTTTAATGACATTCCTAAAGCCTTTGCATCATTTAACTTTTTGTTAGCAGATATGAGTCAATAACTTTCATCCCTCTAGTTTACTATGAATATGGTCCAACTCAAAACCAAAAACCAACTCAAAATCTTACTGAACACCAATTTTAGCAGACTCTGTGGTTCCCACGCTCATGAGTCCATTCCTGACCTCTTCCCAATCATCTTCTACCAAATGACTGTTGGTCCTGGATGTGCCATAGAGTTATGGTATAGCCGCAGTCATGGCTGCAGTTATTCCCTGTAACATGGCAAAATAATTTCTTTGGAAGTGGAGATATGCCTCCCATTCCCAGGGTCTTCTATTTCTGTTATGAGATTGCATTGAACAAAGATGTGACTAGTAATGGCTATCGCCTCTTTTGACTAGCTCACCCTGCTCTGGGTGGGAGATATGCACCCAGCATTACACCCTGTGTAAAGATGGAGCTGAAAACCTGCACTGCTACTGGATCTCACTCCAGTCCTCAGATGAAGTCCAGAGAAAGAGGAAGGAATAGAAACATTTTCTGCTACATTTGAGGAATAATTTCTTTTTCTTCTTGTTTGAGAAGGAAATACAATTAACTTCTGAAAATAAGGTCTTGAGCCAGCACAGAAGATGAACCTCAGGGAAATTGCTTGCTTAGACACCCCCTCCCAAACAGGCTGCTCTGAAGTGTAAAGACAGCAGGAGAGATCGGTGGAAAGAAATCTGCCTATAATTTCAATTGTGGTACTCTGACTGAAACTGTCACTGGTGGGTCGGACTTGTGGAGAAAGAATAAACTGGACAAAACATGTCTGAAGAACATGGGAAAAGTAATTTCCCTTTCTAATTTTAGGAGGTTTTTCCAGGTTAATGATATTTTTAATGTGTAAGGCTACTAGCACTGTTTAAAATATAAAATTTTTACAAGAAAAAAATGAAAGCAAAATGGGTATGTTCATTAAAAACTACCAAAGACCTCTGATCTTCTCTAAAGTACCCTCTGCATTGTTTTTATAGTATAATTAAGAAAATAATTTTGAAACTGTTCACAGGCCACTTTTTTTCCCTGCTACTGTCCTAAGAGTTAAATGTCTATCCCATCACTAAACTCACCTATAAACTTTTAAAGTCCATTTGCATGGAGTTTCTCTAATTCATTAGGAAACCACAGTGGTAGAATATTCTTGAGAATGACTTGACCCACATTGAAAACAGGATTTTTTGAGGAGGACTGGAACTCTACATCACATCTGCCTTAAAAGCCACAGACATTTCCTTCTGACTTTGAATGAGGTCACAGGTGAATAACCAATACTGTACTTTGATGTTCAGTTGTTGTTGTGCAGCAGCAGCATGCTGGCATGCAGGAATTTTCTTGAGCTTTAGTACATTTTCAATCAGCCAGGATTATACTGCATGCTTAGAAAAGTCAGAACTGGCCACTGGGCTAGAAACATTGTCAAGGGCAGGCATGGGAAAGAGCGAGCCTGTGTATCGTCTTCTTGGATCTTTTATTTGGCAAAAAAATTCTTCCCCCTTAAACATCTGTATGAATGGACCACAGGTCATGTAACACCGAACACTGAACATGCAGTCTCAAATCTCAGGTCACACTCATCCCCTTATTTTGCTCCAGCTCATTTGTGAACTGCATTTTATCTCAGTTCATCTCAGCTTTTGCCCAAACTTTCAAGATTACAAAGATTAAAGCAGACTATAAAAATCTTTCATCTTAAGCTCCAGCGAGTCTTATTTTAGTCAGCTCTCTGCCCAGCAATGGAAGTTGATTCTTCTTCATAAAACTTGAAAATAAGCTTTTCTGTAATCCAGCCATTCATTAGGGAAATACCCTAGTACACAGTCAGGTGTCTTCTGGGTGTGATCATTAGGAATAGCAGAAGGAATTCAATTTCTGTAGAGGAACTTATATCAACACAGAGAGTGGGAGAGGACAATGTAGCATTCGACCATTATATTTTTGCTTTTAGTTGTTTGGGGTTTTTTTCATAATAGGTTTAGTGTTGTCCAAGAAATTGTGAATCTTTTGGAAGAAGGAGGAATGGTATTATTAAAATTGCTGAGCCTGGGAATATTAGGTGACTGGAAAAGACTCTGGTGTCAGCTCTCAGTAGAGGCACTGCTGACTCAGGCTTTTTGCTGAGGATGTGCCATTTCCTACCTCCCCTGACAGTAACATTTTTGAAACATGGAGTAACACATTTCCTCTGACAGTAACCCCTCAGCTTACATGTCTGATATTTCATTAAAGATCTTCGTCTCTGACCTTCACTTGGCTTTATTACATAATTTTTGTGTCTCTTAAGTATAAGGTGCTATATAATAAACATGATAACATGATATTTCATATCATAAAACATCCAAGAGGAAGGGAACTAATCGTTCATTGTGACCCCAATTTTAAATTACATTCTGGGACAAAAAAAAACAAACAAAAACAACCAAACAAAAAACCCCAACCAACCGAAACAAACAAACCAAAACCAATCAACCCAAAAAATCTAAAGAAAAAACCAACCAACAACAACAAAAAAATACAAAAAACACAACAAAACAATCCCTCTTGATTTAAATAATTTTATTCTGACCTCGGAAACATTCATGTAGTGGAGATCTAAGAGAAAGTCATGCAGAGACAATAACATTGGCTGCTACCAATGTTATTACTGTGTTAATACAACATTATGACCAGAACCATTAACGTAGTAGCTTCTATTGCAGTGCCAGAAGGATTTGATGATTAATATGGAAACTAAAAAAGTGTCAATGGAAGTGCAACAGATGTTAGTCCAGCGGTCTTGCCTCTTCAGACAACTCTTGCCAACATCAATAAACCATGAAGAGAAGTATTTATAAATAGGAGCCATCACTTAATTCACACAGATTTGGAGGAAAATAATTTAGACCATGTCAGTGCACACAGCCTCACACCACCAAAAGTACCATTATTAACCCTTCCATCAGAAGGCTTTTAATTAGTGTGTAAAGTCACGTATATATTATAAAACTCTGTCTCTTTATATAGTGACCTACATATATCCAACTATGTCTCGCAAATAGATCAGGTGAACTGAAACTTCTGTGTTTCCTGTTAATGTGGTCTGGTTGCACAGCCGTGACTCAGTGACATGCCAAAGTGGAATTACTGACATAGCGTATCTCAAAAAAACCCACTCTAATTGGGAACAGAATTTTGCAAGCTCTCTTATAATCCAAAATTCAGTGACAAATAGTTACTCAGATTAAGAAAATAGCCCCGCATTGTGTGCCTTGATTTACCAAGTATCATCAATTATCATGTAATAAATCCACACCATCCTGAGTAATCAAATAACGCCATCTTGAAGGGAAGCAATGTTATTTAAGGTGAAGTACTTGTGCCCAACACTGCCCATACACCAGCATTTCCACTGAGGCTCTGAGCTCAGCATCATCTCCTGAGGCTAAGCCCCTGGCTGCTCAGTTATTCTGTGTGACAGAGCCACTAGAGAAGGTGATAGTTCCCATGTTGCTAACGGTAGTCTTTTAACTAGTGTCCATCCCTAGGAAGCCAACAGTCCATGCCCCAGCCCTTCCCCAGTCTGAGGCTATGCTATTGCCCATCTCCCAAGAGAGTCCTGAGCCAGCGAGTTTCCTCTCAAAGTGGAACTATTGTCAAGGATGTGAGATTTATGGGGCCAAAATGAGACTCAACGAAATAGCTACAGCATAGGAATTATGATGCTGTTTTCCTGGGTTATCTGTTTTTAGCCACATGTCATGTAAGCTAAAATACATAAACAGGCTGGAGCCAGTTTCCCACTGAAAACACAGATGTGTGCTCCTCATGAGAGCACTGTTCTGCGAACTCACAGGCCCACTCCAGCTGGAGGGGCACCGAGCCTTGGCAGGTTTCCTCAGCTTCCAAGAGCAATCTAGCAGTGAGACCTAGGCACTCAGCTCTCGAGAACAGGGTGCATCTGCTGATGGCTGTATTTATGTGTCACAACAACCCAGTGACCAGAAAGGGACCTAGGAAGGGATATATCCAGAAGTAAAGGCTTTTTGGATCCTGCCAGCCATTCCTATTCTACTTCTGGTCTTAAAGCAGGTGTTTTGGAGACATCCCAACACACAGCACTATTAACAAAGGCACCATGAGTTTAAAAAAATATATACCGATATATACATATATATATGCACAGCCACACACACACTGTTGTGATTTAACTCCTGCCAGCAACTAAGCCCCACACAGCCACTCAGTTACTGCTCACTGGAGGGATGGGGAAGAGAATCAGAAAAGTGAGAACACTTGTGGGTTGAGATTAAGGCATTTAACAGGTGAAGGAAAAGACACAAGCAAAGCAAAACAAGGCATTCATTCACCACTTCCCATGGATTAAAAAGCAAACTAAAACTTGGATTTGTATGAAACTGGAGGTTTCTGATTAGTTACCATCTATTAACCACTCTCCACATTTTGCTTTTGGTGTGATCACTGCTATGTGATTAACTTTGTCCCAGTGGCTTTCAGTGCAGAAATAATCAAAGAAATGATTGCACTTCAAACAGCCACAGCTCCGCCATCCTACTCTTTCTTCCTGAGGCTCCTGTCTGCAAAGGTTTGAGTAACTGCTAGAATCAGAACATTAATTTTTGGTCACTTCCAATTAAAATTACTATTCAGCTTTTCTTTATCACACATTTCTTTGCATCTAGATAATGAAAAAATTTTTCTTCGGGCTACAGTAAAACTTAGTCAGCAAGGTCACAGCAAAACTTCAACTTGCATAGGATGGTGATGGGACTCTGCTGACCAATTTTACCAGGTAGTGAGAACTGCTCTGATACCAGAACATTAGGTGCCAGCTCAGCCTTGCAGAACAGGAAGGTGATATGAAGCAATACAGCATCATGCAAATAAGTACACACTAAATTGTTCAAAGAAGCTGTGCTTCCTGCCCCATCTTCAAGTTCTATAGATTTGCCTGTCGAGTATTACAGATTTGGAAATCCCTTTTTCTTCCACTGCTATCTGCCAGAAAGCAATGACACCAAGAGTCAGATACGGAAAACATATTAGTACCTAGACTCCAAGAATTTGTGAACAAAGGAAGAAGCTGGTGGCTGGTAAATAACTTCCTTTCACCTTCCTGCAACACATAACGGGTTTTGGGCTGTAGCCCTTGGGTGCAGAGGGAACTCAGGTTACTTGTAAGAGAGGTGAAGTCAAATCTGTTTTCACGAAGGTGTTACTCACTACATCGGGATCCATCAGCAATACACAAGACATGCAGATCTATTCATCCAAAAATGCTGAAAAATCCCTATATAACAACGTACCCAAAGTGACTTAGGTATCACTGGAAAACTTACTGGGTGGCCTTGTGACTTAATCCAGACTGTATGTCCCAAAAATAGTCTTGCTGCCTACACTTTTCTTCAAAGCAATCTATCTCTAATGACTAAAGAAACTTGACTTTTTACATTTATAAGGTTAACATTTATATACTTCACATTATGTTTCAGAACTCATCTCAGTAAGACATTAAAACTGATTCATCTTAAACTGTTCAATTCAGGATTTTGGGGTCATTTTCAGGATTTTAAGTAGAGAAGGCTGATTCTTCATGAAAGGCACTGAAAGTTGAGACTCTGTAGAAGAAATTAAAGCCCAGAGCCATAAAAGGATGCAAGTGCCTAAATAATATCTTGCTGCTACTGTAAGCAACTAGCTAAAGCCTCAAAACTTGTCATGCCCAGCAGCACCAAAACCTTCCTGAAGGAACTGCTGAAGTCCTGCTGAAGTCATTCCAACCTGAGTGATTTGGCCAGGATGAGAAGGTGGATGCCAGGCTGAGAACAGCTTTGGGAACAGGGAATTCTGTTCCAACCCCTAGGCCACCAACCACTGCTATCCTGATTCAGTAAAAGAAACTGACACCTCACTTCTCATTTCCACAGATAGGCAACAGGCTTATTGTCTGGCAGGATGGTAAGTTCTTGAGAAGCGCAGACTGGAATCCAGTCTACTCTCTGGGAGCTTGCTGAGGGAATACTTTACTGACAGGAAAGGCCTCTTCCCAGCTGGCAGTAGTCAGTGAGGATGAGATGGCTTATTTACTTGCAGAGGTGGTAGAGAGCTGTGAACCCCCTTCAGCGAGACTCACCCAGCAGGTATCGACAGCTTGGGAACAGCAGGTGAAGACATTCAATTCAACATTTACTGACTGCATCAGTTATTAATGGCCTGGATTTGTAAATCTTGACCTTAGGCTGACAAGCTCCCAAAGCTCTTCATTCCTTAGATACTCTCCTATTAGCAACTGCCTTCTTCCTTCATTTACCTTACTTGGTCTCTCCACTTCAAGGCTTCTAAGGTTTCCTTGACAAAAACCAACATACATTCACTGTGCAGTATGCACTTCTAATTATTAATAAAGGCTGTACTTTTGAACCTTTTTTCCATGTTCAGCTTGCTTGAAAACACAGTATGTCTGAAGGTTGGTCTGAAATACTCAGAAAAACATAGCAAAAAATTCCTCTTGAACAAGATAAACTATAGCAGAAAACAGGCATAAAGAATTTTACATCTGCCTTGAACACTACAGAAGAGCAGACTTCAGAAGCTTTGCACTAGCATAACGCAGAAACAGGTATTTTGTCTGCACTTCTTCCAAAAGTTGTCTATACTTTTTGCAAAAGTAAATTCAATTAGAACATTTCAGGCAAAACCTAAAAGTTGGTTTAGATGGGAAATACTGTTCAGTGATGTGTGAGACACCGGGAATTTCCATTCTCATATCTAAATTGGGTGTGTACGCCCACACAACAAAAATGTCTCCCTCCTTTACCATTTCTACTTTCTCCTTGGCAGAAATCAATATACAAGTAAAATACTGCACATATCTAACAAACTCAGACCTACCTAGATGTACCAGACTCATCATGCAATGCTGTAAGCAAAACTGGCACATATGGTATTACAATATCTATAACTTACAGGCCTCAAAATCAGACCTGCATTCTGATAGAGCTGTCAGCCAGCCAGGAAACCCAGGCAAACGTAGAAAAACAAAAATAAGAGATTTAAAAAGAGGACACAGTTCATAAAACTCAGGTTACAGGAATCACAGAGAAGTAATGGATGATGAGAGCTCTTGGCCTGGAGAACAATGAGAACATGTTGAGTATGAATAATGTAGATGGAAGTCACCAAAATTAACCCATTCAACACATCACAACAACATTCCCTCCTAAACAGAAACATTTCCACTTTAAGCCATTGAGTTTTCCCCTATAAAATTACCACTTTAGAGGAAAACTGGTAATTTCTATAAAGGCTATTGCACAGTTTTCCTTTCAGTAGAAACTTAACATGTAAGTTATAATTGGTCATAAACTACACACCACAGAATAATACCAGAAGTCCTTGAGATAAAATACCTTAATATGTTTCAAACAACTCCACTGGTAGGAAGCCACTGTAATGTACCGTTTCTGGAAGAAGTGGACACTGCTTTTTAACATGATCAGTGTTGGGTAGCACTCACTCACTCACTCTTCACATCAACATTCTTTAAATCACTTGTTAGGGACTGACCCTTTGGGCACTGCAGCCTTTCCAGCCTGTGTAGCACCCACCTCCTCCAGGTCACCATTTAAAGTATCTGCAGTCAACCATGATTTCAAGTGTCAACATATCTAGCTTTAATAAATTACTCTCTCTGAAGATCAGTTCTGAGGTAACATCTTGGCTTTCCTAAGTCCACAGATATTCCAGCTGAACAGGTGAAACAGAACTAAAGAGAGAAGTGCCAATGTTATAGGCTCTGCCAACATAACTTGGATATAAACAAATCAAACAACCTTTTTTATTTTCAGTAATATGCATACATAATTGCATACAAAATCAAAATGTAATCAAATGTGTACAAAATTCAAATCGTTCTTCTATAAAATTTCCAAATGAAGCAATATTAAAACTTGAAGCCAGACAAGAAGAACCAAACTGCTTGCTAGCCACCCCATTTCTCCTACTTCATATTAACTTGTCTACATCATTTAGAAAAATAAAACAAGCTGTCAGCGTAAATCACAAACACTTTTCACTGTGACAATCATAATAGTGTCAATCTCCCCGCAACAGGCAACTAGGATGAGAGGTAATTAAAATGTCAAAGTCAAGACAGGAAAAACTGAAATATTCTCTCCAGATTACTTCAAGAAATCAACTACTCCTAAATTCCTGAGTTTGAAGTGGGGCTGAGGAACACCACTGGTTAAGGTGGCTGCATTTGCTTTTTCTAGAGAAGCTGAAATTAACACTAACATGGGTCTCACTCTACAAGGCAAGCACTTACATCAGCAAATCTGGCAAACTGCAGTACTGTACACACTGAACTCTAATAGTCATCCCGGCCAAAAACCTGTGGACAAGGAACAAACCCTAATGCTTCGTGTCCTTCTCTCAAACTGCTGTATGTTCCATGTTAGCATCATAAGGAAATAAGAATTCTTTTTGTTACAGGTTAAAAGCAGTTAAGCAGCAAAAGTAACTTCTTGTTACAGCACTGTGTTGTGCTGGCAATTCATAGAGCAACATAAACAAATATACCGTTGTTGCCTTTAGGATAACTAGGTAAAATAAAGCAAATGAGGTATTTGATGAATGATGGTGTTGCCCCTGAATACTGTTCCAGGTTATACTTAAAAAGTAACACACAGGATACATAAAAAAATAATTACCTCAGTTTCAAGAGGTGTCACATTAAAAAAAAAAGAAGCCTCACATGGCTTTTGAATTAAGTGAATTAAGATCCAACTCTGACATATAAAGAACATTAATTTTCAACACCAGTTTAAATATTAATTTTCAATTAAGATGGCAAGTTCTAAAACCTGGGCCATATTAGCGGTAAGTGAAAAGATGTGGCATGAACATGAGATCTACAGTCACAATTTTTTTAAATATGCACTACAAACTATAAAAAACAAGTCATTTTACAGAACAGTTTCTACACAACAGGTGGGAGAGACTACGTCTTGCCCCAGAAATCCTTCCTCTTCTGAGCTCGTTCCAGTATCTGCGATGCAAGAGAGCTAGATGCTGCCGAGCGAGCAGAAATCTGAGACAACCTGTCATCTGTGGGGAAGCAATAAGGGAAAAATAGGATGATTAAATATACATATCAAAACAAAGCTGACACTCTTGGCAGACTTTGGGAGTGTAAATATTTTTACGCCCTCTTTCACAACTGATGTTAAAATAGTACCATAATACACTTCTAATTCAATCAGTTGGCAACTGATGTGCTGGAGAAGAACCTCACTAAAAAGCTTCTAGGATGTCAGGTAAGTTTAAGAGTTACATGCCCAACTCTTGCAAATTCCAGAATGAGATCCCTACTGTTACCCAATTCTCCAAGTCATCTTTACATTTACCCTCCTGTGTCAGAAGACCTCAGGAACTGTTCCTCTGCCACTGAAATCTGTATAGACTAGACTCTCATAATAACATACTCTTGAAAGCAAACCATGTTTCAAGCAAGGCAAACAACCTTAGAATAACATGACTAAAATATCAGAACCCATGCTGCCAAGAGTCCTTCTGTGCCAAACACAGCTAGTATGCTACAAGCTGTTGAAAGAAATGTGCCTTCTGAAAAAAAACAGAAATTTACCACAAAGATACGAAGAAGCAAACTTTAGAAATAGACTTTTGAAGAGTCTTCCTTTTGAATACAGGGTCCACTTCACACACAGTAGAACTCCTAAAATTAATGTCTTGATGCTGCTTGTCTGATAAAGCACATTATAATTCTTTAACAGCATTATTAAAATGTTGCTACAGCTCTTAAAGCGCTATCTATGAAAAATTACCTTAATTACACTCATTCTCTAACAATGGAATAAAATAACTGTATCACTACATTCCAGCCCCCTCACCAACAAAAAAAAACTCAAGAAAAAATTCCTCAACTCAATCCAAACAGCACCTGTACTTCGTCAGTGTTTGAATTAACTTTTCAGAAGCGTTTCTAAATTCTTAAAATACAGTGAACCCAAAAGCCCATAATAGGGTCACACACTATGCATAACAACTACATTCCCCTTCATGAGAAAACTCCTAACTGCACTTTAGCAAATAGACATGTCACTGGTGTAACTCCCAGGTTTGTATGTACTTGAACAAATATGGGCATACTGTGAGCTGGCACATTTCACCTGTGTCTGAAAGCTCATACACCATCACTCAGCTCATAAGGAAAAAAAATAAAACAGCAGTTACAACATTTAATCTGTGCATATCAAAGCTAGTGGGGAGCTGCTGAGTACTACAGGATTTTGCATGTTTTATGTAGTTACACAGATGCTTCTCTGAGCCATCTGCAAAACCCACATATTTTTCAGCCAACTGCAATGAGTAAAACAGAGAATCAGCCTGAACCTTGGTTAAAACCAAGGAGCAAAAAGTGCAGGAGGTACAGAAAAAAGCTTTTGGTTGTTTTAGGGTATAACTATAAATAAAATGCAATCAGATATAAGCTTGTTCTGTCCATAATCTGATCTGAACCAAGCCAAGGTGATTGCACCAAGCACGGCACGACACTGAGCTCAACCTCAGACACCACACTAAGATAAAGTATATGGCAGCTCAAGCTAATGAGGCTACAGTGCCTTTGGTTGACTCATGCTACTGAGTTTATTTGTGTCTGCCCACAAAAGGGCCAAGCAGATGCACTGGCGGGCTGTGCATTGGCTGCTCTCCCAGATTAACTTTACAATAAACAGATAAGAAGGTCAAAACAGCAATCAGAATAGCAGGATGCCATAAGTACCCCTAATATACTGAGCAGAGAATAGGTGTGAAAATTAAAGTCAGAGGGATCATTTTATGCTGCACATCTGGTGCTAAAGTCTCACAAGCAAAATCTTTATCTTAAGGTTTGTGGTACCTTTTAAGTTGCATCCAAAGTTACTGCAGCTGCAATCTGGGCTGTGATAATTTTGCAGTTTCTGTTGATATCAACACAAAGGCTTAAAAATGTGTGGGGAGGAAACTATATTAGGTATGGAACTGAGCAACCTACAGAAAGCCACATATTGAGCCACAATGGTCTGTTTAATTTTCAGCCACATTTAATGGTTTATTCATACTACACTATACCTTCATATTCAAACTGCAGATTACTAAGATGAACATTTTTAAATTATTTTGATGAAGAAATGCAGTAGTTATTCAGGCAAACACATAAACCAGTATTAATTATGGCATTCAGAAACATCTCACATTCCTGCAAAAGTTAAAATTAATGTAGATTATATACACGTGATACAAAATAATACTTTGGGACAAGAAATACCTTCATCATTATAGTTTCTTTCCCGAAGGGGCAGTTGGAAAGTTCTTATTTTTGGATTGCCAAGATTCCCTAAGACAAAAAGTCAAAGGCACGGTTTTGAATAATCTCAAAATAGACAAATGATAATATTTTATTTTAGAATATTTAAAAATGTTGCAACGTTATTTCCAAAACAAGAGTCTTACTAATAGCAAAAAATACCCCAAATTCCTCCAGATTCCTTTACTCTAAGTGGAGGTAAAATAAACTTACCCCACTGTATTCTTCTCAAGACACCTATCTTTAGTACACACTACAAGCTACTTAGTGAACAGCACTCGAGATGCAGAACTAGAACCCAGCACTGATTCTAGCCTCTTTCTGAGGAAATTCTCTGGATTTCATGTTCCCACTTTACTCGACAACTACTTGTTCCATTCTAGAATGGAAATACTACTTATGAGCTAATCTCTACAATCAAAAAAACAAATATCGTGGGACCTTAAGCAGCTATACAAAGTCTTTCTGGAATGGAGACTATGGGGGGAAGGATTCTTTTCTTTATCGATTTTATGTCCTCAGTACCCTTAAACATTGTTAAAAATCTTTGAAATGCTCCAGCACAAATTCCTCCTCAGCCAAGAAAAGGTTTTCCTCAATATCCAATACATCTTCTATAGGTGGCTTTTTAGTTTCCATATCCTGCAGAAATATTTAAGGAGCTTATCTCTCAGAAATCCACAACTTGTGCAAAGTAATACTACACCATAAAAGTCTCAGTTACAGACTGCTCTTGGCAACTGCAGCTGGGAAAGTGTCACACCATCCAGTTGCAGCCTAGATACTAAAAATTACAGGTGTTCATGCTCAACCAAATTGTTCTCAAAGTACTTAATGAAATTAATAAAGCAAAATTAGACAGCAGACTACTAGATGCAATGGTACTAGTGGAATGTGAAAATAAGATGGAGTGCTGTGCACATTTCCTCAGCAAGACTAACCATACAGTAGAAAAGCTTTCATTTACAAATGCCACAATCTTTGTAGAAACTGTAAGGCAGCAAGCTCAGCATTATCTTGGCCTCAACACTGCACAGTAGTTATTTCCATCCTGCAGCACTCTAACACAGATGGTTAATACACAAAACCCACCATTATGCTGGAATTCTGGATCCTTGAGAGTTCCTTGAATACGATGAGAGGGATTCCAGCAAGGCAAAGAGGAGCTTTTTGCTGACTTCAGCACAGAAGTTGCCAAGGAATGCTCTTGATGGGCTGAAGCAAGAGGAACTTGCTCATTAGCAAGCCTGTTAGGAGGCCACTGATCCTGCCTAAGTGGCAGAGGATCCACAGTTCCCAGCCCAGCAGGTGGAGAGTTAAAGAGTGAAACTGCTTTCATTTTCACATCAGGCTACAACACAATAGAAAGATTTAAAAAAAAGGATCAAAAAAAGTACAAAAGCCAAACATCTCATATACAGCCTTACAGTACAGATCCTCACATATACAACAAATGTTGGCTTTACACTGTTAACACTTCTCATGAAGGTAGTAAAAGAATAAGTATTCCAAGCTTGTGAGACAGCCTAAAGAAAATCTTGTGCTAATAACAAATGTTTACCATGGTCTGAAAGTAATCTAACCAGGTCAAGCTAAGAGCTTCTTTTCTTCATTGTAAGAAAATGTGCTTTTAGATTTTAAAACAACATAGCCAACTTCTCATGCAATTGTGTCTGCATATATTACAGAACTTACTACAGAGGATGTATGCAGATAAGAAGCAGCTGTCTTTGTGGATCACAGACCAAGCATAACCTGACAAAAAGTATTGCAATTTTGAGGATGACAGGTCCTAAATGTTTCCATTTTTCCATTAGTAACTATGCAAGCTGCAAAGTAAAAGCAGCGGGAATGGAAGAGTGAAACTACTATGACACATTAATCTATCTCGTACATAAGCACCCAACCTCTCCCTCTTGAATTTCTTTCAAGTCAAACAATCTGGAGCTGTGCCCTGTGTCAGTGGCCACAACAACATTAATGGTGATACCAACACTCCAGTAGTCTCAACTCCTTTGCTTGATATCCCCAAAAACTTATTTATTCAAGTGTGGGCCTTTTTTAGTCACAGCTACTGAGAATTTTAGGATAGCTAGTAACAACTCAAGAAAAAGATTTATTACATAAATTATTCACTGTTACTTAAATAGCATATTCCTAAAACTCATAATGGTAAGTGCCTTTTCCGGCTCACCTGGAAGGACCTTCCTTTTGAAGCCTCTGTTCCAAAGTCTCGCCTTCTTTGTGGTGAAGATGAAGACTTGAATTTAGGAGGAGACACTAAAACTGTACCTCCTATCATAGTGGAGAAGATGAAAAATGCTTTATTACATTAAATGATCTAATAATCTAATTAATTTATGGGTTTTTCTTTAGTTCTTGAAATAGTACTTTGCATTTAAAAGCCTTTTTACCAACAGCTGGGGTAGTGCGATCATGATGAGTCCTCTGAGTTCCACCAAGAGCTCTCAGCTTTGGAGTAGGAAGCCTGCCACCTGTCCTTGAGGACACAGAAGAATCCGACGCAGTTGCAGAAATATTTAATTCTAAAGTATTCTCACTGAAAAACAAAGAGAAATTATTAAAGAATTAGCTAAGAACTCAGGAGTCCTGCACTCAAGCTTTTTGTTTCTAATCCATTCCTACAATGAAGCTTAAGGCACGACAGTTAAGGCCATAAAACCCCAACAGCCTACAGCTAAAACATCTGCTTGCAAAAGGAAGTCCTGGATTCCAGTCCTTGAGTCTCAGTTTATGCATTTTAATTTTTTTATTTAACTGGATAGAATACATAAATGATCTCAAGCTGCAAATTCAGGCTCCCTCTGTCCCAATAAACCCTGAAGGTACTGCTGCACAAACACAGACTCAACAGGAGAGCTGGAGAGAGTACTCACCCAGAAAAACTTTGAACCTGGTTGCTACATTCAAGGTGGGAGTGCCAGTTTGACACTCTTCAGTCAATGTGGTGGAACTGAAACCAAATATCCCACATGTATGTAATCGCTATAGCCCCAGGTTATTAAATAAATCAGCACTGCCATTTCAGTCTTCTTCCTCCAGGTGCATTTCAAAAGGAGGTGGCAGCACACCCACACTGTGCAAGGAACATGATCCTATTAGTGTGGGCTAGATGCATTTAGCCAAAGAATTCCTTGTTTCCAGTTCTCAAAAAGGCTTAGATAACATGCAAGTGTTAAGCTGCTCTGCATGGCCAAGTCTATCACATATCAACACACACAGAACCACACTGCAGGACGACAGAAAATCTTCAGTGTCAATCAGAGGCATCTATGAATTAGATTCCAGATGATAGTTTTGAAACCCTGAATTTAATTTCTATTTGGGTCTAGCATCTCAACTTTTCTTTGTCTGGGTTTTGCATTACTGTTTTGCATTATCCCCAAAGGAGACAATCACAGTTCCGTGCCTTTTATTAGTGCTGCAACACCAAAGATAAAACTAAATGAGGAATATCAAATGCTTAGCTTGCATGGTAACAAGAGTCAAAGTTATTCAGATTTAAAAATCTATTAAACTAAAATACTGTTCTTAAAAAAAAAGAAGTATGCAAAATTTGAACAGTAAAAAGCCAGAGATTTCTGTAACTATATACAATTTGGATCTTTCAACTGTCAAATACAGTACTATGCACATACTGAAGTGATCTCTCATTATTTATAAATACTCCACCTTTATCCAACCTGTGCTTGGTAACATAATGACCGCTGGATGCTAGTTATTTTTTTCTCCCAAGTCCTTTATCTTTGTCCATGACTAACCTACAAATTTCTGAGCTGTTAAAAGGAAAAACATATATACACACACACATACATACATACATCACTAAAATGTTCTGGTTTACCCTTCAATTTTCTCATCTTCTTTGGCATCCTTACTGTTTTCTTCTAACTGCTTGGCCACAGCTGCAGCCTGTTCATCTTGTTTTTCCTCCTCTTCTGTTGATTGATGGTTTTCCCTTTCTTCAGTACCTTCTTGTTCATCCCAAACCAAGCGTCTTTTGACTGGAACAGTTAAAGCATCTGACATGTCTTTGTTTCCAGTGCTGTCCTGGTGTGGTTGTTCTCTGGAGTCAGGTTGCTGTAGCCCTTGAGGGCTAGATACAGCCTCTTTTTCGGAAACTCTAGGTAACAGAACACAACATCTCAAATCAGTGATTTGCATGATATAAACATAGCTATGTAGAACACATTCACCTAGTTCAGTCCTTCACAAAAAGTACAGCTCAGATATTACAAAGTAGTACAGTTCATATGATGAATGGTTAAATTGCCACTGAGGTTTCAAATGATGTTTAAGCACAACCCATTTTCAAACTAAATTCTACAAAAACTCTTTCTGGATTACTAGTTTCAAAAATGCAACGTAAATTAGTGCTCCATTTTCAATTTAAACAAGTTAAGATTATCAGACGTTCAAAAAATAATTATTTCCATACAAAGGGACTCATTGACAGCATAATTTTGAAAGACAAGAAGTTCAGAAGACTCCTCTTCAGGCACAACTTTTCAAAGTCTTAAAGTCTCAACTACTCATAGAAATCAGTGCAAGTTAGCCCAGTGCACAGAAATGAGATCAGTAAGAAGATGAATAAATGAAAACAAACCAGCAGACCAAAAAGTTACACCTTACTTACTATCACACATTATAGTGTAATAAATACTATTTTACATGACATCCCGCAACACTTATTAGAGCTACAGTCACGCAAGTGGGTAGATCTCTCACACACAGGAGAAGTGGTGTGCATACAACAGTCTACAGTGGACTACAGAGGCATCCAGGACACTGTTTTGAAATATCAGATCAGATCAGAGAAAACACAAATTACCTTTTTCTTTTTTCCCCTCCCTGTTTCAACAATAGCTGTCTGTATATTTTACTAATATACTAATTCTGAATTTTCCTAGCAAGGGATTTAGTACCTGTCAATTCTGATAGCCTTCAAAGAAGGGAGAAAATCAATGTACACATTCCAGTTCCTAAGTCTTCAACTCCAAACTAAACAGTGTTTAAGACTCAACTGCAAAATTAACGAATCCTGACAAGAACATCAATAACATGTGAGTAGACAAAACATATTTCATATCGTTCCAGTGGAAAGAGTATTACTTCTGCATGACTCACTGCAAAATTCTTCCAGATTTGACAAGACTAAGGTTGCCACACTATATATGCATTTCTGGAGAATTATAAAGGAGTAACTTTCTCTTCTTCCAGAATACTAGACTGTGCCTTGTTTTCAATTTGAGCACATTTCAACTGATATGTGAAAAGGTAAATGCTCATCTGCTCCAGAGACTTTATATTTCACAGAATTGTAGAATACCCAGCTTGGAAGGATCCTCAAAAGACCAACTAGTCCAAGTCTCCATGGGGAAGGGGAGCCTAGATGAGTACTGACCACTCTGTACAATTGCATCTTGAATGCAGTCAAACATCCAAGATCTCATGCATATACTAAGCCTATATTGAGCATTTTGCTCTGTTTCAAAGCTGCAGAGTAACAGGCAGGAATGATGACCTTACCCAGCAAGATCTAGTGCTCTGATGTTGTTGCTGATGCCTTCTTCTGAACTGGAAGTTGAGGACACATCCCAAAGACTGTTATTATCAGACAGGATCTGATTGAAATGGTATCGGGAGAAGTGTGTTCCCTCTACTCGTTGCCTGTAAGTCTTTGCTCTTTCTCGAAGCTCTCTCACCTAACACATCAAGGTTTTGTAAGTTGCATGTTTGTTTAGAGTTCACTACTAGGCTACTATGCAGTATTTGCATTAGCTATTGGCAGCTAGAAGAGAAAGGCAAGTTACTCATAATACAGGGCCAGCCACAGCACAAACATTGCATGCCGCAATAAAGGTAACAAAAGGAAAGCAAAAATAACCAAAGAATATACTCAGTAAGCATGTTTGAGCCAGGAAGCCAAAGCAAAATTGTCAGTTATTCATTCGATGAGCACAAAAATTTATGCAGTAACTACGAATAGGTTTAGTGATGGATTCTAGTTTTTCCACCAGCGCTCAGACACAGTGCTCCAAACACTGAAAGAGGAACTTGGATGCAACCAACCTCCATATACCACATGGAATTTAGGGTGTTTTGAGATGCCTAAGGAAAAGAATACATAATTATTTTTAAATTTCTTGTTTTTCTTTCAACACTGTACTGTTATTACCCTTGTAACTTTACTTCAGTCTAAGTAAGAAATCAAATACTAAAGGCCTGTCAAAACGTAGCTCTATGCTGCCTCCCTGAGATTCAATAAAAAGCTCTAAAACATATACACCACCACTGGTATTTCACCAGTTTTTTGCCAAGGTTGAGAAAAATCAAAGAAATTTCTAGGCATCATCATTCAAAAATACATTCACCACTGATTTATGACTATTTCAAGTCAACAGATCTATAAGCATGTGCAATACCAAGTTTGTATACTGTCTCTAGCTACATTAATCTTAGTGAGAAGCTGATGGTCACACAGGAACTCTTGGAGCTATTGTATGTAAGACATAATATCAAAATTATTCCTTCTAGGCTATCAGTAACTGCAAGAATGAGATACAAAACTGTTCAGTTTTAGTCTTAAAAAATAAAAGTGATAACCCCTCTCTTCAGACATTATACACTATCATTTTTATGGTGAGGACTATTTAAATACACATGCTGTCTTCTGTCCTTCACCCAAACACAATTAAATTTCAAAAAGAAAAAGCAAAACAAAAATGTTTATGTTTAAATTATTTAAAATAACTTTGTGATACCATGTGAATTCTGGCTTACTAAAAATGATTTACAGGAAATAAGCATCTTGTCAAAGAGCAGAAAGTAATACCGACACTTCCACCAGCACATTTTCCTAGCTTTTCTTTTTTATTCTTCTTTCATGACAGATTTCACATCACTCCTCCTTAGTGGGCTAAATTCTGCTAATCCCACTAAAAGTAACTCAATGCAGCAGAGGGATATCCCACAATTTGACCCACTAAACTTACAAAAAATAGCCCATTAAAAATATATGCTTGTCATTTTCAGAGAATTTGAATTTTGATGTGCAAGTGATTTACTGGATTACTCACTTTAAGTAGAAGAATGAAAAATTAATTATGATAGCCACAACAGAAGAAATATGAATCCAGAGCAACAGGGTACTGCAGGGGGAGGAAGAATACTGTCTCCAGTGAACTGTGAAGAAGTACAAAGGACAACCAGCTCCTTCAATGACTCAGCAGGCAGCACTAACTCAGCAGGACACAGGCCCCAGAGTGTCCTACTGTAATTATTAATTGCCCACATTAATTTTTCAAAAGCATAATTCAAAGAGATTTTTTTTTCATTTGACTGCTGAAAAGCAATGCTTAACAATAAAGTGCAGACGCAGTCTAGCAGTAATCACTACGTCTAAGGTCACACCAGGATTCTGTTATGGCATTTGCCTGTTTGGACTCAGAACTTCAGAAAGTCTGCCTTGGACCCAAAGTTAGGTATGGTCCCAGCTAAGGGAGAAACGAGACTGGATGAGCAGGGGCTTATCATCTCATCACTTATGCTAAGTGAGATGTTTTATAAGCACCTTTGGTAGGGTGAGTCTCAACAACCTACCAGATATACAGGTTAGATACAGTTTTGAAGAACATTTCTCTTCATTAGTATGGGAAAAGGTGTGGTATCATGAAGAAATCAAAAGAACTGTTGGGCAGCCTATACTGTGAATGGCCAAAGTACCTTTCTTGCTTTACAACAAAACCAATGTACTTGGCACTGTTTTTCAAGTCATGCGTACTTTCATTAATCTTTTGTTAATGTATTTCTCAAATGGCTGGATTCTTTCTTATGTCTCAACCATTAATTAAATATTTTATTCAGTCCTCCTATGTTATAGAATCATATACAATACCCTGAGTAGGAAGGAACCCACAGGGATCATGAAAGCCCAGCTCCTGGCCCTGCACAGGACCATCCCCAAGAGTCACACCATGTGCCTGAGAGTATCATCCAAACACTTCTTGAACTCAGACAGACTTGGTGCTGTGACCACTTCCCTGGGGAACCTGTTCCAGTGCCTAACTACCCTGTGGGTGAAGAACCTTTTCTAATATTCAATCTAAACCTCTCCTGACACCCCTTCATGCCGTTCCCTTGGGTCCTGTCACCGGGCACTAGACAGATCAGTGCCCCTCACTCTGCCTCTCCTTGTGAGGAAGTTGTAGACTGCAAAGAGGTCTTTCCTCGCTCTCTTCTTCTCCAGGCTGAACAAACAAAGTGCTCTCAGTTGCTCCTCATATGGCTTCCACTTCTTGGGACAGTCCCAGATAGCTCATTACCTTTCTTATATTGTGGCTCACAAAACTGCACACAATATCCAAGGTGAGGCCACCCCAGTGCAGAGCAGAGCGGGACAATCCCCTCCCTCGACCAGCTGGCGATGCTTTGCCTGATTCGCCCAGGACAGGGTTCGCCCTCCTGGCTGCCAGGGCACTGCTGACTCAGATTCAACTTGCCATTGGCCAGGACCCCCAGGTCACTTTCCATGGCACTGCTTTCCAGCATCTCATTCCCCGATCTGTACAAACATCCAGGGTTGCCTCATTCCAGCTGCAGAATCTAGCACCTGTCTTTGTGAAGCTTCATATGGTTGGTGATTGCTCACATCTCTAATTTGTCAAGGTCTCTCTGCAGGGCCTCCCTGCCTTCAAAGGAGGCAACAACTTCTCCCAATTTAGTATCATCATCAAACTTACTTAGTATCCCTTCCAGTCCTGCATCCAAGTCATGTAGGAAGATGTTGAAGAGCATGGGGCCTAAGCTGGAGCCCTGTGGAACCCCACCAGTGACAGATGTTCCCCCATCCTCTATTACCCTCTGTGCTTGACCCACAAGCCAATTGCTCACCCACCATATGGTGTGTTTATCCAGCTCTGCTGGACATTTTGTCAAGAAGGATTCTGTGAGAGACAGTTTTGCAAGCTTTACTGAAATCTAAAAAGATGGCATCAACAGGCTTCCCTTGATCAGCTAGATGGGTTACCTTGTCATAAAAGAAAATTAAGTTTGACAAGCAGGACTTTCTCTTCATGATGCCATGCTGGCTGTGACCAATGACTTCAGGTGTTTTTCAGTACCTCCCAGGATAATCTTCTACATAGTTTTACCAGTAACTGAAGTGAGACTAACAGGCCTATGGTTTCCATCCTTCATCCTTTTCATCCTTCCTGACCTTGAAAACTGGGACAACATTAGCCAGTTTGCAGTCAATTAGAGTCAACTTTCCAGATTCTCGAGACTGTTCAAAAAATTCATTAAAAAAAGCCTTGCAATGACAACAGCCATCAGCCAAGTATTCTCAGAAGAATCCTATAAGGCCACATAGACTTATAGGGATCCAGTTGGAGCTGCAGATCCCACACAAGTTCAGGGTCAGCTGGGAGTTTATCATTCTCACAGCCATGGACCTTCAGCTCAGGGCTGGGACCCCCTTAGCCCATCACTAGTACTGAAAGCAGAGGCAAAGAAAGCGTTAAAGATCTCTGCCTTGTCTATGCCCCTGTTTGTGAGGTGACCATCCTCATCCTGTAACAGGTCAATGTTGTTTCTGCATTGTCTTTTGCTATTAACATATTTAAAAAAACACTTCTTATTGTCCCTCACAGTACTGTCCAGCTTTCAACTCTAACTGAGCTTTGGCCACACACTTTCTCCCTACAGAGATAAGCAGCTTCTCTGGATTCCTCCCACATCACCTGAACTCGCTTCCACTGGGCATACACTTTCTATTTTTGCTTTAGCTCCAAAAGAAGATCCCTCCTCAGCCAAGCCAGCCTTCTGCCTCATCTGCTTCACTTCTGACATTTTATCACTCTTAGAACATAAATACTGACAGATCCTACAAAAAGAAGAAAGAGATAAAAAAAAAAAGCCTGGCCAAGAATCAGGTCTATCAGGATTTTTATTCTTGTGTTAACAGAAGTTTTAAGATTTTAGCTTGTTTCTCTTACAATCTGCTGTACTACTTTTTGGCTGGGATAAATTTCTTTATAAATAAGTAGCTCCTGTGGGGCTATGTTTTGGGTTTGTGCTGAAAACAGTTGGTGGCACAGAGATATTTCAGCTGTTGCAGAATGGAGCTTAAAGAGCATTAAGGCCTTTTCTGTTTCTCATCCTGCCCCACCTGCCCCCAGCAAGTTCGCTGGCGGTGCCCAAGAAGGTGAGGGCACAGAGCAGGGACAGCTGACCTCAGCTAACCAAAGGGATATCCCAGACCATATGATGCTGTGCCCAGCAAGAAAAGCTGGAGGAAGAAGGATGGGGGGAACATTTAGAATGATGGCATTTGTCTTCCTGAGTAACACATGGAGTCCTGCTTTCCTGGAGATGGCTGAACATCTCCCTCCTGACAGGAAGTACTGAAAAAATTCTTTGTTTTGCTTTGCTTGTGCACATGGCTTTTGCTTTACCTATTAAACACCTTTATCACAACACAAGAGTTTTGTCACTTTTACCCTTCCAATTCTCTTCCCCATCCCACTGTGGGCAAGTGAACAACTGGTTCTGTGGGGCTCAGCTCTCTACTGGGGTTAAACCCTGAGAGGCATGTGATTTAATGTCTAACAGAGACAGGAGAAATTCAGGTAATTTCAATTATAAAAGTCTCTTCTACATGAACTCATACTAGGATATAATGCAGGTATGCACACAGGAAACATGTGTGTGATTAAAGCACATTTGTCATCAATATTTATTATTATAAAATTATTTTTGGCTCTTCCAGCTATCCAGCACAGTTCCTTCCTTTAGAAGGCCCCAAAACCCACAATAATTCTTTTTTTGAATTCTTCATGCCTACTGCCAAGTAACTTCTTTCCAGTTTCCTGCAACTCCCTTTTCAGCAAGAAAATCTGCATGGAAAAGTCTGACACACCCAAAAAACTTCTCTGCAGTGTGGGAAATCCTCGGGTTTTCATACAGTCTAATTAAATGCCGCACGTAAAGCTAAACATCTATTCTCCACTTGCAGTTTCCTTGTTCTTTCCCTTGACTATTACTGCAGTGACTCCTCCCAGCTGACTGTGCCACAAACATAGCATACCTCAAGGTTATGCATCCCTTTCCCTTTATTTGCCTACCAGTCAGTTGCTCTTGAAGATGAGCACTGTTCCTTATTATTTTGAATGTTACTGATGGAACATCAACAAATTAAAGTCTTACATGCCAGAAAAATGATGTAATATGCTACAGAAACACTCTGTATACCAATTAGGCTACATGCAACAGTTTACAATATTCTACAGCCTTCATTACAGTAAATCTAATGCGTATGTTGATACAATATAAAAATTAAAATATTGCTGGTTTCAGTGCTCTAACATCCTCGAGTCTGTTTTCAAAAAATGGATTATCTCATGCATGCATACGCAAAATCTGATTATGAATCATCTCAGACTACGATATACTTTAAACTTTGAGCCCTATTTCTCATTGCGTATTTTGTATGTATTCTAAAAATATTTCCTTTTGCCTAAAAGGAAAATTACTTGTTAGATTAAATCCAGTGAGACTGAACGCTACCACACTACCCCTTGAATTCCCAGAGAACCTTACTTGCAAATTCTCAAAGCCTAGCACCCTAGAATCATCTGCTCCAGTTCTACCTTCCACATCACCTTAGTCCCAACTGATGAAGAAACTCACATTTCCAAGTATCTGCCACACAGTTAGCAGTGTGGTGTCTCACAAAGGCTCATCTATCAGCTGCGAGAAACCTAAGTCAATTCAGTGAAATCAGAGTTGCAGAACTAGCTCTAGAAGTTCCTTAGTACACTAATGATTCTAATTTACTTAACTAACTCAGAAAATCATAATTAACATGCTACTAAGAAATCCTATGGTCCTGAAACTGCCCAGCATTTTCGCAGTTCTGTCAAGTGTAATACAGACTGTAGTTACTGAATAAACTACAAGAAAATACACAGATTGGCTGAAACTTGCAAGAAAAATTGACAATTTATGTTGTGTATGATTGAATTCAGCTGACTGCTTTGAATGGATTCAGAATGATAAGCTAAGAAACTGAGCCTGACTATCAAGCCAGCTGAGGCTGATACATATGTTGGCCTTCTCTTTTTATTCCCTTGGAATCTCCTATCATTCAACTCTGTATTTTGAACATTTCCGCTTATTAAAACGGGGCTGAACATCAATAATGAGATTATCTGCCAGAAGAGACCCTGCTCTGAATGATTCTGATTGTAAGGGAAACAAAACTCCTCCCTCATTTTGAATGTCACATTCATGTATTTTTTTAAGTCTCACCATCTCTTATTTTTTTCTTGCTATGCTTTATACTGACTTGTCAGAACCTAACTGTCTTTGTATACTCACTTTTGGGAGCTTGAGTCACTAGCATTACAATCTCAAAACTGTATCTTATAAATACCAGAATTCAAAGTTTTTGCATCTAAAAATCAAAATACAAAGCATACTCAGGCTTCATATTTTCTAAGAATACTCACCTGGTTATGAACTTTACTCCTAATACGAGACCAAGCTCCATCTTTGTAAAAATATTGGGCTGGAGACAAAAATTTTGACCTATATTCAGTGTTCATCTTCCTAAGAAATTAAAAATGAGGAGAGGAAAAAAAAGAGAGAATAACCCTTGATATCCAGAATACTCTTTCAGAGCACTTTTAAAGTTACATCAATAAATATATTGCACTTAAATACCAGTGAGACATGAAAAACACATGCACAAACAACTCAAACCAACAAAACTAGGAAAGCTGTGGAAAAAAAAATCATTCACAGTTGGTGGCCCTTCAAGTAGTTACTCCTGTTGCTTTTTCCTCACAACACTTCTACCTAAAGCTTTTGCCCTGACAGCCAAATCAGAACATGATATGCACATAAACCTCAACTACTTCAATGCAAAGTGTGGCACCTTGATTTAAGTCACTGATAAAGGTACATTTAAGTAAAAACACCTTGTTTAGCACTAATAAGTCTGAGAATTTCCTTCTATGAACTCCACTTTAAAGCCACTCTGCATATGGGTGGGGTGAACTGCTGGGGCTAGAAACATCTGACTGCCAGAACAATGGTCAGTATAATTCATCTAACTATGTCCTATTGGCTTTGATCTTCAAAAGGCCTCGGTACTTGAAAAAATGGGTTCATTTTCCACCACACACATACATACACAGGAAAATTAACATCATCTCAACCTGTAGGAGGCAGTAAGTAGTACTTCAAGTCCTTAAGCACTAAACTGTGCATGTATCAGCTTAAATCTAAAGATATTCTTCATTTTAATCTTGCTTCAGAATATTACTAACTTCATTTCAATATATTCAGCACTGAATGAAAAAGCCCTCTTTTTAAATCCTTTTTCAGAAATAGGTCACAAAAGCCTGAAGTCAGAGAATAAAACATACCTTGTAAGAACAAAAATAGCAAGGTTGAAAAACCCTTTATACTCAAAATTTTTTTCAATACATCCTTTTCTTTAAAACTGTCAGAAACCCTCCAGTTTTTGTTGCAAAATTAAAGGATTAGCTTGAAAAACACATCACTGCTCTGCCTTGATTGCAGTCATTCTGCTGCAAAAGCAGGCCATGCAACACAGCCTGCGTACAAAGTGACAATCTTTTCTGCATATAGAGAACTTGCACATTTTGGCAGCTATTTGCCCAGTGATTTTTTTTTAAGAAAAACACTGAAGGCATAAGAGAAAGAAATTTGCCCTTCAATGAAAAGAACCACAGCATATGATCACAAATTTTACACACTACTCACTGCAAAACTGACTACAATCCACCACATAAGAGAGCTAAGACAACCTAAGAGTTAGATTTTAGCTATACTATATCCACTTATTATTTCATAAAGCAATTTCATTTCATGGAATTTTGGGTGATCATTTTGTAATCAACTCCCAATATCCAACAGCATTCAGACTCAGGTAAGTCTCCTGTCCCATCATTAATTTAATGCCTTAACACTGCCAGAAAGAATGAAAGCCAAGCGTTGGACCATATGTTAAGCGCAAAGACAGGAGAGATGGATTCATTTATGCATTTCAAAGCTTACACCTATTCTTGCCTTTTATTTTTCTTGCCGTATCTCAGACATGTATAAAACGGAAATATGAATTCAATTCCTGCAATGTAGGCATGTGGCAGAAAAAAAAGATACTTTGATAGCACTCACTAACATCCAATTTCATTTCACTTCCATGCTTGTCAGATTACCCTAAGTGGGAGAGATCTCCCTATCTCCTTTTACCTCATGTGCTTACTTTTGTTTCTCGAGGACAGAAGGCGTAATGGACTAGAAAAAGCAGACATCAAGCACAATCACCACAGTTTTAAGGTGTGGAGCAAGCACAGGAGAGCAGTTTGAGAGGTGACTATGAATTCCAAAGGATTTGCTAAAAATTTAGTAGCAGCACTGCACCAGTTTAATTCCATTCATGTTAAATTTATTAGTAATACTATTAGTGGATCACGAGGTTCAGCTGAACAGGAATGTTACGAAGCTTCCACTTCCGTTGCCCAGAGAAGAGGATGGAAATTAACACCAGGTTTAGATGTACCTGCAGGAAGCTCAAGCCCAGAGCTGCAAGAGGGCATTTGCCCCTGCAGCTGTAGCATGGTGTGGTTAAAGGTCCATTGTCCATCATTCTAAATATTAGGCTGCTGAACACCTATTCACTACTCTAGGTTTTCCTATTTTATACATACCCACGACTTGTATGTAAAGAGAGGGACTTTGGACTGATATGTTGCTTATTTTTTTGTTTAGGATGTTTCTGTTCTGATTTCCCTTGTTTTGCTGCATCTTCTGCTGGTTTTTGAAACGGTTCTTCCCTCTTACTCTAAGGCAAAGATAATTTTAAAAATACCACATTAGCTAACAATCTGAAAACCCTCATATTTCTTTTTTACATCAAGCTCTTGCAAATAGTTAATTTTATTTTAGTGTTAGCTGCTTTGCATATTTAATACAAACAAAAAATATCGCATTCTTTTGTTAATACAGAAATAAACTCGCAAAATGCCAAAGCTAAGATGCTGAGTCAATATTCAGTTAGTTAGATGATCCATTTTGTACACTTCACAAAATTAACATGAAACACAGAAACAAAATAATACTATACCTGTGCATTCTAACCTGAGTCCAAAAAGGCAAATTTTTTATTTCCTGCCATTCTGTTTTATAAATTATTAGATTGATTTATTTGGATTTTACACAAAAGACTTTTTTTCCTCATTATTTTATTCCCTTGGAAATCTCATGCGTGACTTTTGATTATGCTAGAGAGCTTTGCAGATACTGCTCAAATTCAAGAAAAAAAGAAAAGCCCACCAAAATCCCCCAAAATTTTTCCAAGATACTCATCAGAGAAGTGATATTGCTAAAAACAACCAGTTTTTTAGATGTTGTCACGAAAATTCCCTTCTCATGACTTCTCTTACTTCACTGTATTAGTTGTGCTTAAAAAACAAACCAAAATTCCAGTATTAAAACCAGATAAATGCTTCCTGAAAGCCTCAGGCTTTTCAAGTTTTTTCCTACCTGCTAAAAAAGGCAAAAGGGGACATAAAATTCCTCATTCCCAAATGGGACTTAAAGCACTGGGCAGGTCTGAGTTTTAAATGATAAAACCTCCAAGCCAACAATTACCTCAGAAGTACCAACAGCTTAAACCAAGCCACAGGCACTGCACATTAAGTACAGCTTTCTCTCAGTAGTGGTCCTAGTGAACATGCCGTCTGACAGTGAGTGGCCCCTTCAGTCTTATCAGGAACAGAGATGGGTAGTGAGGAAACTCATAAGTGGTCCTTCTACCCAAAGGAAGGGCAGCTAACCTGCAGGAATTTAGACAACACTACACCTGGCAGCTTGCTACAAAAATAAACATTCATATGCCCCCCCTTGAAAAATACATTCAGTCATGCAGTCTAACTTGCTCTCACCTATGCTTAGAAGGTCTGGGTCTGAAACAATTCCATTTCTTTACACATATCTTGCAAAAATCACATAAGCATGTTCCCTAAAAGTTCACTGAAATTTGTACAAGTCAACAGCAAGACAAGGAAATGCAAGACAGTCAAGCTCTCATAAAAGACATTTAATATTTAAAATTTACTTTAAAATGTCCTTTTAAAGTTTTATGTTTTAATGTCTTTTTAAAAAAGGCATTTAAAAATGTCACAAATTACATATTAATATTTTGAACTGAGCAACAGAATCCACATAGGCTTCGCAATGTCTCCTTAGAGTCCCATACTAAATACAGTTACTTACCCTTTCAACTTATCAAGGCAAATTAATTGTAACCCTTCCTCCATGTTTCTCTACATTACAACTACTGGCTGAAAACCAGTTCCAACTGTAGCATCTTTCATACATCAGAATTATTTTTTATTCATGTTATCTCTGATTTATGACATTCAAAAAGTATCAGATTTTCCATCTAGCCCTCTTGTGCACCAAGAGACAACACTGGTACCAACGAGAGTATAAATCAGAGATTTAGATTTCAGAAACTGTCCTAATAACTAAAAACAAAGTTTCAACTGGGATCAATAAAAATATTAAATTATTACATATTAATTAAATATTAAGAATGTAAATGAATCCACTTGAAAACTCAGAAAAACATACTTAAAATTTCATTGTAAACTGAATAAAAAAGAACTACAGAACCCACTACAGAAACCCCAAGGAGCAGAGCTGTACAGTGTTATTTTCAGTCTTTTATAGCAGAACCACTATTGAGTCCAGTGTCATTAGCAACAACTCTACAATGTAACTAAAGAATTTCAAAATAAACCCACCCTACTATAAAACAGATTAAAACTACAGAAGTACTACTAAAGCATTTTTTTCAGGGAAATATTTACTTGGTCACCAATGGGAAATTCTTTCTCTTCTGAACTACGTCTCTCTTGTGGACTCTTAACAGGAGGAGACCCTTTGAAATTTCTCTCATATGCAGTTTCAGAAGTAATTGCAGGAGATTTAACCGTAGGTGTGGATTTCCTTGTGTTGCAAATAACCTTGGGGAGGGAAAGAAAACAAAACAAAGAAAAAAGTGTCACTCGCTTACCTTAAGACTAAATTTTCAAAATCTGTTAACTGATTCATGCAAAACACTCACATATGAGAGACTCTCATGTGCACAAATACAGCATGTGCAGACTAATGAACTTCTAGAACAAATTCAAGAGAAACTTAATCTGATGAAAAATTTAGAAGGGATCAAGTCAGACACAGTTAAACCTGTGATCAAACGCTGTTCTTACCGAAGTTTACTATCAGGTTTTGTTTATTTGGGAAGACGGTATGTAGATTACACTTTTTGGAAGGCATGCTGTAAAACTTCCCTATGAGTCCTCAGTATATGCCCAGCCCATAAAGAGGCAATTGCTCTGTGTTCTAGAGATGGATGCTTAGATAAATTAAAATCCACTATTTTCCAATCGATATAGTATTATAAACCAAGGTACAGAATCTGCCTGATAAGTGGTCATGCATCATGCTCTCACAGGGTGCCAAATTTAAATACCACTCCGTATGTGACAAGCATACGTTTTCTGCAGCTTTACTATGAGAATTTGGGTCTGACTTACAACCTAATTTTGATAATTTTGATGTTTTCACAGAATCTCTTCAATGGAAAGGTATTGTCATTACGCAGTTTTCAGGTATATTCTCCATCATATCAACAGCAAAGAATATAAATTTGATAATATGTATCATTTTTACAATGAAATTTTATCTAAGTTTTATTTATCCGTGGATATGTAATGCCTACAGACTTAATTTGTATAAGCTGTGGAAAAAAAAGTTCATGATTTTAGATTTCAAAGTCTATCTTCTGAAAAAAGCACAATATTCATGAGCATCAATAATGAAATTATTGAACTGATTTCACACAGACTCAAAGGGAATTCTCTTTCAAATTTCCATAAGGTGACTTTCTGGGACCCAGCTCTTCCTCAAAAGGTCCTTTGGCTTCTATACTACTGTCATGCATTTCACTGAGTTCTCCTTGGATAAGGGACTTCTAGGAAATATATCTTGTAGTAAATCCACATGCTTGACAATCCAACAGAAAAAGACAGGACAGTGATTGACCTTAGTTATCAACATTGACTTCCTCTGAAACCTGTTACTGAACAAATCCACTACCTGTGGATAGAAAGAGAGTGCACCATCTCTAGTAATCCCATTAACAGAAAACAAAATAAAAGCAGAACTGCCTATTCTATACTGTAAAATACTGACCAAAAGACAGACCAAGTCTCTTAAGTCCTGATCCCAGTAACAACTGAAAACACCACACAGTCTCACAGTTAATCTTTGTGGTCGGAATAGAAATAGCATTTTCAACCCTAAAAAGCCCAGAAGCTCATGAGATGTACTAAAATGCCACAAGAGTATCTCAAAATCAGAAGATTCCACTTTTAAATATAAGCTGTTCTCATTAAAGAAAAAAGCACTACACTTTAGGGCTTAGAAGTATATGTGCACAGAGAGGGAGACCGAGAATAATAAACTGTGGCAACATAGGCAAATTCATGCAAAAAGAAGAAAACGGTCCTGTAAGAAAGAACAAAATACAATCAGGCCTAAGGAGAACAAATAATTAGACCTGACCGTAACAAAAATCACAAATCCATTAACACTGCACTTTTGTGTAGTCAGACAGAAAAAAAAAATCATATAAGAAGGTCGCTGTTGCCCCACCAAAAGAGGAAAAAACGAAATCTTGGAAGGCAAGCAACTTTGCTGATACATAAAAGAAAGTATTAATTTACTTCTTGGATCTTTTAAAGTTACCTGTTCAGCTGCAAGTATTGGTGACTTTTCATGAGGACTCTTCCAGACAAATTGGCTTTGATACTCAGAATTTCTGGGGAAAGTATTTGAACGTGAAATATTCAAGTCTGCTTTCCTCTGAAGGACTCTGTGAAGCTGACAACATAAAAAAGGACAAAAAAATAACAATTCTTTCCTTTCCTACGATGCTTTGCGAGTCAAACACCTTTCAACACACATTTTCAAACCAATGGTTTGGTTTTTGGTTTTATGAACAAAATTAATGCAAAGCACACTTTCTCATTACAGTCAACAACCTGAAGAAGTCTATATATTATTACCTATATCCTTGTTTAATTGAAAACAACAGTGATGACACCTGACGAAAAAATTCCCATTGAAATAAGTAGCACCAAAATCTGATCTCAAAAGTACTACTCTCCCAAAAGAGAAGCTACAACACAGAGTATCAAAATACACAGCTAAGGAAAGAGTTAGACAAGAGAGGCTGAGTACATGCATGAAAATACTGTTAGCAATTTTTATACCGGTCAATTAAAAAAGCAATATTCCCTTACCCCATTACCCATTTTTTCTAATTCCTTTTTTGGAGATGAAAATGCTTCATTTTGATTTGGTGGAACTTCAGAGGGTGATTTCTTCATGTTGTTCTCTACAAGAGCAAGAGCTGTTTCACCACTAGAATCTACCAAATGTGACTGAACTTTTGGGGGGAGTCTGGGTTCTTCTGGCGTTTCAGTTTCTTCCTGATTCACATCATTGTTGTTGTGGTCTGTGTGCAACTTCGCGGCTTCAGTTTCGAGTGGGTCATTCAAATCACAATCTGCTGTCCATTCAAAGGACTTTGAAATCTGTGGACTATGATAAGGTACCCTTCTCTTGGAAATGAAGTTTGGTTCTCTAGCAATTCCTGAAAAAAAAATATATTAGGTTTAACAAAAACATTCTATTGAAGACATAATATCACTCTACTACAATAACAAACTGAAAGTTTATCATACAACTGAGTATTAGAAAGCACTGTCTTAGCATCTTTGAGCAATGACAGACTATGAACTATGGGCACAGCTGTGAAATTCGGTGTTCTTTCCTATCTGAAAATTACTTTCTTTCCACTAAAAAGACAGGAACATGGTGCTCCAGGACCATGTTAGATAAAACCCTATAAAGCAAAACTGTCCACAGGACAATCCTGTGCAAGTTGATTCTGGGAGCTGAACAACACAAAAACTAACAGCCAGTTAAAAGAATGTGGTTAACATGGATACAGAATAATCAACCTGCAGCGATGAATTATGCTACAAGTACTTCTCATTACACATGCACAACACACCTTGCTGAACAGGTTCTCAAGGTCTGTGACAGATCCCCATCCACCTGCAATTTAAGACCATCTCAGATAACTGTTGACTTTTTACAGTATGAACACAAAAAAACTTCCAAAAGTAAAAAACCATTTTGTTATAAAATCAGGTATCAAGTTATTTTTAAGAATACAGGCAGGTGAAAATAAAATTACTCCACTATTTTAAAAAGAGTACTGAATGACTGAACACATTCGAAGTGGGAAATCATAATCCACTTCAAAGTGCTCAACTGTGATGAAAAAGTACATGGAAGTGACTTATGCCTTAAGGAAATACTTTCTAGGAGAGAGATACACACTCTTATCTCATGAAGAAGCAATGCAGAAAGAGAGAACAAACTGTGGTGAAAGGTATACAGAATATCCGTATATCTGACTACACATAAAGGTGACAGGAAATAATTCCAGGGGCAAAACACTGGAAAAGTAGCACAAAGGAACTCCAAGCACCTGCAGCTGTAAACTTCCTTCGGTGATGTTTCAAGCAATTTTTAAAATTGCCAACTATGTGTTTTAACAAGAACCACAAGTAAATCATCTATAACAATCTGTAAATCCTATGAGGTGTCAAGATTGACCTTTAAAGATATGGTAGTTAAATGGTGAGAAAGGAGGTGGGAGTGGAAATTAAACAAATGTATAGAAAAACTAACCAAGAATGCACAAAACCAGCACTACAACATAAGAAAGAGGAGAAACTGCTGTATTGCTAACTCATGAGTTTATTGCAACTCTTGTAAAATTTGCAGTTTAGTTTGACTGAAAAATAAGCATAATTACAATTTTAAAAAAGAACTTAATGTGTCTGGATGTTTAAGCACTTAAGAATTCGTGAAAATTATGGTCCTCAATAGGGGTACCCATGTGCTAAGGAAAGCAACGTTAAAGAAAGACATATTTTGCAGTAATGGAAGACAGCAGTAATATATATATAAAGCATAATCTTCAGCAAGATTAAATTATTTATTAAAATGTCTAGCACCTTGACTAGAAAAAAAAACCCTACTCCCAGTAGCTGGTTCTTAATTATTAGGCCATAATTTAGAACACTTATCAAATTGTAGGAAGGAATACATTGTACTCTTAACTACACAGACTGCATAGTGCAGTTGCACTGAACTGCACAATTTTTTTTCAATCTGCCTTGTGCCACTACAATAATTACCATTTTTTACTACTCCTTTCCAAAGCACCGCAGTTGTCACCACTATTCAGCTTACTCCTAACTCCTCGACTTCCTACAGGCCTTTCAATCCAGATGCTATTTCTTCTATCTTCTACTTCCTATCCCGACATCTCCATGCCATGACAATGTCTACAATCCTTAAATCCTAGACTACAGCACCACAAGCTTTTCCATTTAATGGTCATCCTTTTCTTTCAGTTAGCTGTACCTGTTAGTTAGTCTAATAACAATTTTACTTTGTACCAAAGGTTGCCCCAAGCTAGTCTATTCTTCAACATGGAATTCTACTTACTCTCTCCACACACCACACACCTTCTACACACCCTGTATGGGTTAACACTGCATCTGTTTTTCATGTTTGGGACTTGGCTTATACTGCGTGTCAGAAACTACTTTTTTTCAGGGTCCATATAAATAGCACTAATTTAAAAAAAAAAAAGAAAGTCTCAGTGTAGCCAGAAAAAAACACAGGGTTCAAAAACATACGCTAAATGATGACCAAGAGTATATTTTTAACTGTACGAAGCGCACAACCTGCCAACACCGCCAGTCACCGCGGCCACGCACTCCTCCCAGCAAACCCTCCCGGGCTCGGCCGCGCTCGGGGGCAGCTGCGGGGCGCTTACCACACGGATCCGGCCGAAGTCCTGCCCACAAGGGTTTCTGCTGCTGGGACGGGCTACAGAACTCGGGGCTCCTCCATTTGAAGCTTCGCTTGTATTCGCTCAGTCCCTGCAGCGAAGAGAGGAGCCCGTCACGGCACCGCGGGGCTGGCGGCCTGCTCTGCACCGCCCCGACGCATCCCGTCCCAGACCAAGAACTGATGCATTCCGTGCACCAAAGTATGCGAGGGGGGACCCCACACCAAAAAGCAACGCACCTAGAAAACGCCCACCCTTATTTGTATGTTAAAGCGAACAGTTTCAGGGACAGACACAGCCCGGACCCGCAGCCCCCTGTCCGTGCGTCCCCGCTGCCGGGTGCCCGCGGCGCGGGTCTCCCCTCC
>VWZF01006235.1:926693-989380 GCA_013396755.1 Sclerurus mexicanus | reverse complement strand
GGGGGGGGGGGGGATGATTGTCTTTCATATATAACATAGAGGAAAGCAAGCTATTTCTGAGAAAAACTTCATTTTGCTAAAACCTGTTTTCATCAGCACAAGTTTCAGTCATCAATTCTCCAACATTTTAAAGTATTTCATGTATTCTCACACTGTACATTCCTTGCCTGAGAAGGACTACAGTTTACTTACGCTTGTCAATTCTATGCAATTTAGCTACAAATTTAATGTGGACACTTAGATATACCTGATAATAACAACAGAAGCCCTAAATCTTGAAGCTTCCACAAGGGTAGGACTTTGCTCAAGGGTCTTTGCATGGAGGAGGCTTTCAGCTCAGGCAGAGGTATTTCACCATCCTGTTCCCCTGTCAGTGGAGCCAGAGCTTGGTCTCCATTTCCCACTGGCAGTGCCCAGCCGTGTGAGGCACCGGGCTCTCGTGGCCCCACACTAGTGATGGGGGCACAGCAGATGCAGGGAGCAGCCTAGGGAGCAAACCTTGAAACAGCACTTGCAAAGGCACAGAGTGAATTACTGGGACTCAGTGTTTACCAAATAATTAAAATGAAAAACCATAAAAATTAATTTAAAAAAAAAAGGCCCACCAGCTCACATCAGGGATGCACAACCAAAACCCTGCAAATTCAAAATATTCAGTATTCACACTCGTCCTTTCTAAAGAGAGGTGAGAATTTAGGCTGTTTCACAGACAAGTGGTGAGTGCTATTGCAGTGGTCAAAACAAAGTCAGAGAGAGGTACTCTTTGCAGCTGCATCCTGGAAAAGTGCACCCCAGACTTCCTCATAAAAATCTGCTTTGCCCCTTTCCAGCCATGCCCTTCACATGCCCCCCACACAGAGCACAAAAAGATACAGCAATTCTTTTCTGCACAGCTTTCCTGAGCAATATAGCCTGTTTTTTAGTGTTGGTCCTATTACCTTTAGATCAGTGTTACAATCAAGCAACTCATTTTGCACAAATCTTCTGGGACACTCTCCAGACTTACTAGATCTTTTCCTCTAATGTCTGTTCTAGCTAAAAATCTATCTAGAGATCAGCAACTGGGAATCTGTTGTCCTAGAAGAAGCAGTTGGATCATTACTATTTTATATTCTTGAAGGAAAGTGTTTTCTTACATCAAAACATTATATAATAGTGCTGTTTGAGGTGCTACACCAAACATCTGTACCCATTTCCATTAACTATGACTGCGCTGGATCAATATTCCAACACAGTCACTTGTTCTCTGTGATACTACCAAGCATCTAAAAACTGTCTCTAAAACCTGGGTGGTTAATGTGAACCAGGCATTTTTAAATAGAACAACCAGCCCACCCATGATTATAAGCCTGAACATAAGGGAGCATGTTTTACAAGGTCAATTCCAATTAAAGCTCCTCTCCCAACCCAAATATCTTTAATCTCCAAAGACTACTTGTATGCATCATTTCACTTATGCAAGTCTGTTTTGTGATTACTTCCAATTACTTCTCTGCCCACGTAGCTTTCTCACCCTCATCCATCACAGCTGTGCATACACACACAGGGATGTAGCTGGCCCTAGCTTACTACAGCTGCTTTCCTCAGGTGCTCCTTTGTAGGGCAGCCTTTAGGATGTGATTTAATAGTTGAGAACAAGCTGGCACGTGGGGGAAGGGGAAAGAACAGCTCAGATGATGCTGCTTAGTAGATCATGCTATTTTGGTTACTAGTTTTACTTTTTTACTCTACAGTTTATTCACAAGCATAAAGTTGCCGAGTTGCTAAAAAGAGCACAGGAGACAGTTTTTTGATAGCAAAAATAGGATGAGATTCTAGTCTTAAACATGGATTAGTTTCAAAACTCCTGTCTATACTGGAGGAAGGCTCAAATGTCAAGGGTAAATCTTGGTCTTAATTCTCTTCATGGAAATCTGAAGTAGTTCCACACTTTGTCAAGTGTTTTGTTGGAAACCTCACTGAGAGCACAGTTGGGATCAAAGTGCTTAATCCAGGACCAAGAATGGAAATTTGTTCTAGCCCATTTTAATTAAAAAACAGGTTTTAAAAATGTTAATACTGGAAAGGTCAATCAAGACACAGATCACTGTATTATTTGAACAGAGAAGAAAGCATCTTTCTCCAAACTCTACCAAAATATATTGATTTCTCCCTTATTTTTCAACAGGCATAAGAAACAATGGGCTTCTGTAACTGTTCTATGCCAGGAAAGGGGAGTGATTCCGTCTGATTCAATATTTGCTTCTCTGTTTTACCTCACCCCCATAGTACAAAGGGAGGTGGGAAATGGCCAGTCTCCTGAGCTGGTTGCCCTCTCCCTGGGGAGCTCCCATCCAGCATCAAGATGCCACATGCCCCTTGGCACATCAGAAGAGGAAAGGCAGGGAGGGAGGTGGCCAAGCCTGTGATGCTCCCATCCCCATTTGCCTTCCAGTCCAGTGGGACACTGTCTCCTCAGGAGAGCAGAGCAGCCTTCAAGCTATAAGTGGCTTTTCCAAGACATCTCTGTTCAGCTTGGGTGTGCCCAAAGATCAGACCCAGTGGAGTTAGTATGTGTGAGAACAAATTATGGTTCTGGCTCTTTAGTTTCATTGTTTTGTGTTGATGATGCAATATGACTAATTTGTTAGGAATAATAGTGCTGCACTCAAATATGCCCTTCTCAGAAATAGCTTCTTCGCAGGCTCATTAAGGGAGACCGTTTTAGAAAAACAAATGCCTTTGCCTGAATTCCTGAGAGAAAAATTACTTTAAAGTAACAGATGCTCCTTTCAAACTATACCATCTTACTGATGTATTATATAAAATTATTAGGTGGCATCATGCTGTGTTTGAATGGTGCTACTTTTGGACATGCCATTTCACCACTCCCTCAAAAAAGCCAAACATCTAAAAACATACTTCTTAAGAGAAACAGTCTCCTTTTAAACAGACATTCCCTCCAGTACTAAGGTCTGGAGTTTGCTGGTGTGGGACTGTCACTGCACAGTATTCTGGTCGTGCAAATACCTTGAACTAAAGGTCTGAATTAAAGAAAGCAAATATTTATCTGAGAGGAGATCCCAAGCATACACAGTACCTTTCTAATCAGTGTCCATATATATAACTGATGGTAAAGGAGTCCTGCCTTTGAAGTGATTGCTTCGATCAGATTTGGCTTTAATTGAGTTCAGATGTAAATAGTTTTTAAGAAGGGTGCAGTAACTGTAGAAATAATTGGGATTTGTGTGCTTCCAGTTGGGATTGGGGGTAAATTTTGAAATTCGTCTTCTACTTCTCTCTGACAATTGTGTCACATATATGAGTTTTTAGCATATTTTTCTTTCTTTGGTGTAGGAAGATGAGAATATCTGTATTAGTCCACCTCAGCCAAAACATAAGAGGCCTGAAAGCCTTAACACGTCATTGTCCTCTTACAGGTTCAGTCTCCATGATTTCTACAGGTATAGCAAATCCAGCCCTAAGTGGGTTTCCTAGGAAAACTGGTGATTGGATGAACGTGAGTAAGAGTGTCAGAAAATGGCAAATATTCTGGTAAAACATCTGCTTCAAGATAGAAGGAACTCCTTTGAACATGGAAACATTTTAGGAAATGCTGAGAAATTTTCCATTGCCCTTAAAACCGTCAGTCTGAAAACTCTGCCTCACTGCTTCCCATCATTTTTCAATTTGAAAATTTTGTAAGGTCATATTAGAAAAAAAAAGGGTACTAGGAAAGATACCCTATTAATTTTGTATATTTATTACATATACCTACACAATGAATTTAGGTTTTGAGGAGAAAAAGAACAAGCATACACATTTGAATGATGTAATATAGCATATGTTTATCATCAAAGTTTGCTGTATTAAGCATATATTTTCTGCTTCTTACAGGCAGGTCTGATCTTTGCAGAAATTCCTAGAATGAGTGGGTTAGCAGGCAAACTGTACCTGAAATGTTATTCCCAATAAGCACACTTGATTGGACACTATGTCTGTGCTTACCTGCTGCAGAAGCTGCCCATGTCCTGAGGAGTCAGGAGTTACACTTGTTATGACTAAGGTAGACCTCTGGAGCAGGTGTTTGTATTGATCTGATTTTGAGGACACACATCACTATGGTGTCCAGGTCACCTTAGGCAGCATATTTCAGGACTATGTATAAAGAATATTGATTTTTGGATGCCTGTTTCTAAATGGAGAAAATGCAACATCTGCATCTTTCTCCTCCCTGAACTTGCACCTGGTATTTCCAATTTGTTCTTTGCAGACCAGCTATAAAGCACTTTCTTATATCATTCCCTCTGCACTTAATCCCACTGAAGTCAACAGCACCATCTTCACGTGGACAAGATGAAACCTTGAAGATGTAGATTAAGACCAAGGTGAAGGAGAGAGGCATACACCACTTCTGCTTCACACTTTCATACTGAAAGCCCCTTTCCACTACTAAACTGTATAATGTGCTTTGTCCATATAAAAATACTTTGGAAGAAGCCATACTGTTGCAAAGGATGAGACAGTAACCATCTGTCCTTTGCCCATTACCCCTACAAGCTCATTGCTAACCGATTCCCTGTTGAGGAAGTGGGGCATCATTACAGAAATAGAGAACAGAATGAAACAAAGCAATAGTCCTGTAAAGTAATCATCTCACAACCCCGCCACTTAGATCTCAAGGCAGAAACAAAGGTTTATGCTGTTACTGGTACACTTGTCACCTTGGACACCAATATTCAAGACAGTCTGCCTGAAAATTATTTTCTTCACGCATTTTTGCAAGTACAACTTGTAAGCACGACCACAATATAAATTTAGGTTTAAAGTAGCAGTAACTGTTGTGGAGTGGAGATCACTGTTATGTGATGGTTCTCAATGACACCTCTGAATTAAGATGTCTACTGCAAGGAGCAAACATTGCACATGGCCTCGTGCAACACGCTGTGCTCTGTTTCTTTGAGCAACGCAGGAATGGCCAGCCTAAATAAAGTCCAAAGAGGGGACCCATGTCACCACAAAGAGGCATATAGCGTATTTAAACTTACATCTCAAATTTTTATCCAGTGTTGAGAACTTTAGACAAGCTGCTTGTATAAGCTACACTGATAGATACAGGGTGCTTGCATTAAAATTTTCACCTCATTGACAAATAATAGGTTATTTAAAAGATTTTGCTTTTGTAGCACTAAGACAAGTGATTATGGAGAGAGAGACTTTATACTAATTGATTATGTTCTCTATTAATGTAAGGAACCCATCCACCATGCTTTAGCTAGACATATGTAAGATTTTAAAAGTGCCTTTGGCATTGGGAGCTAATATGAAATATATTGCAAGATAAAGTTCTTTCAGAAAATCTAGGCCTGTTTATCACAGTGACATTAGGAAGTTGGTATGGATTATTTTTGTGAGCAAAAGCTGCAGAATTTGTCCCAGCTTTTGATATACTGCCCGATGGATCTATACAATTGCTGCTGCACTTATTTCTGTTTGTAACTAAATGTAAGTTGCTTTCTGTGGGAATTTGAATTGTGCTCTGTGTATTACTTACATGTGTTGGAAGAAGCATTGATGTACAAGAGGAGCCAGTATAAGACTAGCAGTGGAAAGCTAGTAAGACATATATGTGCTGAACTCATTAGCTAAATTTATCTTGTATTATTTTTAGTAAAAGTCCAGATGACTGTGTATCCCTCTTACATCTCCCTGGGCTGGCAAATGATCTATCTGTTAAAAAGAAAAAAAAAAGAAAGAAAAAAAGAAAGGGAGGCTTACATTATCAAGTTATCTTTCTTTTAAAGACAAGTTTCATCCACAGTCTAACACAACACTGAGGGGCCGCAGAAGCTGCTTCTGTAGCTCAGTAGTTGCAGCAGTAGGAAGACCCACATCACATCCTAGTTTCAGGCTGCATTTCCTGCCTTCTGAACTGAGTGTCCTTAATTAAGGCACAGTTACTCTGTGCATAAGGAAACCTCTGCAGTAGAGGAGGCAGTGCAGTAAAATAAGTTGCCACCTGGTGCTTTGCTGGTCTCCAGCAGAGGATGTGTGGAGTCAAGCATCCTCAGGCAGCAGAAGACATCCAACCTGAATTCACCACGTTAGGAATATTTCTCTCCAGGAGAAAGGAAGGAAGCAGAGATCAGGCAAGAAGAAATCCTGAGCAGAGATGCATGTACCACAGATTCCCTTAGGACAGACTCCCTGGTCACAGCTTCCCTGGGCAAGTACCTCATTGTCCCTTATCTCCATGAAGTGCCACAGCTCAGAGCTGTGACTCCAGTAGATGACAGCTGATGATTTATGAAACATTTTGTCTTCATAGCCTGTAGCAGAGATTTTTCCATAGTGCAGTGAAAGTCAAAACTCAGTTCTAATGAGAACACCATTAATATCTACCCAGACCACACAGCTGAACAAAGTCCTCTGCACCAGTGGTTGCTCCACCCTGGCATCACACTTCCACACTCATCTTCCCCGCCACTCGAGTGTGAAGCACCCTGAGGGTGCCAGCAAGCCATCATCTCTTCCAGCACCCTTTCCTCCTCTCAAATGCTGTTCGCTACATGACATTCAAAAGCAAAACAGGCAACAAGAGCACCCTGACTGATTATGCTCTATCCCACTAGCTCCTGACTTCTTTCACTTGGAAAACAATGAGATACTGACTGTGGCTGGGGAAACTGGGACCTGCTGGGTGAGTTATACAGCAATTATATCTATTTCAGGATAATTCAGGCACACCTCATTACTTCTGGTGTACCATTGATTTTATTGCAATTAAATCCTGGAGGTTTCAGACTTGGCTAAAATATCAAATATCAATTAAAACAAAATCTCAGATATTCATTAAATGGATGCTTCCTGGAGATGCTTTAGCAAACTTCTGCCCTCCCCCACCTTTTGATCACCAGCTCAAATAAACTTCAAACAGAAATCTTCCTCTCATAGTGTAAAAGTGTCAGCCAAAATGGCTGAAAAGCACTAATACTTCAACCTTACTGCCTAAATTTATACACACGAGCCAAGGAGGGATAGGTACACAGTGCCAACGCAGGTCAAGGATGACATGGAAATGAGAAAAATAATGCTGTCATATGGGAACCACTGCTAGGTAAAATTGAAGTACATAATGGGAGATCCTTCTCAGGAGTCAGACAAGTTTTGACACAGAGAAAAAAATAAGGTAGCACAGCTGGTGCATTTCTTACTAAAGCTGGTATCTTGTCAACTGCCCCATGCAAGCTCTGTGGACCAGCTGTGTTGACTGGGGCTGTTCTGTGGACTTAAGAAGAGCTAATTACACCAATACCACTATCATGCTCACACAGGAGAATTTGTGTTTGTGTCCAAAGCACAGGTGCCACATATCTTTCTTATCCTTCTTGCCCACATCCTAGGAAAGGTTTCTCTCCTTTTTTCTGTTCCTGCAGGGGAGAAAGAAACAGTGTTTTCATAAAGGACATGTTAAACTTCAGTGATTACAGCTTAAGAGATCTAGAGGGCGAACATTTAAAATACGGTGCTTATTTTGTTAGACACTGTTTGAAAAACAACAGTTTACTAGCTGTGCTTGTTTTCTCATTTAATTAGGACTTAGCTCTACGTTCCAGTGTCAACAGAGCCAGCAAATATTGAAATGAGATTGGGATGCTTATTTCTTCATTGCTTTGTTATCAAGGAAGGAGACAGTTTGTTCTCTATCTTTTCATTCAATATTTTATTGCAAAGAAACAAAGTGAAGGTATTTCTGTCATCCACATGTGTGTGTTGAAAAGAAGGATAGTAGAAAGCAAGGCAACAGACGCTACTTGCGAGGCTAAAATACCTTGTCTCTGCATTATATGGGAGCACAACTGGATTAGAGCAAATTGATGCCCTAGGCAAAATACAACAGAGAGTTCCCTGAGGCTTTCTCTGCTCCCCCAAGGACACATGGTGTCTCCACTGCTATGCGGAGCTGCATTGACAGGGGAGTTTTCTTCTCTGGCAGGCAGAGACTTACCTACCAGCCACTCCTGGCACCATACTAAAATCAAGGGGGATATCCAACAGCTTTTCCATGGGGCAGGATAGGGCAGTCTGAGATGCCCCACTCCCCTAGCAACTCCTTCCAGTTGTGGTGCAGTCACTCTTGGCTTTTAGAGTTTGCACTCTAATTTCCTAGTCTTCCAGGTGCCAGTGGGCTCAGGCATCCATTACACACTCATCACCCATCTAAGTTTTCTTTCTGCCCATGAGAACTAGAAATATGTATGAGTTTATGTTCAGATGCAGTCATGCAGCTCCCAGACAGAGAGACTGGGGCTTAGACCTAGTAGAGCCACCACATCTAGCATGCAGGAGTTGAGAGCATTTGCTGTGGATCCATTTCGCAGAGGGTGAGATGTACTCCAGCTATGAACAGAAAGTACAGACAGCAGCACTGGCAGACCTTTGCAAGGCTGGGATTTATTCCTTCATTCCAGCACTCCCCTGGCACACTGAAAGACTGGGAGTGGAAAACTGCTTCAGATGTAAGGCATCCATTTGTATTTAACAGCTAGCATTGATTTCCAATTTCATATCTGCTGAACAGTAGCCACTGGCCACATTAAAATTCATTATTGTCTTCACTGCACCTTCCAATTCAGACTCTGCCATCACCCTTAATGAATCAATTCATGTCAGCATACAATGTATATGTTTTTAAACGATTCTTTGTGACTTAATGAAGTTAATTCAGATGGACTCTGAATAGCCTGATTTTAGCTCATGGGACTACAAGAAAGATTTAAACATAAAACACTCAAGCAGTTCAATGACATGTTCAACCTGTATTGGAAAACTTAGTATTAGGCTACTTCTCTGTCCTTAAAACACATATTTAATGCATGATAATAGTATTTATCCCTCATCATGAAGCTTTACTGCTCCTTAAAGCAACATGGAAGGCACCAATCACCTGTGTTATCTTTTGCCAGTATTTAGGCACAGCTCTCTGCATGGGTCAGCCTATACACAACATCTGCCTTGGGGGCTGGTCATTTTGGAAGGAGGAAGGGATCCCAATTTTTTTCCTTCAACCAAGGGAAACAAATATTTTATTTCATGGCTCGGCAGCTAGGTAGCCAGCAGTAGGGTTTGTTCCTCTGTGAGAGGGTTGCAGACCTTGCTGTCCTGTGGCCTTGCTGGTAGCACCAGCAGAAACATTGGAAATGTCAGTGATGCAGAAGAGGGAGACTTGAGCCTTTTACAACCCGCGAGCAGAAATGTGGCACCTTCACCCCAGGGATCGATACAGGCTGTGCTCGCTTTGTTTCGCATGACCTGGAACCACCCTGCTTTTTTAACCTCGTTACAGGACAGCACTGAAGCACATGTCAAGGGGTGGCCTCCTCAAAGGCCTGTGCAGCCCTGTGTAAGGAAAAGGCACAAATCTTCATTGCAAGGGATTGTGAAAGACCCCGACAACTGACAGCAGCAAACTCACGTGGTTGCTTGGTACCACATGTAAATAGGGTCTTTGTTTGCACAAGGGCAGCTCTGCTTGTATCATGTTCTCCTTCAAGAGACTAATTCTCCCTAGACCTAATGTTAGCACAGCAAGTCCAGAGATATTACTCATCAATTAAAAATTCAATAAAAATAAGCTGTCATTACCATAATCCTTCAAACTGAGAAACGTGGAGTCAAGAGCTGTACCATCCTGGCCTGTGACAAAAGCCCCACAGGCTGCCGGCTGGTGTTAATTGATTGGTGTCATTTATAAGTAATCTAACAGTCCTGAATAATTTATTTTGCAGTGGCATATGCTGAAAATATACAGCTGCACAGATATCTGCACAGCTTCAGAAGAAATGTTGCTAAACGGGGTGTAAGGCAAAGATTAAGATTCAGTGATCTCCTTAGGAGCACTTTATTATATGCTCTGCTCTCCAGCGCTTTTATTATGGCAGAAGTACATAGATCTGACAATAGGAATGTATAGACCTGGGTGGTCAAGACATACAGGCTCAATAGTCTCTTTCACAGCAGATTACCCATAATGAATTTTAAAAGCAAGGAAGGTGGATGCCAAGCAGGAAATACGCAGTGCTGAGGACAGCCTTGCCGAACCACAATAAAAATTGACCGCCGTGTTTCCACAGCGAGGATGCTGATGATGGGAAAAAGTCTAACGATTTAATCTCTCTCCAGCCAAAATGGGATAGAAATTCTTGTCCTTGGCTGAGCAGGTTTTCCAGGGGTCACCTAGTGGGGAGTGACTCTCATCAACCCACATTATTTTTACAACTGCATGAATAGCCCTGGCTGATATGCTTTGAAATCGAGAGGAACCACCCCAGAGAGCCCGAAGGACTGAAGAGGCTGGCAGCCAAAGCCAAATCTCTTCCCTTACGGGTGCACAAATGAAAAGTTCCTGTGAGCTCTTATTTGCTCAGGCAAAGCTGCCTCTACAGTCAAAGGCTGACGACCTGGGCCTGTTTCAAGTCCACATCATCCCTCACCCAGGGTGAATCCCACCCCCACAGGCCAAATCCCACTCCTCTTCAGTTCTCTGAAGGGCAGAAAGCTTTCCCCTAAATTCCATTCTGCTGGAATGATTAACTGCATTTCTGGGAGTTGCTTTGAAAAATTGTTTATGTGCATTGTAAGTGAAAAGTCTAATTCCACACAAGTTTGTAAAAGAACATGGAAATCAGCTCCTGATGAAAGGATGGGCTCCTTATAGCATCATTTCTGTGCTGTCATGTCAAATATAAAAAGTAGAGAATTATATTCTAGAGACCTGATTCATGTGGCTAGCTTAAAATTGCATTTGTATAAAATATTTGTATTTTAAGAAGTGTGGCAGGGTGGGGTATTTAATTCTGAACATTAGTTTTTGAAGTGATCATGCGGAAATCCTAACTTTCATTTCACGAAGTTTTTCGTTCTTCAATCTGCTCCTGGAACGGAGCCTAAAAATACAACCAAATATAGCTAAATGCCTCAGAAACTAGAATGGCAGGGGAAAAAAAGCATGCAAACCTTTATTTTAAAATTCTTCTTTTTTTCCCCCTTCCTTCCAGCTTTGACTATGTTTTGGGGCCCGAAGGGTGATCCTACTAACCATGAGTACCGTGAACTCCGCCTTCTCCATGGGCCTTTTCCATCTTCACTGTATTTCCAGAGCTATGCTTGTTTGAGGGGAGTGCCGACTGCAGGCAGTAAATCCCATCTTGCTCCAGAGAAGTCAACAGTGAGCTCTCCCTGACTTCAGTCAATCCTGGATAGCATCCAAAGAGAGTGAGGGAAGGAGGGAATATACTTGTTATCATTATTCATGATTGTGTAAACAGCGCTCACTTGTGATTGGAAAATTTGTGACTTTTTTCCCATCATTTTAAGAAAAAAAAAAACCTTTACCAAGAAAATAATCATTACTGCACGCTGATTGCTCATTTTTTCCATTGCTCTGCACGTCAGAGCATGCATCAGTACGAATACAACTGATCTGGTTGTTTAAATACACAGGGGAGTAAATTGTTTGGGATGAAAGAAATTCATTATCCACAGTTTGCAGGGCTGAAAATCTGGCTGTTTTAATGTTACTGCTGAGTAAAAAAAATTTAAAGTGCATGCTGTGACTAGCTGAATACATCTTTAGATTCTATTCTGGTACAGTAAGCATATTAATTAGATTATTGTTCATTCTTTCAGTAGTGCTGAACCCCAACACAGCTAGTAGGATAACTAAAGGTAATCAGCCAAAGAATAGCCAATTTTTCCCTAGATTCTTTTCTCATTAATTTAATTCACAATGGGAAAAACTCCAGGTTTCCTTCTGGGATAGGGACAGGCAAAGACTAAGTGGTAAAGACAGAATATCTCAAGAGGTCATAGATGAATCCAAGAGATAATGTATTTGCACAGGAGGTAAGAGAGTGTCTCAGGCTGTGAACTGCAGCATGTGTACTCCCACTCCAGGTGACACAGATTAGAGCCTCTCCTCCCCTTGCAAACAGAGGACTCCTGTACACAGCAAATACAGCCAGGCCTTACACAGACCTTTAGTATTTGGACAAGAGATTCTTCGATAAAACTAAAGGACCTTCTCAACTAGGCTTTCACATCTGTTTTTTTCTATAGGACCTTTATTTTTGTCCATTCTACCCTCCAACTTGTGTGTGATAGAGAGGACATATTTACTTACTTATTTGTTTGTATTTCACCCTACTTTGGCAGAGTTTCATGATGCATAAAACTCACCTTGCAGTGTCTGAAGCAATTCCTTTTCATGTAAAATACATGGTGGGAATAGCATCTCAGGAAATTAAATGTTTTCCACCTGGGCTTTTGTATGGTGCTGCTGCCGGATCTCCCTTTGAGCCCTGAGGTCAAGATATTGAAGAGAAATAATTTCTAGTTCATTGAAAAGCTTTGTGGAGTGGGATAGCCCATGGTTTGGCATAGAGCTCTTTTTTTATAAAGTTAGGTTTGCAAGTGCTGAGTTAGTTAGCTTCAAAAGAAATTAGATTATAGAATTTTTTTAAAATAGTCTGTCTGTTATTTTAGAAAATACAGCTAGATTATCTAGCTATAAAGCTATAGCATTGCTGTGCACAGCTTGTTTTAGAGATGAGATATGAACTGCAGAATTCCTGTACATGGGTTTTTTCTGCCTTGAAAAAGCTGTATCCCCATCAATATGGCCCCAAGGTAAGAGCTCCCTCCAGCTTTCTGCTTGGCCTCTGCCAAAATTTGCCACGTCTGCAGCAGAGGAACAGACCTATGCCTGCACTGCAGTGCTCAGAGCTGAGACAGTGGGGAGGGAGACTCACTCTGTGCTGCCTGCAGCTGACAGCAACCCTGGTACCCACTGTGGCTGCAGGGAGTGGGAAGAGCCTCAAGGGGACTGAGCCAGAAGCAGGAACCCCACTGCATGGCAGGACTGGTTGCAGCACCAGCAGAGGCACCACTCCAGACCACCAGCATCAGTTCTGCACTGAAGGGAACTGCTCGCATGGCTGCAAGGGTCTGCCTGTGCCTCAGATGCCCCCATTTGCAGGCTGGCATGTAACATGAACCACACAGATGAAGATAAATGAGCAGCATAACATCCACAGAAGTACCCACAGCACCAGCCCAATTTTGCTGTCCTTTCTGGGGTGCTGCCTACTTGGCTCCCCAAACTCACTCAAGAGCAAAACTAAAGCTAAGCACCCTACATACATTCCCAGGCAGCTCCCAACTACAATTTTCTGTTTAGGGAAACCCTACATTTCATAAATAGCTAAGTCATGCTGCCAGAGCTCATCATCTCCCTGAGTCAAGCCCTTTGCTGCACCACAGCACAGCTCATACGGGTTCATCATCCCTGCAGCTAAAGGCACCTTGGCAAAGATGCTGCAGGGACCGGAGGTCACTACGTATTCATGGTATTTCCCTTTGCTGCTTCAGAGTCACTGTGTAGCCCAGTGCTGCGCTGCACATTCTTGTGAGGGGGTCAGACCTTGTGAGTGGGACCAAGGGATGGAGAGACAATGTCTGTCAAATACTAATCAGTATTTGAGCCTCACACCCCCTTTGCTCCCTTTTTAACTCAAGGGACTGTTTTGAACTTGCGCAGAAAATGATAAAACCAATGAAGTGAAAAGCCATTAACTTGGATGTATTGTGGTTCAGTTTTTGGGTGCCTAAACAGAGATGCTGGATTGTGCCTGATACTTATGGCCGGGAGCTGGCACCATTCCAACAAGCATCAGTGGAAAGCTGGTGCCTCACAAACTGTATCTGGAAAAACAGGCAATCCATCCAAACTGAGGAACAAAAAGTAGGGGCACACAAATCCAATGACAAAACTGAAGAAGGCTGTGTCTGCTGAGGGGTGCACCGGTGCTAAGACCAAGGCTTTGCATTGAAGGTTACAGAGATGAAAATTTTTGTCATCATCTGTTTCACTAATGCTAGGTCCTTGGTTATAATTAAGTGAAAAGCCTAAAAATCAACAGGTGCAGAAATGCTTCACATATGTGCCTCAGACAGATCTCCTTTTTCAAGCCCATCCTGAGAAACTGGGTTTGGCAAGTAGGGATAGAGGAGGAAGGTCCTTACCCTGGTCCTGCAGTATGTTCTCTAAGCTGTGTTCTTCTGTCTGCCTCCTGTGTGCCTGTCCTCTGTGTACTGAGAAGTGCAGCAACCTCTGTAATTTTGGTGCCCCCGCATGATATCACTGCCAGTTTTATCTCCACCCCCTTGCTCCAAAGGCTTTGGCATTTTTGAGTGCCAAAGGATCACGATTCTGTTCTCTCCCCCTGGTCTGTCTGGATGGACAGAAGGGTGCAGGATTTGTTCCTTCATGAAGAAAACAATAAATAGTTGAAAATGCAGTGCGTGGTTGATTTGTGAGTGCTAGCATTGCCCGAAGATGATATCATTTCACACTGGAGACCTATGTGGCCCTATTCAGCCAGGAGCTGCAGCTCTGGCCCTTATCAGGTATTGACTATCTAGGAGGACAATAGCACGAGGAATTTTGTTTGCACAGGTAATGACAGACTTTTATTATAGAGCAACTGTACCATACCAAACGTGTTTAATAATTAAGCAATGAGATATGACAAGAAGCAAATTCCAGCACAATTTTTACATGCCTTGGATTGTACAATAGGGCCAAAGGCCAAGGAATTTTCAACAGAGGCTCAAACTATTTTGCATTTGAATCACCTATTCTGACTAGTTTTCTGCACTCTTTAGCATGACAGTGATATTTTGTCATAAATACTGTAAGCATTAAATTTCTTATGGCTTGAGGCCTTTCGAGTCTATTCTCCAAGTGATATATGTGTATCACTGGCATGCAGAACAGCGGAATGCACCCCTTTGTCCATGATTAAGTCTGGAATTGATTTTCAGACCACAGATAACAGGCCTGAAAAATAGGTTTGCTGATGGAATTGCTGACCAATTAACTACATTGTCACCTTAGTGTTGTGGTTGCTAACTCTCAAATATTTCTCCTTATGCCTTAAAAAAGAACTTGAGATTTTGAGATAACGCTTGTTCATATTTGCTACAAGTTTGATATGAGTTGTTTGTTTCACACTTGTCTCTCTTCTTTAGAACTTTATTATGAAATGCAATAATTTCCACAGAAACACCACACTAATGCACCATCAACTCTGAGACTTTAATCCTATAAGAACAGGCAAAGCCAGAGTGAAGATTCTCATAACAGATTTACAACAAGCTCTTTGGGATATGTTTTGCAAGGACTTTCTTTATGCAGAGAACATAATACTGAGTAATGTGACATGCTGTACAGCAAATATTTATTTTTGAGATAAGCACAGAGGTTTGAAAGGTCTAATGAGCTAATTGAAATAAATAAGGCTGTGCTGGAATTCAGGGCCAGACACGTGGCAGTGATGGTGAAGCTGCCCAGCTACTTTGCCATTCCTTCTCTCAAGACCAAACTGCTGGTGGGCAAGATACTACAGACCACTCTCCACCTCTGCTGTGGGTAATATTCCTCTGCTACAGGAATAATATAAGCCACTCCCAGCATTAGTACGCTTACCAATATTTAAGAGAGTGTGTACTTGATCAGTACAATTAAAAGTAGAATCATGCTTATCATAAAGGCCAGAATATGTTGTTCCAAGGAAAAAGAGCAAAAAAATTTAAATGGTGAATATTCTGTTATGTAGTCAATATATGTCTGTAATGTTCACTGGAGATACCAAAAATCTAATTGTGAGTCCTGCTCTCAAAACAGCCTGTTTCAGCAGTTTCAGAAGTTTAGGGTGCACTGGAGACTAAGACCATACGAGGCAACCTCATCTGGAGGCAGAGAGCCATCACACACAGACTAACTGTGGCCATGCCGTAGGGTGGGTGGAGACAGACCAAGCAGGTAAGTGCTGGATGCTCACCAAGTACCACCTCAGAGCTGCTTTTAAACATGGCATAGATGAAGATCTGATTACAATACAGAGGGGCAAAGGTGAGGAAAGAAGGCATCAATTAAGATGCGATCATCTGACTGTGTGATTAGGCATTTGCACATTTTCCTGTGTGCTCAGCCAGTTGTGCATGTGTAACATCTGGAGTTAGGAGTGGGAGTACAGCTGGGATATGGTCCTTTCCTGATTCCAGCAGATAATCAGCTTTTGCCCTGAGGCACTATACTTTGCTAACCCATCTCTTTCAAATCCAATTTTAAACAGACTGCAAGATCATACGGTAACACTGGCTGGCCAGGACAGCATATAAATGCATAAATTCAAGGTAGGACTTGTACCTTACAATGCATTTCAGGCACTGGGAAAGTGAAGAAAGAAATCACTTACATTAAAAAGAACAACAGTTGTGTCTTTCTATGTTGCTATTCTTTTTATTATATTAAGATATCTAGACTTTTACCATTTTCCTGAATAAGTAAGGGCTGTTTCACAGAAGCATCAGGGAAAGGGCTGCATTTTAATACAGTCTAATTGACTTTTACGGTTATCTCTGAGGAGTCCTGGTGGTAAAGGCTAATTAAATTATACTGATCTACATATTCAAGAACCATTTTAGTTCTCACCCTTAGAAAGAAATTTAAAAAAAAAGGCAACCAAACTGGAGAGTCATACTCATGATTAGAACACCTCAGTTTGATTAGCTCAGTGTTGCCAGGTATCACAGAATCACAGAACATATATTTAGCTTTCTTGAACAAGTAACTGTCCTTACTAGTTTTAAGAATGTTGATATTTCAGATCTCTCATTCTGCAATGTATAGAAAAATCTATATACTCAATTTACAATTCTGCATTCATCTAATAATTCCCTAGAGAAAAGGTTAAAAAAAAGCTAAAAGTAAATCATCTGAATCTGCATGATGGGGTCTTTATAAAGTAGACTTTGCATTTTCTTCATTCTCTTCTTTATCTTTTTTTTAAGGTGACCATTTTTTATTTTTACTTTTTAGTCCCGTGCACCTTGTGAGAGACTCTGACTTCACTGTATTTACAATTTAAGAGCATGCCAGTCCTGATACAAACATTGCTATTTTTTAATCTGAACTCCCATTATTTTCTGTATTTATTATCCACACAGTGCCAGATTTCTGAGATATTTAAGTGCCAAACAAATCAGACATGTGCCAACTAAGGTTTTATGAAGCTGACAATATTTCTGAAAGCCTTAGTAGAAGTCTATCTTTTGGCACCTAAATAGCTTTCAAAACCTGGCCTAAGGCAGTAAGCAAAGTTCCTACTTAGAATTATGGCCATTTGCCTGACAAAAATTGCGGAAACAAGTTCCTCTAGAGTTAGTATCAACATATTTCAACCCATTTTTTTCAAGGCCTTCTGACACAATGCACCATACCCATCTTTGTCCAAATGCCTTAATGCAGCTAAGAGCAATACGTTTTCAAGAATTGCCCAGCAGCAGCTCAGAGCCCAGCAGATTCCCTCACACTTGTAGCCACCATGTTAGGAGATATGAAATACTCTGGACACCAGTAATGAAGTGGTAACTTCCTCCTTTTGCTTTTATTTTATGGATTGACCAACGAGCTGTGACCATCTCTTTCACCCTCTACCTCTCTGTCCCTCCTCCTCTCAACTCCCTTGGCTCCAAGTATCCTGGGGACAGCTGTTAACATCTTCTCATTTCTATCTGTGAATTGCCTGGCAATACAACCGACAAGCATTGTCACTACCACCACTTCTCCTTACTGCTGACCTGCTCTTTTCTTCTGGCTCTAAGCAGCTTTTAAAAACACCCATAACATGATTTTTAAAAAGTTCATTTACTAAACATAAAGTAGTAAGGGGAAGACATCAAGAAACCAATGCAATTTGCACCATAACTATCAGCACCAAGAAATCCCTCTGCAAAGACCCTCAGTGCTGTGGGAGTTTGTAATGAAAATTTAAAGGTCACTTCCAACTAGAAAAAAAAGAAAAAGAGGGGCTGATTTGTAAAAAACAAACAAAACCACACCAACCCCCCCCAACCACCACCTTTTTCTACAAAGTAAAGCAAAAAAATACCAACATTTTGCAAAGTGTCAAGAACTTGATAAGGAAAAAATGTGATGAAAAGGAGGTAGGACTTCTTGCTAATTTGACCAGACTGTGAAAGGGGGCAGTGAGGGACCAGCCTCAAGATTGGTCTCTGCCTGTGTTTCATACTGTGTAAGCCCAGACTGAGCAACTGGTGCTATGTCATTAACAGGAGCTATTAACCAAGTATTAGCCATATTAGGCTGAAGAGCTGGAGGTCTCCATTTCTTCAGTGAGACCAATAACAAAGATTCATTGTGCCCAGCAGTCCTGTATTGTGTGTTGGAAAGGTTTCAATGCCAAACTACTAGCTAAGGGATCAGATTGCAAAAGAGAAAATCCCTTTGAGGGGGGAGCCTGTAGAAAGCAAGAACACTGTGAGACAAAAACTAAGGACTCCATTTAAAACAGGTACCTCTCACATTCTTGTCGGCGTGCACGTACAGCAACTTGGTAAAACCAGAGCCACGTGCTCTGCATTGCTTTCTCAACTCTGAATTACATGAAATTCAGGGTTCTGTGCATTGTCTGAGAAACTACAGGCAAAAGCAGACATCTGCAGATGCAAGTGGTCCCTATTTCCAGAGATCCTACCCAGCAATGCTTCTCTGAGCACAGCTGCAAGCAAGGGTGGGAGTTGCAATCCCATGCTTCTGACAGGGCTTCACCAGGATGCCACTGGGCCAGCACCTCCCTGGGGGCCAGGGTATGCAGGGACTTATTTTGGGGACGGATGGTGCAGGGCTTTACCCCAGGCAGGGAGCAGGGCAGTTGCAGACAGTTCCACCAAGAGTCCAGATCACTGGGCACCTCTGTGGTGCTGAGATGGGTCCAAAGTCAAGTCAGTACACAGGCCAGGGGCAAGTGGGTCTATGGCTGAGCACAGATGTGATGGCACTGAAGACCAGCACCCAGCACCCCAGCTGAGATGGAGGTCTAAAGGCCTGTCCTGAAATTGAGCCCATGGGTAGAGGTTTGGACCCTAGAGAGGCAGGGCTGGGAAGAGTGAGCCTATTAGTGCACACACGATCCTGAGGTGCTCAGTCAGAGTTGCTTACTCTGCTGTTCTTAAGGATCTGAGGCTTTTCCTGTGGTCTTCATGCCTTTCCTGTCTTTCCAGGATTTCTGTGATCTTTCTTGCTGAATTCCTTGCAGGCACACAGGCACAATCGAGGTTATCTCCTGCGCTGTCCTCCCCTATCAGCATACCCTGGGGCATTCCCACTCCAGCCCCACTGTGATTTCAGTAGAGTAGGGTAGAGGTCCCTCCCTTTCCAGATGAGCTGGTGGCTTTTTTTATGTTTATCCTGAAGGAAGAGCATCTGATATGCTCAGAAAGTTTAATCCAATCCAGAAAAACATTAGCAGGGACCAGGCAGTCTTGGGTACATATGTCTTAGTTGCATTTGCTTAGCATCAAGCCCTTCAGATTCTACAACAGTAACATTTCAAGGGTCAGGTTTCAGCAGTGAATTTGTGCACATAAAAAGAAAGTATATCAGCTCTGCAGGGGGTCTGGTAATCCAAAACGTCTTTGTTTTTACCTGGGAAATCTGACTCCCAGGTTCATACTCAGCAGGGCTGGGCTGCAGGTGCTACTGACAGCTGTAGCAGTGGGTTCAGTGACTTTCAAGCAAATCCCAGTGATCCGACAAGGCACGTCAATAAAAACAGCAAATAAATACAATTAATTGGGTAGTTTCACAGACCTGTTATGTCCTTTTTTGTATATGAATTGCTAGGGTAGAGATCCACAACTTTTCCTATTAAACGTGTTTGAAGCTGTTCACCAGCACTGTGCCATAATTCAGAAGGAAACTGCTCCAGCTGGACCTTTCTCTTTTTAGCAAAGCTGCTCATCCGTGTGTGATCTAAGGACAGCTGTATTTTATTAGCGTGCAGGATCTGATAAACAGGGTGCATAATAAGATTACAGCCTGTGGTGTTGACAGTAACACGGTCCATTCACCAAAACCTGCACAGTGCTTAGTGAGGACCCAGAGAGTTCATTTCCCACTGATCATATCCTGCTTCTACCTACCATCCACCCTCACCCACAGTTCTGTTTCACTGTTGTCTCCTTCCCACAAGGCACCACAGTTTCTGTACATTTGATTTTTCTGACTCAAATCCATTTCTGAATGCAAGATCAAGTTGCAGAAGAACTGGTGAGACAATGACAGTCAATGTTTTGGTTTCCTTCACAGATTGTCTTCTAATGCACCCCTGAGAAGAAGGGGAAGTGTGCCCTTTTAGCACAAGGACTGTAATGTAACTAAGAAGTTTCTTGGTCTTTTAGGAAAATGAAAGTTATACAAGTCCCCAGGTTACTGTCTGACTGTACAACATTTCAGTGATGAGGAAGTACAAGTTTTAAAAAAATAACTCATATTTTGAAACCTCCCTTCCGGTTGGAATTGGGGTATATTGGTCACTTAAATAGCCTAAATGCCCTTTAGGGTCTAGTCCTTAGATGCTTCTTAGATGATGATGGCCTGCCCATAGGGACCTGTGGCATGGGTTTGCCACTAAATTCATTAACCCTGAAACTGGGTATGAAGGTGATGGGCAGGCTTCTGTTCAGGAAAGATATGCCTCTGCATCATCCAGCCTGTTACAAGTACCTTAAACCATGGTTCATTTCTTCTCTCAGAACCTCAGTAGTCCTTGCTAAGACTTTGGTACTGGTCATAACGATTTTTCTAGGGGGAGACCTAAATCCAGAAAAAAAAATACATTGATAACTACCACAGCTGATCTGTAGTGTGCTAGAGAGGCAAGAGGTGTCCATGCCAGGAAAAGCAGTCTTTGTACAGGACTTTGTTTAAGTAGCACATGAGAAGACAGTTCTGGCCCCCAAAAATGTAGTTTAAAGCTAGGAAAAGATGCAGCAGATAGGCAGAAAAGCAGTCAAGGGAACAAGCCTAAGGAAGTGATGAAACAAAATCTTTTTCAATCTAGTCAGTCTCATGGAGACAATATGGCAAAAGCAGAGTTTTAAGGGAGAAGTGAAGAGAAATTATGAGGCAGCTATGCAGATGTTTCTGAGAGAGCTTCTCTTGAGTGTTTGGGACAGTATGAAACAGAGCATGGAGGCATATTTTTGAAAAGTTAGCAGGTGGCCAGGGGCAGTGATACAGTGGGCTGGTCAAAGAAATTGGCTTCTCAGCTCTGAAGGAGATGGTAGGTAGGATGAGGAGAAGCCATGCTTCTCCCCTCACCTCCAGCTGGGCATGGAGAGAAGGTACCCACAGAGACACTTGGAGCATTATAAATACTACCTGTCAAAGACCAAAAAGCCCCCCTTCTTTTTTACCTGCCATGAGTCAAAAATAACTCTAAATCTCAAATGGAAACATGTGGACACATAGGCACTGAGGAAAAGAACTTTATAAAAGCAGTATAAACACAGTGTCTTTCAATGTTTTTCAAACAGCTTTTTCTCTGCTTACAATTCAATAAGAGGATACCGGAGGTACCTTCTGATATTTGTAAAGAGTTATCTACAATTTAAGAATTCTATTCCCCCACTTGTCTTTTAGTTGGTTTATACTTATTTTTATAGATCTTCCTTACCACACTGTATTTGCTAACATTTAGCAACCGCTTTTTTCTTCAGTTGCACCTTTTTATACCAGTGTAACCACTTTTCTCATGACCTCTTGGTGTTTATTCTCTGCTTTGTTTAGATTAAAAAAAGGACTTGCAATCCCACCAATTGCTACTTGAATATTTATCAGTACTTACTTGTAAATTCCTGAAAGTTTTGGTGAGTTTTGCATAACTGTTCTGATTATTATCTGTATTGTCCTTTATAAGGGAAAACTAGTGCCAGAGTTATCACTATTCCACATTCTTCCAGCTCCAGAAACAACCCTAAAGTCAGGCCAGGAGTGGATTTGACCCTGCTAGCCTGGTTACCCATGTCTTTGCCAGACGTCCAGGTTAAAGCACAGCCCAGATCATTGAAAGTGCAAGTAGGAGGCAATTAGAGTTGCAAGGAAGAGACAACCTTACCTTGTCACACGAGGGACACCACATTATGTATTTTCAGCCCTCTCCCAGAAACAGAAGCAATCTTCTATATGACACTGTCACGGTCTGTGTTCATTCTGAGGATGTGCTGTGTAGGACTGAGACTCAGGCAGGACAATGTCAAGAAAAAAGTTCTCTTGAAGTTCAGGCATAGATGGATCTAAAACAAATTGAAACTGTCCTGACTACAGCATTACCTTCCACACAAAGATTCCCGGCCTTTTTTTCTCTTAATTCTTTCTCTCACCTTGAAGAGTATGCAGGCAAAAAAAATCCCAAATTATCATTAAACTTGTTTCTTCATTACTTTTTTGGACTAAATGAGCTCTACCATCTGTGCAGTGCATGACTATTTTTAGCGATTGTAAACTGTAGTGATGGGCCAGAAACATGCAGCTTAGTTCCTTTCAGTCAGAATCTGAATTCGTGCCATTTGGGTCAACCACATGCAATGTGAGAATTTGTAATAAGTCACCTACATCAGCAGCGTGTTTGTCCTCTACTAAAAAATTATATTATGTAGATTAAAGTACCATAGTTTCATTTTTAAAAAAGTCTCTTTCTGTAATTTTAGTGACATGGCCATCAGAAGGCAGGGGCAGTACAGTAGGTCAAGAGGTTGGCTGATACAAGCTCTATCCTATTAGTTCACCACTAGTGGGTTGTAACTCTGGGAAGTGTACATACAAAGGCTCAAAAAGAATCCCACTCTCATCATTCTATGTCTAGGTACTTATATTTAGCTAACATTACTTTAACTACAGGAGACAGAACATTTCATAGGGTAGTATTTAAAAATGGCTTGGTCACTTCATGGGGTTTTTTGTTTGACCTATTGACTATATGTATAAGATACAAATATGCAAAAGGAGAAAACATATGAGTCAAAAGTAGGTGACAGCAAGATTCTTCACTATGTTTCAGTCCCCTTACGCAGTATTGACAGCCCAACAAAAATCCACAAAACTGGCAGCAGCAAATACTTCTTTGGTTAAAGCACTGCTGAAGACAGTAGTAAAACCTGGACACTTGTGCCTGTACTGATGAATGCTAGAAGGGGATTGGAGAGGAGATGAAAAGCAAGGGTGGCTTTCAGTCGTGTTTAGGCTGCAGTACCTTTGAAAAGTCCAGTACATGCCACTGAAGGTCTACAAAAAGGTGAGTCCTCCCAGACCTATGACATTTATATCACATCTCCTGGGGATGCAGCACAGAATTTTACCTGCAAATTTTGACAACCAGTTGAATTATTTGGTTTTGAAGAATAAAGAAGAAAATGATCGAGGTGGTATTAACAGGGGATGGAGTCTGGAAGGCTGGGTTATGTCCTGGCTCTGTCTTTAAGCAGCTGCTTAACTGTATAATTCTCTTAACATACATGCATATAGTCATGTCCATCTTTTAAATGATAGTGCTCATCTGCTGAGAAGCTTATATCAATTCTAAGGAAGTCATTTAGATAGCTGGATGACAGGAACTCTGAGCACGCACTGGATTATTGCTGGCCCATGTGGTCTGAGGCAATCTTCACTGAAATATTAAGCAATGATCTGGCTGATTCTTCTTATGACTTCTTGAACTGAGCCATTACCCAGAATTAGATGTCTTTGTTGCTGATTTGACAAGAAGCTTTGGAGAAGGTCCTAGGTCTCTCTTTACTTCCAAACACCTTAAAAAGACAAATTTTTATACCCAGGGATTTACCAAACAAGCCACCACTCTGCTGCCTGTGGGTCAAAGAACAGGTCTCTGTGTTAGGCTCTTCTCAGGGGTTGTTCAAGCATTGTACTTTTTGTTGTTTTCTCACCATCTCTGTCCCTCTGTTGGCAGGCTGGAGAGGTCTATCATTACTTCCATCTGTAAAATATATTTCAAATGCAAAAGTGTTATCTAGTAGGCTCTAACTAATTTTATCCAGGCCTTTCTTGTAGGAGATGATCTCCTGACTTTTTTTATTTGCATAAGCTTCTATTTTTTAAGTTCTCTTTTGCACCCTGCAGCTTCAGTGGGATGCAGCCTTGAACACAATATTTATTTAAGAGTGAAAGGCCCTTTTTTTCCCCACCTGCAGTATTCCTTCTGACTTCAGCAATAAACTCGTTGCAAATTGAGATCAAAATTCATCTTGCATTTTGCAGTGCCTTGATTTAGCCGCTAGCAGAGGTACCATTTTTCAGACAAATATTTACATTTGTGCTTTATTTGTGGTTGATCCTATGGGAAACAATTAAATGTGCTCTTTTCCCAACTAAGTCTGAAAGATTCGTATTTGGGTCTAAAGAGTTCATTGTGCAATTTTTACTTGCTTTGCTATATTTTTATCGCTGAATTTGCTATGTTGAACAATTGTGTGTCAGAATTTGTCAGCAGACAACTCAATTAGTTATATATTTCTCAATATTGCATGGATCATCCAGAAAAGTGCACAGACAGCTTTAGAAGAAAGTCAGCAGCCTCGGAAATGTTCCTCTAAACAAGTGGGAACTTCAATGACAGACAAAGGGGTTTTTTATACTTAAAAATAACCTCTTCACTAATCATTCAGCCCATACAGTGAAGAGCTGCTCCTTTGTCATTTCCTTATGTTTGTTTAGTTTATATGGTAGCATATGCAATGTGTAGATAGACTGTGGATTGTTTTCCTGTTTTCAAAACTCTTAAGTTTCACCTAGAATTTAAAAGGGAATATTAAAGTTACTGTAAATGGGCTATTCTACTGATATTGAACAGTACAAGCTTTCACACTTCAGACTCCAAGATGATTAGACAACACATTCTTGATGTGAGTTTCTTGATGCTCACAGAGATCACACGAAAGCAGAAAACTAAACTTTAAAATCCATTTTTATAGAGTTACCTACAAGAAAGTGCAGTCCAGGGAACACATAGAGTCTTGACACTGCACCCATAGTCTTCATGCCAAAATCCCACTGAGGCATCAGGAAACTCCTGTGCAAAGAAGTCTAGCAGGTGTGGGCCTTATCTTCGTGCCTTCAGCACATCAGCTGTTTTCCCAGCTGCAGATGTTTTTGCCTTCCTTGAAATTTTTGTATTGAACTATTAATATTTGTTCATATGTACCCTATTTAGAAGTGTAACATTTTGTATTTGCATTTATTTTATAGAATTCCTTACTCTTGCTACAAGAAATATAGTTGCAAATGGATATTCTGTTGGCCACTTATGCAATCAGGGCTTTAATTTTGCTTTCAGTGAAGTTTCAGTTTTCCACAGACACAAGAACAGATCTGTATTCATGACTGCTTTTTATAATTAAACCAAAAAGAGAGGAGCTGCCATTAATGTAATGCAGTTTTCCAAATCAATATTGCGGCCTCTTCCTCCCTGGTCTGCTGAAATACAATTTCAGAAATGCAGAGCACATGGCTGCTCATGGGGAGGGAGGGACAGAGTATCTAATGTTCCCTCACTGAATGAAAAAAGTAAAATCTACAGTGGTGGGCCTTAAAGAAGAGAGGCCAAGTGGAGCTTGTAGAGCAAAGCAGTTTTAAAAAGCAAAGGGCATCAGCTTAAGCCACTGTAGTGCCTGTACCGGTTCCCTACAGGGGGAATGTATTATCAACCTCTTCCTTGCTTCCTCATTAGTTATTTTTGGCTTCAGACAAGTCTTTCATTCCTCTTTACCAAGAATGCTAGACTTCCATCACAATCATAAGATGCAAAACAATGTGCATGTCTGCGTGTGCTACAAAGAATGAAGCTCAAGGAGAGAAATTTTTGTGACATTTTAACAGAATAAAGAGGGTTTCTAATTTAGCAACTCAGTTTATGTCATAGAATGTTACACTGGCAAAGACAAACTTTGCAAATACATTTTCCAGGCTTTCCCAAAGGCAGCTTGTGCTACACATATTTCATCTTGTCATTTGGATATCTTGCAAAGTTCAAGAAGTAATATGAATGTTTCTGAAACAGTGAGGCCTCACGTTGCAAAGTGCAGAGTGTTAGAGAAACATGCAGGGGCCTATATTCCATCAGAGGACCACATTCTACCAAACAATGCAAAGCTGCAGCGACTTCACCTACTTCTTTGTTTTTTGGGGTTTTTTCAAATAGAGAGAGAAAAGTGTGATAAAAAAAAACTCAATAAAATATTTCAACCAAAATTAGTTTTGCAGAAAATGTTTTGGATGATCGGGGCATTTTTTCTTCCACAAAAATTAGTATTCCTAGTTCTGTGAAAATCATATTGTGCACTTTTGGACATTTTCAGCATCCTCTAGGTCCAAAAGTCTCACCTATAGGTGGGATTCTTCTGGACATTCATGTTGAGATTGGGGATGTTTTCATCTAGACTAGTGACCTAAGCTTTCTGCATAGTCGATCCCAATGGGAGAAAAAAAGACTTCCAAAAAAAAAGTCATTAATTTTATCACAAAATAGAGATACATCAAGCACTTTTAAAGTACCTGTCTATCTGTTGACAGTAAAGATAGCCCAAGGTGCCTAGTTCAGATGCAGATGTTTGAACTGTAGATGACTCAAGTTAGGTGAGATGTATTCTGCTCCATATGTCTTGATTTTACAGGCTCTCTTGGAAGCAGACTAGGCAACAGACAGTAAAATTACTGAGACATTTTTGTTCTGTAAACCAGAAAGTTTGGTGTTCCCCCAGCAGGTCTACTCACCATATGGCTCTACATTTGTTCTGTATCACAAAATTGACTTCTCATTGCTTGGTTAAATACAACATTTTTGAGAAGCTGACATATGGTGGTACCACACCACTTTTCAGAACTGGGATTCTATGGAGAGCGACGAGGAATTCTGTTTAAAAACTGGTGTTAAAAGCTGTCCTCAAAAAATCTCTGCTAGATGGGGAAAAGGAGAAGGGTGGCTTTTTTATCAAAAGCACCTCTTCTTAAAATATTGATAAATTACTTAACATACTCTGAGTTAGTTGTATCAGAAAATGCTCGTGGCAGCTGTTGAGTATGGCACTGAAGTGGATTTGATTCTGTGCATCCAAATGCATGAAAATTCTTTACACATAGACAGATGTTTAAGATGCAAATGTGTTAGAGCTGAACCTGTCAGATCTAAAAAAATCCTGTTTGCTTGCTGTTTTCTCCCTCTTTAAACTAACATTCATTTCATTATTATTTTTATGTTGCAGGGTAAGAAGTAAATAATGTAATGGCAACCAGCTGCGTCACTGGCACAACTCTCCCTGCCCCCTGAGGCTTTGATACAGTCAGTAGGTGTCCCACACCGTGAGAATCAGCAAAAGAGAGATCAGGGAGGGTGGGGGGACACATCTACACAGCTCTAGAAGCATGAGACTATCTTATAGAAGCTTTCTGAGTGTTGCCATTTCCCTCTGGACTAAGACACACAGGTTAAACTGTACTGTGTCCAGGGGTAATGTGGTAGGAAATATCCACAAATTTTCTAGCTCCTGTGGTGTAATACTCCCTACATCCTAACACTTGAGATAACTAGTGTCATCTTCAGAGCCCTCCACCCACCGCCTTAACCACCCTACATCTGAGCTGAGGAGGTCTCAGCCACAGGATTCCCTATCTGCACCGATCACACCAGACCTTGTGTTCAGAGTATCTGATCTCATTTCACATGAGCTCCCAAAGCTCTGCTGGCACACCAGCATTGCTGCTGAATCACCAATGTGTTCTAGTCAGCCTGCTTAAAATGGCACAGCTCTGAATTGTCTGATTGCCTCCTCCAAGCTGCATCTGACTTTCTGCCTGTCTCAAGCTCAGTTTCTAGCTACTGCCCTCCTCTCTGGAATTGCAGCCCCACGCTCCTTCAGACATCTCTGTTCCAAAAGCCATGCAACCATCTGCAGCCCCCGCCTCTCATGAGGAACCAGGGATTTCCTCCACTTGCACTATTAGGTCGTAAACCCTTCAGGGCGAGGGCTTATTACGTGTTAGGCACTGACCTCTTCCTGTACCACATCATGTACATTTACAACACTATCAATTATTTAAAATATCTCTGCCTTCAGTTCAGCCACATGCTGAGTTAAGCTTCGTAGCCTTTGGGTAGTTTGCAGCAATATTATTTCTCCTCCTCAACATATCACAAATTCCGTGCCGTTCTGTCGCAATTGTTACTGTTTGCTAAGGGAGATGATACGGTGTATGATCACTAGAGAGAAGTGTTTTTGGAGAGATAATGTTAGCTTTCTTCACAAAAATCCAGCTGCACCTTCACAGAAATAGAAGCCCAGACCTTAACCCCAGAAGGGCCTTGACTTCATTAGCACTTTCATTTAGCTCAGATAAGTAATTATTAATATCAACATCCAAGTCTAGCAAATCTAGCTGAATGTGCCACAAGGTGACAAGATGTAATAAACATAATACAAGATAGAAGAAGGGAAAATGTTCCTTTCACTTAACAAGGGACAGACAAGACAGCAACAGTGACAAATGGTGATGCACATGAATAGCTTTCCTCTTTTTTTTAAATAATCTTATTCCCATACAGTAAGATAATTTTTTAATGATTTTTCCCTTTAAGTGTTGGGGGCAATTTTAATTATTTACTCAGGTTAATTAAGAAATTAAGCTCTGCCTCCTGAAATATAATACCAGGATGTTAGATGACACAAATACTATTTTAATTTAGCTCAGGAATAGCTGGAGATAAATGCTTCTCCTCCCTATGGTCTACCAGGGGCCAGGGCACTCTGGCAAGGCCTTCAGGCTGCCTGCCATCTTCCTGTCCTGTGTGTGCTTAGGGCTAAACCAGGAACAAGAGGGTCAGGGCATCCACGGGCATGGCAAAAGCCAGACAGGATGAAACTTTTCTTGCACTGTGCCCTCTGTGTGTGTGCACGTGTGTGTGTATATGTCTGATAAAGTTCCAGAAGAGGAACCTGGAAGCAACACTTTTACTGAGTCATTAAATGACTTGTGTAATAGCCATGAAGAGTCCAAAAACATTGTTTCTATTTTTCTGTCTTCACTCATACCCGGACATACAAAGACTTATTTATTTATTTATTTATTTATTTATTTATTTATTTATTTATTTTATCCACTGTGCCAAGAGCATTAGACCCTAAAATTACTCAGCCTCATTGTGGAAGATATTATCCCCACACCTTTTCAAATCAAAGATGTAGAGCCACTTGTTTATGCTACTCAAACAGTACACTTGGTTAGTATAATACACGGCAATTCATCTTTTAATAGGAAAGCTTGAGCAAAAAGAAACTATCATCTGAATGACTTCCTGTGCCCTGTAAGTCTGTTCCCAGCTTCTCGTCGTCTCACAGCCATCACAGGACTCTGTCTGTTGGGTAGCTGGCCTTGGAGACAGCCCAAAATCTACAAAACCTTCCTTACAGGCGTGTTTGTGGAGAGCATAATCAACTACAGTTCAGTCACTCTCAAACCCACTAAACTCAAGGGCAGGTAGAAGGGACAAAATTCTAAAGCATAGTTCCTAAAATTTGCTTCGATGTCAAACTCCTTGTGTTTGGCAAATTCAAACAGAAGAGAGTTTCTCTCTCCCTTTGAGCCTTTCTCTAGGATGTAGCAAGGCTATGTGGCTCAGGGCAGGGCTCTCCAGGGTGCTGGTGACTAACACCAGCTGTGACACTGGCTGCATCCTCAGAAGAAGTGCAGAGAAAAGAGGAAGGGCCTGAGAAATGAAAGAGCTAAGCCAGTAGCTTGAATGTTGCTCCTCAAGTCTTCTCTGTTTCTTTAGGCTTTTGGCCTGCAGAACCCCTTTATGCCATATGTGAAGGGGTGTCACCATTGGAAATGTTTACAAATAGCTGACCAAGAAAAAAATCCTTCTTGCTGTGATCAGAGCCCATTTCTTCTTGTCCAACTGACATACTTTACACTTACACTCTTACAAGGATTTATTTTTTTTTCTCCTGTATCTCCAATATATCAACATTATTTTTAAGTCTAAGCCATTTCATCATCTGTGCAGATAACAACACGTTGAATAGTGCCAGACACAGACAGGGCCTTGTCCACCCTTGTTGGATCCGTCTGTGAGGTGTGTTGGTGAACTATCAATTACGACCTTTCAGACATGGCTAGACAATAAACTCGGCTAATCATGCTGTATATCACATTCAAGGTCACCAAGAGCTTCACCATCAGCCTGGCGAGGTGACTTCAAGTAAAGACTCACTGCCAACCTCCAAGGTCACTCGTCCTTCCTCACAAACTCCTCACACTTTAGCAGCTTTCCACAAGTCCTCCCATCCATCACATCCCTGTCAGAGTCACCACAACAACAGGAGGATAGTTTCTGCCAGTGCTGTTCTGAGAAGCACCTACCAGCACACACAGAAGATCCCACAGCACCGGGAGTAGGGAACTGGGCAAAATTCTCAGTCCTACTTTTTTTTTTTTAGGAACAAAACTGAAAGTCTTGGAGGAGAAATTGCAAATGGAGTAAGATTTTACAGCTCCACCCCAGGAATCTGACTCTGGGACCCTATGGTAAAATGCCCAAAAGAAAAACTTAAGCAAAAACCAGCAGAGACTGCAAATGCTGAATGAGAAGGAAATAATTCTGAAGTTTTTGCTTGTCCACAAAGCATATTAAAAAGCCACAGAAGCAAGACAAAATAAGGCCTCTAATGGCAACACTATAAAACTACCCTTCATCTGACCCATGGATGGGAGTTCAAGTAGCCTGGGGCTAGAAGTGCATGGCATTCTTCTCCAAGTTTTAAATAATCATCACAGTGTATTTGCCATTTTTCCTATGGCTGGCCACATCTTTTAAAAATTATTTTTAATTCTTTATTCAGTGAAGCCAATGTTTTACTCATAGTCCCATAGCTAAAAAGGGAAGTGGTAAAGGAAGAGAAGTATAAGCTTAAGATTTATGTAAATGGCAGTTCTCTGTGCATTCCCCAAATCTCTTTTACTTGCCTATTATGCATAGTCTGGCTTCTTATTGGCCTCCTAAAAGATGTACCTTTCAAAGAGGAATTTGAGCAAAGGGAACAGTGGCCTTAGTGACTCCTTACAGCAATAGCTGCAATAATCGTCTCTGATGAGGAAAATACACATACATATAATTTGATTTATATTCTATAGGACAATGTATTGCTTTCAGGATGAGTTCTTATGTGAATAGCTGAGCATCTGCTAACATTAAATGTGGTTTTGTGTTAAAAGCAGCATGCAAGGCAAATAGCATGACCTGGCAGAGGCTGACAGAGTGTACTGCTGTGAAAACACAAGCAGTATCAACAGCCACATGAGCAATCCTGTCCCATGTGGGTAGGGTTGCATGCCTGAGCCATTTGCTGGGTATAGCCCCATAGCTTCAGCCACCATGGAAGTTGTTTTATAACCTGTCCTTCCAATGGAAATAAAAAGCTTTTCCATGAATAAAACACTACAAACACTATGTCTTTGCTGTAAAATTTGGAGTAACAAAATAATGTTTCTCTCAGGTATAATGTGAGGTTAATCATGCACTGGGACTGCTTTCGTCAAGCACAAAGTCATTCTTTCTCCTGATTAGGGGTCCATCAGGAAACAACTGGCTTTCTGTGACTCCAGGAACTGGACAATTGTATTCCTCCTACCAGACATTCTCTTCAGGAGGGTTTCTATGTGCCATATTCCTCTTCAGGCAAAATGATTTTATTACATCCAGACTAGTGTTAAGCTAGCTAGCAAGGGTAACAGAGTGGTGGCATGGGCAAGCGACTACTATCTGTGCCCAGGTTACTGGTACTCCAGTTGCCAGCCTGTGCTGTCATATCTTTACCCCTGCAAAAAGTACATTAAAATTAACATAGGTAGCTCATAAATATGCCAAATCTGCCTTGAGCAAATATTTATAGTCTGTGTAGACATATCCAGTTCAAAAGCCAGAAAAAGTGGAACAAATGTCTATAAAGGCACAATTTTGCTACTCTTTTTTATTTTTTGCATATTAGCTTCCTTTGTGGAAGTTCTTATTATAGTCCTACTTAGAATAGACTGGCAAGTGACGGGCTGAGTCATATTGGGTTCGATCTCCCTTATATGGCAGCAAACCAGTAGTCACTCTGCTGAAGTTCCCTGGAATAAAACTAGGCTAAGTGGGATCAGAATTGGGCTCAAACTTGTACAAGGGTGTTATAGGTGCTGCCGGTGAGACATGTATTTTGGAGTTAATTCTCATCTAATTCTCATCTGGTTACAATAATAATTCTTGGAATTGAACAGGAGCCCAAATCCACATGGAAGAGTATACAGCAAAATTATCTACAGCCTGGGAAACAGGTTTTGCCGTAGCATGGAATGTATGAGAGAGACTCTCAAACACACACTTGATACTTGCAACCCATAATGGTAATGCGACTAAAAGCATAAGTAAGGGTTACAAGATAATCCCCAACATAATTTTACTAATGCTTTACACTCTTTTTTTCTCACCCTCTAGGCTGTCATATAACTATTAAAAACTACTGGGGTACTCTTTGTGATTTAGCTCTAAAGCTGGTTCATGAATCTTGTGACCTGGCTAGCCTAAAAGGCCAGTTGTTCCCTGACATGTAAGCAACATTATAACAACACTACATAGCAAATCATCTCATCCTCAGACAATTTCTGAGCATTTATAATTGTTACATTGCTATGAGTTTTTTTGGCAAAGACTGTACCAACTACTTTCCAGGGTGTATTCATTTCCAACCATTTTTATTGCAGCCCCTGCTGTTCTTCTTCATTATTTTTATCCTCTATGGGCCATGCACCACTTTGCTGAATCCAATGTCTTTTCTTAAAAGCCAGTATTCCTTGCTAAGTTGTTTTTTTTTTTTTTTCTGCTGGCTTTGATGTCTTTCTTCAGTTTCTCAGTGCATCCTCAGAACTCCAATTCATTTCAGGCTTTTATTTCTGTTGATGACTGCTCTTTAATTTGCTACTACATATGCCAGCAATTTACAACTGTGTGATTTCTTTAATTTGAATTTTTCACGCAATAATAAGTAAGACACGAAGTCAATGTAGTGCTATCAACCTAAAGTAAAAAAAAAAAAAATAAATAAAAGAAGGAAAGATACAAACCAGCATCTTCAGCTGCTTTATGATTACAAGTCTTTGTAGCACTTTTGGTCTTCTAATCTGAAGGTAAGGACAAAGATATGGAAATTACAGACAACAACAAAAATAACCCTGAAGGAAAGTCCAGTGTATTTGAAAACAAAATTTGGTTTAGCAATTTAGCTAATATATTGATATTTTTTCAAAATATATTCTACATTTCAAGCCAAAATGCTCAAGGCCATTTGAAACCTGCTTTCAATAATTGTTTGAAGGTGAACCCCAGAGCAAGGGTTACATTCTTCATAAGGGGTCACAAAATGGGGAAAAAGTATAGAGAGGAAGGAGGAGAGGAGAGTACAGGATGAGGAAGGAAGAAACAAAGGCTTGCAGAATTATCCCATGGCTTCTTAGGTGCCCCTCAGAATATAGAGCATATCCCACCTTTCCCCCTTTAGCTCACTACATGGCACAAAGGCATTCTGTGCTTTGTAGTTCTCCTTTAAGACCTTATTCTCCTGAAGTTAAACTCCTTGTAAGACTCTGACACACAGAATCATTCCGTTCAGATCACAGGGAACAAGCTTGTATTTAACGTTGATGTAAATTGCAAAGGCAGTGTTTTTTGTATATGGTTAAAACAAAGAATGGAGAATTTATCATGCCTAAATTCACAAAGAGAAAACCTGAATATACTTATAAAGGAAAAAATATGTTGGACATCGTTCTCCTTGTCATGTTCATAAATCCACCATTTCTGTGTGATTCCTTTTAAGTTCAAAGCACTGGGGTTTTTTTTAGTAAATGAGACAAGGGGGAAATGGTGAAAACAGTTTCCCTGAGGAAAACTATTCCCCAGTTCTTAAAAAGTTTGAACATTTTGAAATCTTAGGGAGATGAAAGCATTTTCTATTACATTTGTGTTTTTCTTCTTGTTATTTTTTATTGTTTTTACAGAACGTAGCACAGCAGGAAGGAAAGGAAGAGCTACTTCAAATCCATAAATGAGCTGTTGAGCTGGTTGACACAAGTCTCCTCTCACAATGTTTTGAAAGGTTTCTCACCATTTTCAGTGGTGTGCCATAATACCTCTTGCTGTCCTCACACTGGGCCCTCATTCTGGTGTTTCAGGGCTTTGTAGGTGTTTTGTACCTGGTGTGTGGATTATGGAAGAAAATTCAGCACAAACAAGAGCTAAGAAGAGTAGCTTCGGTTATGTCCCAGATTTTTTAAAATATATTTCCATCTGAAATGTCCTTCAAAGCTTTATATATAGCAACAGACTCACAAACAGCAGGCAGGAAGGGATCTTGGGAGGTCCTCTAACCCATGCCGTTACCCACAGGAGTATGCACCATACCTATGCCACTTCTCGCAGATGCTCCTCCAGCTTCCTCTTAGAGATCTGCTTCCTAGGACATATACTCTAGCACGTTACTATCCTTACCATTAAAAATCTTCACTGATGTCCAAACTGTGTGATGCACTTACGTTATCCCCCTTAGCACATTTTTTTTTTGGTCTTATCTGACATGAACACAGAGGTCAGACAATTTCCTGTCCTCTCCCTGACAGCCCTCGATGTGCCTGAAAAAACACTTTTGAAGGCTGACATCATGTCACTCCTCTCTCTTCCATTTCTCCACAGAAAATAACCTTGGTCTCCTGCCTTTCTTCAGTATGTGCCCTCATGATTATTTCTTGAGCTCTTATCATTCTTGTTGCTTTTCCCATGAAACTCTGCCATTAGTTTTCCCTTTTCTCAATGCGATATCCAAAAATTGATTCTATATGGACGAGCAAAAGATCCCACCCTTGTCAGACCCTTCCTTTCCAAAGCAGTATGGAATATCAGTATGGAAAATCTTCATCAGCCACAGCAGAGACAAATAGTATTTAAAGGTCTATTTAGCTCAGCTTTCAGGAAATTGCAATTTGGCCTCACTGTGTCATTCGCAAGCACTAATAGGCATTAAGGCTAGTACCACATACACTAGTATAAGTGACCCCTATGCAGAGGGAAGAAAAGTTATAGATGCTGCTGGATCCAGACATGTTCCTCTAACTGCCAAGGGCCTCTACCACAGTGTTCCGCCACTAAAGGTCATTTCCCTTCTTCATACACAAACAAAAGAGATGCAGAAAATCTGAGATGAAGGATAGAAAGTGCTGACCTGCTGTAACTCAATCACTGATGGTACAAAATGATGCTTGGATAGCAGGATCCGATCTTCATTCTTGCCATCTTTTACAAATCTCAATGCAGTTCACACATAATTAGTATAAAGTTTTCTGGAGACTAACGTTCAGAGTTAATCTCCAGAGACACTGGTCAGTAGCTTTACAGCAAGAACTCTTGTGCTGTGTAGCTGCCATGGGCTTCTCTTGTATAGTATTTAGGATTCCATTCAAGAGCAGTTCCCCTTTGTCTGCCATCTTCATAAATAATGGGTGCATCTTGCATTAGAGATTAGCAAAGATTGTTAAGCTTCCTTTTTTGCATGTGTAAGATTTGGTAGCTTTTGAAATATTTATATAGTTGTGCAATTTGGTGCACATATCATACTTTTAAGAAAGAATTAAAAAAAAATAAAACAGAGAAGAGGAAAATTATGGTAAATCTAAAAGGCAGATATCTGACACTCATAAACACCTGAAAATGTGATCCTTCCATTTTTAAATCTATGGAAAAATAGTTGCATTACTAACTTCTGTAATATTCTTTTAAGAAGACTCTACAGAGATTGCTGTAGGTTTCAAAGCAATTATGGTAGGAGGTCATGAAAAGCCTTCAGGAAATGCTGCCAAGGTACTGCACCATCTAAAAGGAAGAATACAGTGCTGGAAGGTTTTCAAATCTGATTGAGAGTAGACAGAGGAAGACAAATTTTTAAAGTCCTCGTTACTAATTTCACTGATTTGATTTTTAATGCAATACTTTGCAATTACATCTTTTATCTGAAAAACATGTTTAGCCTTGATATTCCTTTTTTTAAAATACCCTACAGATTATTCACTGCATGCTTTGGTGGGAACCAGCTTTATCAAGACTGGTGACTTCTGTTTTTTATTTTGTGCATATGCTACAGAGTTTAACTGTCTAAGAAGCAACATTATGCTTGTTGTTGTGGTTCTTTGTATGCAACGAAGTCCTATTTTCAGCTCTCCGGCCCATCCCTTCTGCATATCCCACAGGCAGGACTTGTAAGTACAGCTTATTACAGGGACGAGTTAACCGGTAATTTCTTTGTGCTCCATGGCTAGGATCCCAAAATGCAGGCTTGCCTAGCCAGAAAAAGGGTGGACAAAAATTGAGAGGCTGCATTACATAGCCATAAAAGTTACAGGGTCTTATAATACATACAGTTATGGCAAAATCATTGCTTTCATGCTGTAGCCAACTTGCCATTATCCAGAGCTACGGGAGAGAAGAACAGGAAGAAAATCCTGAAATAACCTAGCTAATGAAAATTGCAGGCAATATGGTACAGAGTAACTTGGTGCCAAGGCATTTGAATGGTTTGCTGTGAAGTCAGCCAGGATGGCTGGTGCCGCATTAGTGCTAATATGCCCTTCTGGAGCATGCTGATTCCTTCAGGACCACACAGTTGGGGCCTTTTGTCCATGCTCCACATTGTAGGAATGCTCAGAGCTGGCTGAGAGGCATAGTGCTGTTGTTAGTCAGGGCTCTGCAGGCGTTAGCCAGACTTGCTAAACCAAAGCTGACTTTGTGCAAAGCCACCTTGAGCTATGGGGTGCTTGGACACCTAAATTGCCTTTGCTCAGAGGAAACTTCAATCTGATGGGATTAAGTAGTTCAGTGTACAGAATGTCCAAAATTTGCTGAGATTCTTCAGTGACAAACTTACTTTAGGTAAGTTTGGTATAGGTATATGTCTATGTAATACTGTCTAAACTACTGAGCCTGGCCAGATCCAAACTCCCTCTGTAATCATAAAATGGTTTAGCCTGAAATCACAGATCACTGAGAATGGGTTGCCTTAAAGACAGAGACACAGGAAAGATAATACATTTACTCATTGCATGTCAGTAAGAAGTCAGCAGCTGACAACTAACTCAACTGTTTCCCAAACTTTAGGTCTTAGTCCAGGCTACTCTTTGAAAACAAGACTGGAGTTTCTGGCCTTACTTTTCCCAACTTCAGGGAACAGCAGGGTGAGCAACTCTTAACTTGTGACATAGAAACTGCAAAAATTATCTTTCAGCAGATGAAGAGAGGAAGCAAACAGGTCTGAATTAACAGGAACCAAAATATCCAGCTCAGAGGTATCCCACAAAAATTATCAAGAAAAGAAAGCTATTTAAAGTTGGAAAGCAGGGGATAGGAATACTCTATTCCTAAATTGATTAGCTAAGGCATGGATGGCTAAAATTACTTGTGCCTTTTTAAATTATCCATTTAACAGCACCAGGGAATGTGAGGAGAGCAAGAGACCGACAATATTGTTTTCTTTTGACTCCAAGACAGACTGTTTGGACTGGAAGGGGATCGGAACTTGCACCAAGCTCTTCACTCTTCTAGGATTCATTAAGTTACACACAATGTATCCAAAACTGGCTTAACCTCTCCCCACATCATAAATATGTTATGGAAGGACAGTGGGAAAATATGATAATATTTACAATTTTCTTCTCTTTCAATTTCCCTCTCAGTGAGCTCTATTCACCTTCCTCTCTGAGTTATCATTTAGTTCCTCTCTTCTTCCCACCTTTCCTATGAAGAAATGTGAAACAATCCACAGAAATCTTTCAAAACATAGAAACAGGAACACCAAGTCAAGGCACATCAGCACAGCCCAGTCTCTAGCAATGGGCAGCAGTAAATGCCTAGAAAAGAAGTAGGAAAAGAGCAAGTGCATCAGGTTGTTCCCAGAATATCTATCCAGCACACAGCAATTTGTGGTTCAGAGGATTCCTTAACCAGACATGGTGATTTTGCTTTTAATAACCCCCAATGGATTAATCTTTCATTAAACTGTCTAGTGACTCTGGAACCCACGCTAATTTTACTCATCTACAGCATTTTGTGGTGCGCAGGGTAACATCTTCAGCATTCTCTCCTCCATACTCTTACTTCAGGTTCTTGGCTTTAATATATGAAGCAGATATTTCAAGAAATATTTCAAGAATTGACAAATGAAGGTTGATCTTTGACCCTGAGATGCAGACAGATGTCATTCCCCTTCAGAAGATCAGACAAATGTACCTCTGCCTTTAAACAAACAAACAAAAACCCCCATAACTAATCACAACAGTAGCATGTGTTTTTAAACAGTGAAAGTACTTGAGTCTGGTTTCAGGTGCAAGCTTTTTGTCATGCTCGGTTGAACCTATTAGGAAAAGTTATCAAGAAGTAATCTGAACTTTGCTGCACAGGGGGACTGCGAAGATGAATTCCTTTTTCATAAATATTGAACTGAATTTATGCTGCAGTGTGGCTAGACAGACTCACTGCTATGGAGTTTCATAAGCAGCATTGTCTATTTTCCACCATTCCTTCTTGCCAAAGGACACAGTTCCCTGTGCAATTCCTCATAGTGTTCAAAGGAATTCACAACAGCAACATGAACTGTATTGCATACTGAGAAAAACAAATCCTTTGTGCCATAAGGTAATGGAGCATATCTAAAATAATACAGCACAAGCTTTAAGCTCAGCAAGAAAAATTCTGTTACCACTAGCTTATTGACAGAAAATGAAGCTGAAAAATTTGGCCAAGCATACTTCTGTATTTTCTTCATGCCCGATTGTTGTGTTCAAACAAAGGCCTTCTCTTCTCCGCTCCATATAAACGCTCCTTGTTTAAATCTAGAGTTCATAACTTAAGAATTTGTTCCTAGGGAAATTTTTCTACTGTTGTTACTAGTGGTACTGAGAAGACCAAAAGAAAAAAAGTTTTACTAAAGCATTTACGATTCTGTACTATATTACTACAGAGAGAAAGAACCTAAAGCACTGAGATGACTTTGGACAGCCTAGTCAACAACAGCTGCTGCACTCTGCTGGCATACCCACTTTGACCTGACATCATCTGGGAATTGCTTGAGTGAGGTGCTGAGATTTGGACAGAAAGATCTGGCAGAGATGTGGAAATCCAAGATATCCACAGGGATGTCACCTGATTTTGTGTAGGTGGACGAGATTATGTTGGGTCAAAGGTGGACAGGAAGAAAGGAAGTCCAGGGAGCTGGGAGAAGCAGAAAGAGAAACTAGTATGATGGGAGACATTCGGTAGGATACGCCCCAGCATGGGACTAACTAGGAACAGAAAGTGGTTGGAAACAATTCAAAATCGTTTATAAACTCCAAAGTGGCTTCTCTGAAGATCTGGATCAAGAAATACATGATCAAAAGTATGATCAAAGACTCATATTTTTGACTTTGCACTAATGTGTGCAAATATCTTCCCCTATACAAAAGCCCATCTCTCCAGTGTATGGCTGTTTGCTGCAGTGATTAATAGACTGCTTCTGCAGTTCAAGGAGGATGAGGTCTACTTTCTGTTTCCTTCTGGGGACGCCAAGGCCCCAGAAACAGTGGGACAGTGAAAAGCATGGGTATAAGGAGGAGAGGGGACAGAATGGCACCATATGGTACTATGGCCCAGCAGGCAGGATTTTTCAGAGGAAGAGTGGGCGACTAGACCATAGGGCTATCATTCAGATGACTGCCTGCTTCTCAGCAAGACAGCGTGACGTGCGAGCTGCAAGCAGACATGGGGCCACAGATATCCAGAGGGAGAACCAGAACAACTCATGTCTCTGTGAAGTCCACACTGAAAGAGTGAGAGAAAATGCCTTGAATTGATGCACCCTCAAGAATCCCACCTGGGCTCCTGCACCCTCAGATTGAGTGGACAAAGATCTCGCACTGAGGAACAGGCATAGGTTGTTCTTCAGCCACTACTATGTCATGCTGTGCTGTTTGCTCTAAACTTACACTCAAAACAGAGCTGGACTTTTGAACTGGAGGTCCCCAGGGAGACAGAGCTATGCACCATTACTAAATTTAGATGCTTCTGAAGTGGAAAACGGTAAAATGTTTTGAAAATAGCAAACTTTTCAGGATGCAACACACAAGAGTTATTAAACACAGCCTGGCTGCTACAAACAAATGATTGGAAAACAGACCATCATTAATCTCTTTCTGAAAAAACATATAGGTTCCTGAACTGTTCACAGATTGCTTCATATACATCCAGACTGAAAAGCTTGATTTTTCTTCCCAGCTCCAGTCACACAGAGTGTTTCACACTGGCATTTCTGCCTAGGAACTGATGTTCCCTGAAGAGGCATTTCAACCCCCTGCAGAAACAGAAGAGTCTATGTAAATGCCGCTGTGTTTCTTTACAATATTTGGGAAGGGGTTTTTTTTAACCTATTTTAAGAATCTTCTGCTTTTTTTTTAAGTTTTATAGGTATCATCAAAATTGATAATCTACTATGTCAGATAATTGTGGTATTTATGGTCTTTATCACATTCAACTCAGTTCAGAACATTTAATTATACTTTGGATATAACTTTTTTGTACAGTCTTCAAAGTCTTCATTCTGATAGCAACGCAGTTATTATTTCTTAGGATTGGGATACATAGTGTTAATTAGGATGCCTCACTACTTTGTGTCTTGCTGTGGCTTGTTTACAAGGATCTGTAAGAAATCTGGCCTTGGATTTCCTAAATTTTCTGTGAGAGCTCATCCACTGCATTGCATAAAAACATCTGCTTCATGTAAACTTCTTGAAGTTCACTGAGACTCAGCATAGCACTAACTACGGGTTAGCTTGGCTGGTGGAGGCAAGTGAAGGTTCATCTGCAGAACCCTTCTGTCAAGGACTGCAGTCGTGACAAGTGATCTGTGTATTTCCACTAATATTCAAAACAGTAAATCTAAATGAGTCTTGGGATCTACAAACTGGAATATATAAAGAGACACAGAAAAAGCCCAGAGCTATGCTTCCCCTTTTAGTTTTTATTCATTAACAATAGAGAAGTCCGATGCAATGAAATAAAATGTGTGTGCTTAGACCAGAATGCTTTACTCTTTAGATAACAGAGTTATTTAATAACTCGAGGTAAAATCCTATAAAAATTAGCATTTTGCCTCTCTGATGTGGTAGTTATGATGCAGACGGATGATTTTGAGTAAAACTCGGATAATACAGTTGCATGAATTATGAGACAATATAATTTAAGATAAAATGTAATTATGTTGCAACATCATCTCTTGGTTTAAGTTGCATAGCAGGACAAGAGTTTCCTAAGACAAATTCAATAACTACCTTAGAGGGTTTTTTTTCTTTTTTTTTTAGTTGCCTAGTTACAAAGTTTGTAAGGATCTATTACAAGGTTAGCCCACTCTCAAGATATCCTACATATGGTACATCTGAAACTATAGCCTTGGCAACTTAGCAGAGACCCAAAGGTTTCTTACAGGAGACTCTGATATGCATCAGTTTCCAACAAAACCTACAGATTAAGATAATTTTGGCCATACAAAAAGATCCAGGCTAGACCCAGGCAGACAAAGACCCAGTGTTTCTCCATGAGTTAGTCATTAGGCTCCTTTGTGATTCAATCCCCTTCATATCTGTAATATGCAAAACAAAAGCATATTTCCTTCATTTTTATAAAGAATTTTAAGATCTACAAATAAAAGACCTGTAAAACAGAGCTAAGCACTATTATCCTAAGTAACTCTACTGGTGTTTCTTTATATATATATATATATATATATATATATATATATTCTATGATTCACTGATTTGCTCTCTTTTTCCTAGTAGTTTATACAGGGTTTGTGCTTTTTGAAATATTTTGAATATTTTCAGTATTAACTGATGTCACGCTCCAGAATTTGCAAGGATTCACATTCTTGGGACTCTGGTTTAGAACCTGAATTGCCTTGATATCTGCTCCTCTCCTGTATGGTCACAGAGCTAACCTTGAAAATTGACAGCATCATCAACCGGTGCAGTAATGTCTTCCTGAGGCTGCAAATAGTCTGAATTTAGCACAATGAACTGCCTGTTCATATTCTAGGTGACCATGCATACGCTGTGATTCGGTAGCTAGGATATAAAATCTATCTAAGAAAAAAAATGCAAAAAAAAATTTTACATAAAATACCTTCTCCAACATCTCTCTGGCACTTTGTTTCCTCTCTTTCTGCCCTACCATGACCTCTTCAAATCTGCCCTGATATCAACCCTCTACACGTAAATTATTTGGACAAAGCGACTTCTCCTTCAATTCCCATGAAAGAAAGTGGCGTGTCAGAGATGCTGTCCGCAGCTCCTCAGGCATAAAGACGTGTGCAGGAGGCAGAACCAGGCAGCCCAAGGACTAGCTGGCAAGCTGGGACCAGCCCAGTCTGAGCGTAGAGCTCCTGAAGCTGCCTAAAAGTGACATCTTTCCTTTGAAGAAATTGAAAGGAAAGAAGGTGCTGAAAAAACATCAGTCAAAGCAAGTCCTGAGGAGCAGATCCTAACCAAATGAGAGGTATAATGTAATAAACTCTTCCTCTCATATAACCCTTGTTGAGAAAAATCACACTTTCACTGTCAACTTCAGCAAGAGTCCATTGGCTGTCACTAATTACCATTATCCATCCTGCTTTTGGCAACTCCTAAGACAGGTCTGCACAAGCCCAGGTTGGGTCTAGAGGCAGTGTGGGTCCTTCAAGGGGAACTGTGCACACCTGTAGGCTTAATGTTATCTCCCATGTTTTCCTTACTTTATGTCTTTAAACCATAATTTAGATACTTGCTGTATTACTCTTTTTTTCCCTTTAAGCCAAGTTTTCAACTCTGTCTTTCCTGCCTGCATTTTGCTAGAAAATTAGCAGCTGCATGAACCATACTGATGGGATGAAAGTGGGCATGGAGAACCAGGAGCAAAGATTAACGCCCGTTCTTTCAATTTAGAAACAGGGGCAGTTCGTTTCAGAAGAGTCCATAAGTCTTGCCATGGCACTTGGGGATTGTTTTTGTGCATTGGGTTCCACTCTGTGGTGACTTACATAGGGTTTATTTTAATTTCCTGACATTTTCAGTGATGGGGCTAAACTATGAATTCTCAGATGCCTGAACTTTGCTCCTATTTTGTGGTTTGAGCTCATTTTATTGACTGATAATGATTTTATAATAAAAGAATTGTTTCACTCATTAGCAGTGCAGTGACTGCTGAAGGTCTGTGCCCAGTGCAGATTACTTAATCCAGCCTGGCCAGATACTTAAATTAACCATGCATTTTAGCTGTTCCAAATGAAGGCTTTTATTGAACTGGTTTCCATTAATTTTCACTGCTCTCTGACAGCTGCTGCATCAGAGTTTCCTTTCTGTAATTAGTTACTGCAAATTTGTATATATGAGCAGTTTTTAAATATGAAAGGTAGCTGGCACTGGTGCTGTTCATACTGGTGCTTGCCAAAGTGATTAGCCCAGCAGGAAAATGAGCATAGCACGAAGAATATGGAAGGCTCACAGAAGTGAACTCCTGCAATGTGAAATGCCATTTGATGTAGTGAAAGGCCTCAGAGCCATGCAGCAAGCATGCAGCGTGTAACACCCCCCAGGTGTGTAAAGCTGTGGTCCACCACAGCCAACACTCCTTGGGGATCAGCTCCTTCACGCTCTCCTGGACCCCTCTGCCATGAAGTTAACTCTGCTTCATGCATATAGCAGCCCAGATATACCATTATTGCAATGAGTAATTGACCTGAAGTGCTAGTTGCAAAGAGTTAGGCCATGGAGAAGTGAGGCTGCCAAACCAGGCTAGCCATCAGACCTCTCCCTGCTGGGACACCTTTAATGGACAAGTCACTCACCATCGCCAGTAGAGCAAGTGGGCAGCTTTTCTACTGGCAGTGAGGGCTTAACCAGGTATCACCATTTCTTTTAACCATTCATTTGTGGCTCCACAAGACTCTCTCAGCTGTTCAGCAAAACTCTGTGTGGCCGCTCTGTGACCACCAGATTAAACAAGCAACATAGACTAGCAAGAGACCTCTTTCATTTCCCAACACAATTCAGCGCATCTCTCAAAACAGCTTCACCAGCACCAGTCGCACAGCAGTGCAGAGGAGAAGGCAAGGAGACAAAAAGAGCTCCAATTTAATTATAGCCATCGCTAACAGCAAAGGAAACATCTGTGGAGCCACCACATCCACACTGACTGCAGAATGACAGAACCTTCCCTGGTACTTGTGTCTCTCTGCCAGCTACTCACAGAGCCTAGGAAACCTCCTCAGGCTGAACATCTAACTTTGAGATAGTTAAAATCAGATTTAAAAACCCAACCCAAAACACCTCTGGGTCTTTGGTGGGAAGAGACCACATCCTGGTATCTTTTTCCTAACCAGGCTATCAAACACTTCATTTCTGATCATGCATCGCTCTTGGTGCCCCCTCACTACCTCCTTTTTTTTTCTCTCCCCATCCTTTCAAATTGTATTTTGACCTTTTCATTTGCTCTTGCTTCTGCTGTACTTGTTTTCCCCTTTCATGTTTTTTATCTTCTCTTTTTTCCCTTCTCTGGTTTCAGCTTTACGTTTCCGTACTTTGTTTTCAGTGCGCTGCTGCTTCATGGGTTGTCACAGTAACACCTCACATGCAGTTAGCTCCTATGCTCCTCATCCAGCTGTCAGGTAGAGACCTAATTGGCCTATCAGTTTGCTTGCTACAACTCCATGGACAACAAAGTCTTGGTTGTCACTTCTCCTTCATGCTAGCAGTCCACTATTGTCCTTTCTTCTCCCTTATCATCCACATGTCTTTGGTGAGGAAGGTTGGAAAGCAGCTGATGTAGTGTCAGAGCCTGACAGCTTCCTGCTTTGGTAGCTCATCAAGAATTTGCATTCCTCAAAACCTAATTTGGAGCTGGCGAGTCCAAAGCCAAGCTTCATCACTCGTGTGAGCATGTGATTTCAGGCTAGTGTCACTGACTTCCAGGAGCTGCATGCACCAGAACTACCCCTGGGCCCTCAGAACCAAAACCTCTGAAAGACAGAAATAGAAATAATTCTAAGAAGTGAAATGAGGGGTGGCTGGGAAGGAGGCAGGAGGAGGAACAGACATGCTCCGCAGTGTTTGCCAGGAAGTAGCTTGCTATTCAATCTGGTTTATAACCACTATCTTATAAAGAGGTACCTCTCAGCTCTACTGTGCAGTAACATCGAGGAGCCAGAGGTCTCCAAGTTGTGAAGAATCTGTGCACAGCCTGTTTGCACACAAACAAACAGTGTGTTTGGTTGATGATATATTTCCACCAGGTACTGCCACACATAAAAAATATCTCCAATTATTTAGCCCCATTAGAGGAAGCGATTACACTGCCTTCATTCAGCTGCACTGGCAGGCCAGCACCACTGTAAGGGAAATTCATCTCCGGGTTCTGCAAATGACAGAGCTGGCTCCCCTGTACAACACAGCTTACTGCAGCAGCATTAGCTGCAGTACCTTTCATTACATTCTGCTTGCACTGTACGATATTGGGTAACTTGGTATTCCTCCAAGTGACATTAAAATTTAAGTCCAGAAGAAAGCTGATTGTCATCTTTTGTAAAAATATTACGTGAGAATTTTAGGCCCCTACGTCACTTGATGTAAATCAGCTCTGTATATAAAAAGCTACTAAACTACCCTTGGACCTTGTAAGGGCTATGATTTTTGCATTTTGTGATGTGATTATTGTTCAGCCATTTATGTGTGACTATGATAAACATACTTCCTTGGAATTAGTCCATTTAAAAATACATTTCCATGATCGGCTTGCCCTTCTTAGCCCTTCTTGACCCCCACTTGGTAATTTCTTCTAAGTCATTTTAATCATGTTTTATCATTACAAGGCTTCTTAATAGGACAGTCTAGCTTTTCCTTCTCACTGCATCAAACACTGCTGCTGAAGCTTGATTTGCATGACCTAAATGATTTCTGCAATCACTGCTCTCCAGTTGTTTGTCCTGAAGGGACAGTGAAGGATTATACTGTTTTAAAAGCATTTCTATTTAGCAAATGCCTCATTTTCAATAAGACATCAGCATTTACCACATTCATAATGTAGCTAATAAATTTCATTCCTGCTTCAATTTTCTTGCTTCACAGAAGACCAGAGACAAAGATTGCATAATTGAGATCCAAGAGCAGGTAATAATTCCTTACCCATTAGCTCTCCAGCTGCAGAGCTGTAAGCTTGTTCAAAACACTCAGCAGCTTGCACTATCCATCCTATCACAAGGACCCCACATGAGGACCTGCATATACCCCTGCATAAAAAGGGAGGAAGACAATGTATGGAAGCCACGAACTTCTGCCCCTCATGCTACTGTTTCTTTCTGTCTCAGTTTCCCTTCATTTAAAAACAGAATAAAAATAAAAAGCAGACTTTTAGCACCACAAATATTTTAAAATTTAAAATTACATTTCTTACATTTGAGGGACTGATCCAATCAATAGGAATCTCATTATGGAGTTCAATTGCTCCTAGTTCAAGACCATAATTTGGGAATGGGAAACAGCAGAAGTGTGAGGTGAGGTGAAGGGATGGTGTTCAGGCCTTTTCCAGCTGCTCTCTCAGATGGGCAGTTCTCAGTACCAACAACTAATGTACGTAATACTCCCTAGGCCAGGAGCTGTTTAGCTCATTTCCTTGCTGCCAATATAAGAATCTTCTGCTGAAGAGTTTGGTTAGAGGGGAAGAGTTTGGTTAGAGGAGAAGGGTCTGAAGTTTCCCCATCATACTGCAGCTCTACAATACAAGAGGCACAATTTTCCTCGTAACAGTGAGCTAAATGAGAGTTTGAGTTGATTAATGATCATGGCAGAAAAAGAACAGTAGCAAAAGCATTTATAAGTCACTGTGTACTTTCCAGTCTAGCACAGGATTCTGAAACAAACTACTTCATGCAGCAGTTGCTGTTAAAGGGAGGTATTCATATTGCATTAATGACTTTGTTTATTCGTACAGGTCTTCACAATAACCACTAATGCCATGTCAAAAGCAGCAATAATGGATTTGCACATCTTCTTCAAATAGCCTGTGTCCTTCCTAAAGCAGGGTATGTCTCTGCCATGTTTCTGTAATGGACCTATTAGACCTCATCATAGTAGAAGGAGTAATGATTTTATAATCCTTGTAAATACAATATAACTACATAAAAATATTTTCTTGTCTCAGATTTCATATCTAGATGATGCAACAGCATCCAGCCCCACAGTTCTTTAATAATGCAGATCTGTTTCTGGCAAAAGAAAACTTCTTTGGAAGAACTTTTTTTTCTTTTTTTCCCCATCTGTCATTGAATCCAAAAGAACCTCTCCCTCAACACCAACCGCAGCCTGGAATATTGCTGCTTGGAGCACAGAACACTTTCCTCCACACTGCAGGCATGCCTTTATAGGGGATAAAAAAAGCAGCTGAGCCAGAGGACACTTGTTAAATTCTGAGCATTCTCCATCACCCACCAGAAGTGGTTAGAGCAGCTTGGCTGCTGGCTGCAGCAGGAGCAACACAGAAGGCCTATTAACAGAATAGACTTTAAGGCATCTTATCAGGTTACACACTCACGCACAACTACACTCACAAACACGCACACACAAGTACGCACACATGCACACGGAGAAATAATAGCGGCCCAAGAAAGATAAAAGCAATTTATAATGTTTCCACCTTACAGTGTCACAGCAAATTCAGAGACAGATAGCTCCCTAAAACATAGCAAACAGACATAACTGGAAGTCTCACTATTAGCAGTCTGCTTCTCTGCTAAATTTGGATTAAAGGGGAAATCGCAAAATCTGTTCTTGACAAGACCAGAATCCCCTCCAGAGCCAATAACACCCTCAGAGCAGGTGAGGTTCACAGTAAATTGATACTGCTCATGCAACATCAGGCCATATGAGGTGTCATTTACATAAAAAAAATACATTTGGCAGATAATATTGGGTCTGTTGGCTGAAGCAGAAAAAGCAATCAATACATGTTGGCAATATTTACCCACTTACAGTACTGCCAAATGTGAATTTGCAGGAATGTATCAGCTGTTTCAAACTGATCTTTGACTTTGTCTCTTCGCAGATGAATGTGAATTGAAACTAGAATGATTCACATTACAGAGAAAGAGATATGGCAGGAATGCACAGGGTCACCCCTATTATTTGTTCTTGCCGTAAGAGTCACTGCTGAAAAAATTAGGTCAGATACAGTTTCCAAAGGGATTAAGTGAGGTAAATCAAATTGATAACAGAATATGAGTCTGAAAAAACTCACTGTGTCAGACTTGATCACCCTCTACCTGGAATAAAACATAGACTTTTTTAAAGATTGGAAAAGAAATTTTGGATTTTATGAGAACAAGCCCACATCTGGTACATTATGTGCTTCCAATTCTCTCACTCTCCCTTCTCCTCCTCCTTCAGGCAGTGGCTTTTAGATGCATCCCCCCCAGAAATACAGACTGGGACTCCTATAGTTATATGACATGCTGCAAATGAACAATAAAGAACACCTCTTGTAAGACAGAAATGCATTCTTTGGCAATAGGAACTGGGAAAAACACGAATTTTGGTTATTTAATTTGATTCTGATTGCTACGACAACCTAAGTGCTATGAAAAGTTCACTGAAAAACAGTAATAATTTCAAATATCAGGTCCTAATTAAAGCAGCAGAAATGTCCTGCTAAGTCAAATTAATGATCCATCCCATTCAGTATTCTGTCTCCAATGGAAGATGCCTTCCATGGAAGATGTTGTTCCTGGAGAGCATGTGAGTCGAGACAATTTCTGCATTCCATTCTTCTACATCTCTCAACAAGCAGATTTGTTGTTTGTGGTATGTTTGATGGTGTGTTGCTGCCTAGTGCTGTTAATAAGTTTAGTGACATTTTATCTGCAAATTTACCTCATCTCTCTTTGTCCTGCTGATACCATCCACCTTCCCAACCTCACAGCCTTTCCACTCTCCATCCACATCTTTGCAAGGAAGGCCCAGCTGGCTCAGAGACTGATCTTGGGCAATGAACACCAGCATGTGGGTCCTTTCCTGGAAAAAAATGTCTCCTTTCTCTTTCTGCTGTGTTTCTTCTTCCAAGAAATAGTTTTAAACTGAAGAGCTGGTTTATGTGGAAGAGCAAAGGCAGGAGAGGAAAATTAGCCATTTGCAAGTTGCCAACAGAAACAGGGTTCTCCTATTGTCATAAAGAATTTTTTAAAAATTTAGCAACAAGCTAGAAATATGGAATTAAAAAAATGAACTTGTTCTAGGGCTTTTGCTAGCATTTTTAATTGTGAAAAGAAATGAGAAAACTGTCAAATGGAATCTCTTTGTTACAACTGCATTAAAGGATAATTTCGATTCCACAGATGCATGATCTAACCCCTAATGAAACGTGTGACCTGAAGGACAGAATTTGGCCCTATGTTAATCTAATGAATCGAACATCTTTACCAGGCCTCTCAAATAGTCCTTTCTTCTGAAAAGTGCTTTACTGTACTGTTTACATGCAAGAAGCCATACCAAAAAAAATTAGTAGGATTAAATGCTGTAGGGTCAGATTTCATCTGACCTTCCCGCGGTATCCTAGTAAAAAAAATTAAAGGAAGGTCTTCTACAGGGAGTATTTCTTTTTACTGCATGAAGCAGCAGGTCTGCTCCCTCACTGGGAAGGAAACAGGCACTCAGGTCTAACTTCCCTCTGCAACTGAGGAAATACTGAAAAGTTGCATATTTCTCCCACACAGTAAATCTAGGGAAGAATACTGCCCAAGGTATAGCCTTATCTTTCAATAACATCTAGCTTATAACAGGATTGTGGCTTTCCCTAAAGCTGCATCTGCAGGGCAGGGGTGTCTGCAGGCTGGGGCTGAAAGGCCTGTAGGAAAGGTCGATATAACTGTAAAAGTTGGAAACAAAATTCAGAATAAAATTAAGCTTTTAATAAATCACAAAGCTCTACTGTCCCAAGCAGGTGATGAATTCTAAATAATTAAGAGCTTAATTTCTCTTACAATGCAGATTTATTTATTTTTAAATTTTCATACAGTTGTACTGATATCACCTTATACTCCATTTACTTTTTTATGACAAATCTGCTCAGGTTCTTGGAAGACAAACAGAACAACAGGAGGACCTATAGGTGACATATAGCACTCTGGAGGAACTGCTGCTAGGTATGAGCTCTGTTCAACAGCAGCACAAAATAGATTGGGAGAATGACAGTAAGACAGACTTTGGAGGTGCTACATGATCCCTGGGGAATGGACATTGTTTTGGAGGTCATATTTATTTTGTTGCCAGAACTCTTTAATGTGCTTGGTAGAGAAGGAGATATGTTTGTTTTCTGCAGCTCAGTTAATAAATTAAGGTTCTGATTTACATTCATTACAAAGGACTATTAATGTGTGGGTATGACCAAAACCTTCTCAGCAGCAAATCTGACGGGGACTGAAGTTAGAACTCTGTGGCCCCTCTCCTCATGATCACTAACAGCCAGCTTTAAAGCGATTTTAAAACTACAGACTAGATCCCTGCAGCAGAGCAGCACAACCAGAAGACCAAGCAGAAGGAAATGCTGTCGCACAGCACAGTGCAGCTGCTGGCTCTGATCTGGTTGTGCTGCCCAAGCTGGTGCACAACCTTGCGCCGGCCTTTGGGGTCCCAGCCTGGGAAAGTCTCCACCTATGCCTTTTGCTTCCCTGGGCACTGAGGAGGGCAACCAGATGGACCTCACAGCAATGCCTTTGGACACACAGCTCACACATTGTGCTGGTCCTCCGTGAATCAGCCCTAATATGATCTTGTCTCCGTTTGAGACAACTTGGGAGGGGTGGAGACCTCAGACAGACGTCTCCTCCCTCGGATTCAATACCTCTGGCTTCTCCAGGACAGAGAGAGACACCAAATATGCCCAGATGCAAGTTAAAAAAAAATAGTTATTTTCCAAGAAGGATGCTAACAACAATACTGATAAAACTGGGTTAAACCAACCGATGAGGAGAAACTTCCCAAGCCCCACCCACCAGAACAAACGGAGATAGTGGCCCGGCCTCCCCCACCCGGAAAAAACACATGTGGTCACAGGACAGAGACAAGATGGGCACCCTTTCTTGTGGATCACCTCCCCCACGCCCAGAAAACCCACCAGGAACACGTGGAGAGTCAGCCAAAAAGGATATTTGGAAAAAAGAGAAAAGGATCCCAGAATTTTTGTGTAACCCAGGAGACATCGCTATCAAAACAGCAGAGGCAAGGCTCCCAACAGCCTGATCTCACAGCGAGCACAATTTTTTCTACAAGTGAGAAATGAACATGTGGCACTAATGCTGTAAATGTACTGAGGGCTTCTGTCACACCTAGGCAAAAGATTTGCAGGATGACCACAATGGGCCATATTGCCAAGTTGTCTTCTGGTCCACAGGAATCCTTTCAGCAGATTAGCATCTCAGATTGCATGGGAAAACCTTGGGGGCAAAATATGGAACACATGGACTGGAGAAACACAAAAATAGCTATTAGATTACTGTGACAGGGCAAGAGAAAGGGATAAAGTTTTCATTACTTAAAATCCAACAGCCAGTTTCTTGCACCCCTTTTGACTATCAATTTAAATACGAAAATTCCTGCTCTGCTCAAAAGAGCTGCTGGATAATATAGGAAATTTTCATATGAGGCTTTTCTCTTAGCATTGTTGAGTATCTGTGATACTCATGTTCATACTCATGTTTATCAGTCAGTGGGAACAGAGCCGACACCATTTTACACTTGGCCCACAGGTTCCAGTGTGGGTAAAGAGTACTCATCATCTCCTACCACTGCACCCAGTAATTATCTTCAGGATAATTAGCATATGTATCCTGGAGATCTCCATCAAGACTCTTCTTTCTATTGTGGACTATAACTATTAGGTTGGTTCTCTGGCTGGTATGAACCGGCATAGCACCCTTAATTAATATCTTTTCCTCTCCATCGGAGCTGGAAGGAAGCCTTAGGAATATACGTTGTTAAGGGATACTCAAGGCAGCTGTGAGCTGTAGATTTGAGCCTTGCAAAATCTGTTTATGCATTCCTTGTGCACTCCAAGCTCTGAAAGTTATAGCTTGGTTGTAATATGTGATCAGACCCTCAACTTGTTTAAATTGAGGACTACGTGTTGCATAGAATGCAGGTATCATTAAATTGCTAAACTTTGCACTGATATAAACATCTTTTTTTTAAGACAGAACAATTTTCTTTCAGACCTTAAAACTTCACAGCTGATATCTATGGTGCGAAAGTGCAGAGTCTGCCATCCTTCCCATTTCAATCAGTATAATTATAGGAGATTACTTTGTATCATTTAAACAAGTTCAGATATCATCATCTTGCACCCAAAATACCAGTGGCACTTCATGGACCTACCTCAGCTTGAAAACAGAGGTTGTAATTAATATTCCTTTTTCTCTGTTGGAGCTATGGCCTGCTTGGTGCTTGCTGCTGAAACACGACTACAGCCTATTGTGGCAAGAGATCTATGCATAACCTGGGGAGTCAGCAGTAGGAAGAGGGAAATCATGTCCCCACTTCCTTTCGGTGATAAAAGCCTCAGGATAAAATGTCTGTAAAGCTGAGTGCTACTGAATGAGCCGTTCAGAGCAGTGGAAGCAGGCTGGAATTGAAGTCTAGCCATTTATGTCTTCCTAAGGCAGATTTGTGAGTGTTTGCTCTGGAAAGAGAAGAGGCTTCAGAAGCCGTCAGTGTTCACAAACCACAGTGTTAGAGCAGAACTGTTAACGCCTTTCTGTGGCACTGTGTTGTCTTTGTAAAAAGCACAGTAACTTCTGCCTGCAGATACACGCTCACAACATGCATCCTGCAACTTGTGGGGAACCTTTAGTAATAATGAGGAGGCTTCTGTACCTCGTAACATTTTTCTCGATTAAAGTAAGGTATGAAGTTTAATTACAATGCCAATTTCAGGACATCTACTCTTTCAGGCACACATAATCCACTACAGTTATTTAGGTTAATTTACTCCTTACAAATAAGTATCACTAGTAATAGCAAGCATGTTGTTACAATCCTCTTATGATCTTTTTCATCACATACATTTATAAACAATTGTAATTATTATTATTACATATCCCTCTATAAAAATTGCATGTGTTATAGGTATGTGTAAGTGTATGTGTGATGTTGTTACAATAATGTGTGTTGTATACAAAAATTGCAAATATTAGTGTATATCTATGTGATTTGATACATATATGCACAAGGATACTTTGACATAAAGTAGAATAGTTTGAGGTACATATGAATAAATATTTGAGAAATAAAAAAAGGAGCTATGGTAGTTGAAACTAAATTCCCTGGAGATAAAAGTTTTAAACAAAAGTAGTGTATAAAAAGTAGCCTACACATAGATTGTGATGGCAAGTCAGTGCCATAGATATTCTATTAATATTCAAATTATTAATAATAAGCTATTTTTGAGGACAGATGAATGTAAAACTACCAAAAAAAAAAAAGGTAATCGATCATCAAGCTATATTTTCTTTTCTTTCCTCCTTAGAATGACTTTGATTTTTACTGTATTAAAATAGATCCAAACATATCCAGGAACTATCATCAGGCCGCTTGTCATTCATAGGGAAATACAACAGAACTTGTATATCAGTAAATGAAATAGGAACATCTGATACTGCCAGTATAATATCAGCACCTTCGATTTAATTTGGATGCAATTAAATCTGGAAGAACAGCAAGGTCCCAGGAAACCAAACCTTCCCTAGTTTTACACAGCAGAAATAGATGTAATTTGCTGGAATAGTGGCCTCATTTATGTGAGACAGACCTTCCAGTCGGAGTTTCCTAGCACCCCAACATTTCTGCTTCACCAAGCTTCCTGTAGGGTATATTTATCCATTTTCCCTGCTGGCAGTTCCATGAGCTATGAACTTCAAGTGTACTGTGACACAGAGTCCACAGCCTTTGCACTGGAGCAGGGGGAATTGCAGGACATTTATATGAAGATTGCAGTGAAATATCCAGGAGGACAAAATGGTGGATGTGTTAAAAGGAACAAACACATACTGAAGATGTGAAGCTAAGAGGCAAAGGAAGTCATCTTCAAAACACTCATTGCCGACAACACACAGAGAGGACAACCACAAGGTCACCTGCTCCAGTGGAGTTATCACCCAGTTTTGATCCATGTGGTGGCCCTGTATGGCTTAGAAGCTCCTCACTCCCTGGGTTTGTTTCCTATAATAACTGCAAGCACAAGGATGAGGGTTGTTTTGAAAAGCTGCTTAATTGGGGAGTGAAGATACCTACTGGGATGCCTCTGTTGAGTGTTGGATCTTCACAGTGCCACCCTCAGCTGCTGCCAGCTGTTGCTGCCACTAGTCAATACTCAGGCAAAAATAAAAGCCTTTTACAGTGTCTGCATGAGGTGTTCAAACACACAAAAAAAGGGCAGGTAACTCCCTAGCTCATAAAGCTGCTATGAATATATTGACATTTAACTATTGTGACTTAATCAAGATTTGTAAATACGTTAGAATGAGTAAGTGATAGAGTCAATGTCGATTAAAACGAGGGGGTGACACAGCACTGAGCTGATACTAGCCAAAGATATTTCTTGATGATCTGAAAACCACACCTATCTACTGCTGATGCTTGGGGCAAATCTTTTCCATAGGCTCAAACAATTAGAGATACCCTTCTGAATGATGTTTATCTAATGCTGCTTTCTTCACAGTAAAGACTGTTAGTGCAGCAGTTGAGCAACTCCAGGAAGGCACAGTTATCCTGAGATAATCAGGAGCCCGAGGGCTCAGAGGCAGTCATCTGTGTTCTCTGCCCCAATTTCATCAGTATATTAAATTTTTAAAAAATCTGTAAGTTAATACATCATGAAGGTCAAACATTTCATTACAAAGAAGTGTGGAAATTCAGATATAGAATTCCCAGAGCAATTCTAACTGTATGTTTACATGTATATAGGTACAGTGCATTTTCCCAAATATTAATGCTGTCACATAACCTATTAGACCGTGGATGAATTATTAGGAAATTGGTGTATCAAAAACGCCCATTTGTTTCTTTGCCTACATGTATATGTTTATGAAGTGTGTGGATAAGCAAATAACCAAATCAATTTCACTTTGGAGATGCATTTAATAATATTCTTTGATTAATTTTGTAATTTGTTTATATACTATGTGATTGCTTATATAGAAACACAGAACTAAGGTTCATCTGTCCATCTTACAAATTCCATGTAACTACATGGAACCTGTTTTAAGTGGTACTGGTACCAAACCAGAGGACGCTGGATATGTGACATGTTTTTAACTGTCTTTTAGGGAAATTACAGTTTCTGTACAAGGGTTGGCTGGCAAGCTTTTTGCCACTGATATACTCTGAAAGAAAATGAGGCTCGAACATATTCTAACAAACCTGAAATGAACTGTAACAAGCTGACAGGATCTATATGACAGAATGGTTCATGACTCTGTTGTGCATAGGTAGCTTAACACAGAGCATTTAAAAATATATATCTCCAGAGTATAACCTGGGCAAGTACACAGTTAGCTTTTCAATACGGGCGTCATGACTGACTGCCCTCCCTACAACGTAATCTGAGAGAGCCATCTAATTATAATCTGGCTAGATGAGCAGAAATTCTGTGTATGGAAAATGCTGAGAATTACTGGCTCCGTGACTTGTAGACACTCAGGGTTCTCTGTACATTAAATATTGTGGACAGTTCTGTTCACTTTTTGGAGTCCACATCCTGTGTACTGCAGTTCCAGCCTTCACAAATAGCCTAAACCATGCACAGAATGTTTCTGGGAACTAAAATACAGTATTGTGCCTAGAGCAGGGCAGATAGAGGGAGAACAGGAAATGGGCTAACCTGGGAAAGCCTGAAGCGCCTCAGAACTTCTATAAAAGGAAGGATTACCCCCTGAGGACTTTTCCTCCATTATTTAATGCCCAAAGACAGACAAAAGAAAAAAAATCACTTAAATGATAAAAAGCTATTCAAAAGAACTGGCTATAAAATTACTCATCTCCAAGGCACTGCTCTTTCTCTGAATCCACTGTTATGTACCAGAATTGTTAAATAAGATGGTGCTAATCTAAGAGTGTTTTCAGGGGAAAAAAGCTACAGTACTCTCTCTTTATAACACTGCAGGAGCATAAAGAAATAAAATAAAAAGTGAATGCTGATCTCTGAGCATAAATTTCAGTATAGTAGTGGATGAAAGGAAATCTAAATACTCTTTTGAAGTTGATTATATCACACGACTCCACCTTAGAAATAACATGCAATCTTTAAAGTACCGTGTTAAAACAAAATGAGACAAGATAAAAGATAAAGAGAATAAGGAGGGGAAGGGGAAAGTTGCTATTGTATAAAATAATGGGATTATATATAATAAATCTAAGACAAAATTATAGGAGTTAGAGGAAGACAGCATGAAATCCATTATTTCAATTGACTGTGTCCTCATTGGAGTCTGAAACTCACATAATTTGATGATTTTTTCAAGGAAGAATGGAAGGAAAAGGAAAAACATGGAAAAAAAGAAAAAAAACTAGGAAAAGCTGAAAGCAAAATGAACAACTTAAGTGGCAACACCATTAAAATTAATTAGAATTTTTATTTTATGTTACATCATTAAAATCATGGCCCTGTGTCTTCTTTCACTTGAATGGAATTTGGAAATGCCACGTGGCACACCCAAACAGGCTGCACAACCAGCATGGCTTGTGGAGTATCACCTTCGCATGGGAAACACAACACCAGGGCAACAGAAGTATAATCTTAACAGAAGGAAATGCAACACCAGGGCGACAGCTTCCATTCTGTCCCTATCTTTGGTAGTGATTCACAGGGCTCCTCTTCACCCAGCCTCCTCTGACTATTAAAATCTTGTCTAGAGTTCAAATTATAATAAATTTTATGCTGCTCGAGGTTGTAACAGAAGATTCTGTGTAGTGCAGAGGCAGTTAAAAGACTTGGGATCTTGAAGCATTTCTGAATTTCTAAGAAAGGTTTGGAGAGGACAGCATTTTCATTTCAAATGCATATTTTTATTGACAAAAATTGAATATAACAACAGGGATATCTCATGGGAATAGGATATTACGAAATCTTCTAATTTGAAGTTCAGCAGAACTGCATAGTACAGCAGTAGTAGAATTAAAGTATTCATAAAATAAATCTATTGCACAAATAATCTATTCAGACCCTCAGGATAGTTAAGGAACAAGAAGGGATTTGACCCCTGAGTCCTTCTGAAGCTGAGAGCAGAAAGGGGTAAATAGGTTGCAGGCCTACTAGCTGATAAACCACCCTGAAAGATGGGCTAAAGTGAAGCAAAGCAGCTGCAGAGTGTGATCAGGGGGATCAAGAGGAGGCAGAGTGGGGCATCAACACATCTCCACACAGGGCCAGTGCCATCATCATTGCACCATACCACATGACATGTCAAAACTTTTCCTGATCAGACTGTGAGACAAAGCCTGTGGCAGATGTAACAACTTATTTGGAGATGGTTTGAATATATACACTTATCCAAAATCAACCTGCTTGTCAAGATTTTCCTGGTTTTACATTGGCTAGAGGATACAAAATTTAACTAGAATATTACCTTCTAGCTATAATAGGTACAGTTGGATTAGTGGGAAACACTTTAATGAAATTACTGTGTGAGGGAGTTTGCCATTTATGGACTTCTTAAGAAAGAAGTAAACCAAATTTTTATGAGCTAAAAACCCTGTAACCCATCCTCTTTTTGGGGAAAAAAAAAAGATTAATGGAAAAAAATTAACCTGCTTTTTGGCTAGCTTTAAAAGGCAAGGAATCTGTCTATCCCTTGGTGTAGACTTTAACTATCCTCATTAAGACCTCTCTCCTGATTGTAGTTTCAGCAACAGCTTCCATGGCCAGAGGAAAGATATGGCAGAACAAGGCCACATCTACAAAGAAAGCAAAGAAGAAAATGATCTAACAAAGTTATGAAATAAATTCTCCTTTCTGTGCTGTTGTTCTTCTAACCAAACTGAGTACTAAAACTAATGAACAGTTAATGTAAACAATTTTTTCCCTGTGAACGCTTTTGGCCTGTTGTGCTAAGATTCTGAAGTGGACAGAAACAAAAAAGAAGCAAACACATCTAAGTCTATATGTCAGTGTAAATTGCTGTGCTAATTGGGATATAATTCTGCTGCTAGAGGAAGCAGGACAAAAACACAGAGTATTTTTAGACTTGTCATCATTAAATATACTTGTTTCTGTCTTGGTATTGACATGAACCAGAAGTGAATATATATTTTAAATGCAAGTATTGCTAAATGTTGCACATCCCTCAAGGGCTGAGTTTAAGTCCTGGTATAAAGCTCATTAAAACCAATAGGAACCTTTCTTCTGTCTCCAGCAGAGTCATAATTTGAATATAAATGAGTATTCTAAAAAAAGGGTAACAATGAAAAAGGAAAAAAAAAATCAAATAACAAAAGAAAGGTACAACAGTTAAAATGTTGGTGCTGACATTCAATTATAATTATAAACACTGTTTTACCAAGTAAAAATTCTGTACTTTCATGTTCTGGTAAAGCAGAGTCAAAAGTACCCACTTTCCTTGTACTTGGTCAGCACTACCACTATGGACCCAGTGTTGTGTTTGTTCAGGCTGTTCTGTTCTGCTCAATGCATTATTCTAAAATATCTGGTAATGGGGTGAAGAAGGATATTCTCAGGAATTGTGCAAAATTTTAAATGGGGAAACTATTTGTTTACAATTTTATAATGACGTATTATTTAAATTGTGAGTGTATCATCATCAGTTAACTGCCATTGCACCCAGTCCTTTTAAGGAAGACTCTGAAGAACTATCCAGCTATCACAGAAGTTGGTGATTCAGAAAGTAGTAACCCTTCTGCATCATGTGCTGCTAATACTGTTCTCCTGGAAAAGCAGGGAAGTAAAACTTCTGAAGCTTTGAAACTGTGAAAACATGTGACTTTTGGGGTTGTTTTTTGGGAGAAGTGTTCACCCATATCCCAAACAGATTCTGTTCCAGGTAATTAACATTTCTTCTCTAGTTCCAAGTGGATACACTATTTTTCACTTACACTTTTAAAACACTTACTGTTGCTGTGACAATCTTGTTCCATATCTGATGAGCTGGTTGTCCAAAGCAATTTGAAAGGTCTTTTCAACACAGGATAAAACAAAGTGGGATTTTCCTTTTACCAAATGAATCCTTGTTTTTAAGACTTTAAATTCCAGAGCTTGGGGCATTTTCTTGAATCCCTCTGCAATTCAGAGTACTGTGCTTTCACAACATCTATGTTGTGAAACAGCTATTCCTTGCTTTATCTGAAGTAACCGCAGTGATATAAAAGTAGTCTCTTAAAGACAGAAGAAAAGAGATTAAAAAATGAGACTCCTGTAAATAAATGCTGACATTTACAATTTAAATTGCAGTAGTGTCCACTGCCAGTTCTTCCCCAGCTTAGAAAAACAAATGCAAATTTTGCTCCTCAAAGCAGTTATCACAGGGTAGGGAGGGAGACAAATCACAATATAAAGGGAGGACTATATTATATGAACAAATAATGGGATTTTGGCCAAGGATAAGGGTTAGCTCAGTAAGAGATTTTGGCAGATAAATTGGAAGAGTCATGAAACATTCCCTAAGAGATAAGAAAAAGCATTAATTCAAAATACTTTGGAGGAGGAAGACAGCAGAGTGACTGAGAATTTTCCTCGACAATGAGATAAACATAAGGAAAGTGAAAAAAAGTTGGGAAAAAAATCTTGAAGTTTCAGTCAAGCTTGTGATTAAAACACTGTTTAAACAACTTTGATTAGCAAATGGCAATACATCAAGAAGATGCAATGAAGAGAGGTTGAGAAGCAGAACTGCATAATGGAAACTATGTCAGAAGCAAAGGTGATGAACTAGTAGAACTGATAATTATCTGTGTTAAAACCTCAGGCTGAAGCTGTATCAACAGATATGACACAAAGAAATTGCATCGAGTTTGCAGGGGAAGAAACATCCCTGAAACACCTCAAGGTGCTATTCAGACAGACAGGTATTCCCATTCTACATGGCTAAATCTTCTGAGTATGGAGAAATACCAAATGAAAACCATGTTCAAGGCTAAAGAATGGTAAAAAATATTTCACACACCTATGTCTCAAAAATAACAGACATTTTTCTTTAGTGTTGAATAAGTTTTCTCCTGTGCTCTATGATCCAAAGCACATTCTACTCTAGTAAGCATTCTCTTGCTGCAACAACCAAGTCTCTGAGCTAAGAATCAACCCCTTTCAGCCACTCACCTTAAAAAACAAGAACTTTGCTTCATCTCTGAAAGCAAAGCAGCCTCCTCGGTTGACCAAATGACATTTCTTTTCCCTTCAGGACAAATTTCTAGAAAATTTCACAGCTAGCTGGCATGCAGCCAACACAATATTCCCTGGCACCACATACCCATTTAACTTAAGAGTTTGCTGGCACAAGCCAGCTCTGCATTCTATCCCAGAGGTGGCTGTATTTCAACAGTAATGAAACTGCAATACACATAGTACCACACTATTCACCCCAGCACCTATGCAGCCCCACTGAAAATAACGCAGGCAAAGTTAGAAAAATTATATGGAGGTGACCAAAGGCTGCCCTGCCAAGTGACAATCATTTAAAAAAATATTACTTTGTTTTCCCCAAATAATCTATCAACCCCCACCTTACTCCCCCACTAATTCCACAGAACTTTTTAACAAGATCTGCCAATATTTTCCTCCTCATCTTCCATCAGAGAGGATCTTCTTTGTTCCCTTGTTCCTCACAAGAGCCATCATATTATCAGACAGCTCACTCTGTTAGTGATGAGCAGACTGAATTACCTCCAGCTAAACACTGGTCACTGAAATACGAGGTTTTTAAAGCACAGGCAGGCAACTGGTAAATTGGGAGACAGAAGTTACAACGCAAAGGACGAGGTTTACGGGCATAAGTAGGTCTCTTCTGGTTTTTGTTCAGTAAGCAGGCAGTTGAGTATTTGACGTTCTTTTTTAAAAAATTCCAGATCAATGCCGGGCACAGGCAGGCCCACTAAAGGAAAGCTGACGTATCGTATCTCCCCATTTCACCCATATCCCACCCATATCCCTGCTTCTCTGTAGAGTTGCTCCATCATAGGGGCACCTCCACACTTGCTCAGCGACGACAAGGCACATACGCAACTCTTAGCAAGCTGAGCAGAACAAGCCCAGTAAAGTACCAGGTGAGTATGCTTAACAAGCACACCAATTGCTATTCACCAGTCACACTGATATGAGTAAAGCTGGTTTAAGAATTGTGCTGAGGATTAGCTAGATGATTCACAGGAAAATCCTAAATTAAGGGCCCAATTTACATTCAATGTGGCTGAGAGAGGCGAGAACAGGGAACACTCCCTCTTGCTTAGAATGGATCCTAATTGCCTATTTCTTCTAGTTACAGTAATCAATCTCCAAGTCTATATTAAGCAAACCATATGTGTATATACACTTCTTTTAAAATACTATGTTCCAGATACCCCCATATGAAACCCAAAACGCTAGGATCTGCTCACGGGAGATTCACTTACACTCCCAAAGGCCCCTTCCTGTTTTCTCACTGTATAGCAAAGAACAGGATTTGCCCCGGTGCCCATAAAACACAGAACAATTAAAGGCACACTGTAAAATATTATTACATTAATGACACACATATGTTCCTGGAACACTGCTAGCTATTTGTGATTATCCTAGTTCACTGAAGAAAGTTGTGAGGGCAGAGGATGTATCTTTTCCTCTGAGTATTTCTAGGTGCTGATAACAGTAACTACTAACAGAAAACACTAAGGACACAAATGCTTTTCGATCTGGCGAGTAAACATGCTACACAGCTAATAATTGCATGAGATGCTCTTACGATTTTTACTTGAGAGGCTGTATTTTATTTATTTTGACATCACTCATTAATGATTTTTCCCCCGCTGAAAAAAACTGGTTTCTATGGTCTTTATTTCTCACAACCAGAGCTCTCTTGCATTACCCGTCATTCACAGGGATTCACTACCAAAGTACTGCGCAAGGGTTTAAGCCGTAAAACACCAAGAGATTTGTCCGGACTTTGGAAGAGGTTTTATGACGCTCGAGATTTGGGACCGACACTGTGAGAAGGAAAACATCGTTTGCGCGCGTCGCGTTCCGGGTGCCTGGGACCCCGACGCGGCCCCGTTCCCGCGGGGGGCGCTCCGCGTGTCCCGTTCCCGCGGGGGCGCTCCGCGTGTCCCCGTTCCCGCGGGGGCGCTCCGCGTGTCCCCGTTCCCGCGGGGGCGCTCCGCGTGTCCCCGTTCCCGCGGGGGGCGCTCCGCGTGTCCCCGCTCCCGCCTCCCCCCGCCCCACACGCGCCCCTGCCGGCTCCTCCCGGCGCAGCTTTCATCTCCCCGCGCCGCGTTAACTGCTTGACCACCAAGGGCTTCCTCAGAAACACCAGCGCTCGTTTGTTTTTATCAGCTAAACGCTATGTAACTGGAAAATGTTAGTGGCGCTCGGGACAAAAAAAAAAAAAAAAAAGGAACTTAAAATTTTTAG